>JAACJT020000030.1:8050999-8067096 GCA_009936485.2 Gymnarchus niloticus
AGCAACAGTCAGAACCGAATATGGAACAACAGAGTGGTTTAAGATTGGGAAAGGAGTTCGACAAGGTTGTATACTGTGACCCTATTTATTCAACATGTATGCAGAATACATGATGCGAAATGCTAGGCTGGACGAATCAAAAGCTGTCCATGGATTGGGTTTCAGGTATGATTTTGGAATATGCCATTGTGGTGTGTGTTACTGCTCCCTCAGAATAAAAAGCTGCAAATCCGATGTCTGGAAAGAACATTTCGTTAAGTAGTCTAAATTTAATTAAAAAACATTGTACATGTATACAGTACATCAAAGTGCACACCACCCCGGTCATAAGAAATACTTAAATGGTTGCTTCTAAATTGTTTGTTTGTGGTTTCATTCCCTCTCCTGCTATCACACCATGATTTACCCATTATAATCAACAGGGACTACTGCTAATTAGCAAGCTTTACTTGGTTAAAATTAACTATAAAATCACCTTTGAATAGCTAATGCATACAAGTATCAGATTTAGTTAGTTGCAGACTGCAGAGATTCATGGCCTTGATGATCACCAGTAGAGAGGTACAGGTCAAAACCATCCATATCTGTTGAGAAGTACAATCTGACTCACTGGGCTAGTGCCTAATGAACATTTAAAGAGTTTAAAATTAGATCATATTTAGTGTGATGCCTGTATCAAGACAAACTAAAAGTGTCCTAGCAAACAAAGTGATTCTACTTATTTAAATGTGATCTCTTGAAGAGACCAAAGGAAAGAAACATTACCTGTGGAGACATTCCCTGGAGATTATACAGTCAAATGGTAGTGCTGTCAGTGTGGATGAGCAGTCTGGAATCGTATTCTGTTAGCTTTCCTCTCTGACATTAAGAGGATTATGGAGGCTGCTGCAGACTGCAGTCTTCCTGCATGTCTCATATCGCTCTCCTTTTCCCTCCTGCCCTGTAATTAGTGCTGCATAATTGAACCGTGTTTTCGCATCTGGATGAACAAACTGCACGGACACCCGAAATGCCTGAGATCAATAAACTTCACAGAGCACTGAAAAGAGTGCATCATTCATTCAACAGCAGAAGTTACAAGCCATGCAGGAGAATGTGGTTTCTATGACGAAGGCTCCTTGGAGTGAGCATGGCCAGGTCTGGCCTTGCATGAGCCAGCTGTAACCATCAGCCTCCTTGAGGTGTCCCTCTTGATCCCTGCATTGCTCCTGACATCTCTGTTTACTGTGTACATAATCTGAAAAAGCAAGGTCCGGTCTACTCCCTGGGGTGTGTGCAGCATTGTCTTCACGAGTCCCGTCTACACCCTGGACAGTGTGTAGCATTCCCATCATGGGACCCTTTAACACCCTAGAGAAGTGTGCAGCATTCTGTTCATGGGTCCCATCTACATCCTAGAGTGTGTGTAGTATTCCCATCACGGGTGCCGTCCCCTGGACAGTGTGTAGCATTCCCTTAACAGGTTCCCCTATTTCCATTCAAGCATTAAGTTCTGTGAATTAGCTCACAAAGTCCTGACAGACAGTGATCCAGATCAGAGTGAAACTGTTCACCTTTATTTGCCGTCGGTACGAGTACGTGAAGGGACAGTGGTGTCTGCTTACTGAAACTGAGGGAAAGCCTGTGGACCATGGGGAAGAAGGAATGTACAGGTGAGCAAACTGCGTTTTAAGCTGCTTTTATTAAAACACAGCACTTTACTAATTTGCTTAAAGATAGAGGGCTGCCCAGGATTATCCAGATCTGGATCAGAATAGTCTCCTGTCTCATTATTCCCTTTTCCCCCACGGGAGGGGCAGCTCAATTCTGGCTCAGGGACTGGCAGAGAATCTGCTGGTCTTCCCGCTGGGTTTCAGGTCAAGTCAGAGCAGACATCTCCCTGGGTGCACTGGGTAGTCCTGTGCCTGTGTCGGGGACAGTGGGCATGACAACGCAGGGAGGCGCCTCACTTTCCCAGCATCTGGCGGCAGCCGGTCACATGACTCACCCTGCCCCAGGACAGAACAGGCCTCAGAGGAGCTCGGATCAAAGCTCACCCCAGGAGCCTGAGCCACACTGGCCCCTGCATATTCAAATACAGCTTCCTGGAAGGAGTGGAAGCCACAGGCAACCTTCGCCATGGAAACAGAGCGGGAAACCGCGGAGGACCACTGCCATCTCTTCGTAATATCAGGTTTTCTAGTTCTCAAGTTTTTTGAATTTGCTATTGTGCTAATGCAAGCAACATGTCAGAATTTGTCTAACGCCGATGCTATGAAAATCAAAAGTGATGAGGGGAAATAAAACAGGGGTTGACTCTGATAAAAGTCTTTCGTGAAAGGGATTTTAGACCACGGTGGCTTCTGTCATGCTTAAGTCACGTTAGTCCTTGCTATTGTATGTGCAGCCAGTTTGTGTTGGGTGCCAAGAGCCCCTTTTCATGACTTTGTAGTGATGGGAGAAACGAGACCGAAGCCCACAGTGGGTGGAATTACCTTGAGCTGTGAATCACTGCCTGCTTTTATCCAATGGGGACTGAGCCAACCAATGGGAGGTGGGATGATCCAATCAGTGATCAGCACTCACTACTGCTTAGATGTTTCGATTCCTTCTTGGAGTAGATCAGTAGCTTTTGTCAAACACTTCCAAACACCAGCGGATCACATTGCTGGCAGGCTATTTTTGAATTTCACAAAATTTGGAGTTGTTATAAAGAAATTGGAGGTTATGTGAACCATCAATGCAGTTGCATATAAAACAATAAAATGGCTGGGAGTTCGAGTCCTGCTCAGGGTGGAGTTTCTCCATTCATCCCACATTCCACAGGTTTCCTGCAGGTGCTCTGGATTTTCTGCCACAGTTTTAAGACAAGCATTTCTAAATCACTCATACTACTTGACTGTGTGTGTGATTGGGTGTTCTGCCATCTTGGGTGTCCCTCTAACCTTGTGCTTTCTGCTTCGAGGCCCCTGTGAACTTATAAGTGACTGAAGCTGGGTAGAAGGCAACAGTACAGCAGAGTATACTAATGGGTACATTTGCAAGAAATAAGACAATAAGTAATCAATAACTGTGTGGCTAATGAAGTATCCTCTATGCCATGTATTATTCAATTTATTGCTATTGAACTTTGGTCGAGAGTGGCATGGTGACACTACTGCCTCACACTTCCACTGGTGGGGGTTCTGTGTGTGTGTGGAGTGTGTGGTCTCCCTGGTAACCTGTCATCATCAGCTAACATCAGCTGCCCTGCTCTTGACTCCCACCCACACTATTTACACGCCACTGCCTCTCCCCCCTCACAGGCACCACATTCTCCGACACCCACAGTGACAGCAGACACAGCCGCTCCGTCCCTCACACACCCCACCCCATCCCCCCAAGTCTCCGTCGCTGGTTCTAATGTGATTCGTCGCCCTGGGCTAAGCACAAAACAAACATGTGTCAAACAAAAAAGGGGCTTGTGAGTCTCTGCATCCGTGCTACCATGTGGGTCTCTAACAGCCACTGTGCCAGGACATCCCCTAACAAGCGCGGTGCGTGTTTTCAATAACAGGCTGCACTGAGTCCCGGCATCACATTAAGATGTGCAGCAGGACATCAACAGGGATATCAGGAACTACCTGACCCAAACTATCGATGTACCCTCAGTGTCCATGTGATAAATGATTGCAGAAAATATCTTGTTTTTCACTTTCTTCTGCAAGCCACAATGTTTTCTGACTTGTTCTGTAATCCTCCACCTCTCCCGGGCTCTACCCATTTTCTCTTTGCATGCCCAGTCCTGGATGCCCCCACCCAAAACACCCAACTGCCACCTGTAGCAATCTCTGGCAGTTACCTCTAAACCCCTTTGATTGTGAATGGACACAGTTTTCACTGCACAGCATCACCTGAAGCGAAAAAGAAAACAGCACAAAGTAAACGTACGTAGTGAATGTGGACTGACGTCATTAAGAGCCAGCAATTTGGTATACTGATAGGCCCAGGCACTATGAAATGTTTGGGCACTTAGGTTTTTTTGGCACACATGATGGCATATGCACACTTCCTATCATATTCAATTTTTATCGCAAATAAAACGGGCTATAGGAAAATATTAATCTGCTTAAAATTTTTAAGTACACCCAGTAAAGGATTTAGCTTTTTTTTTTTTTTAAATCTTACATATGCTCAGCAGAGTTACTGGCAGAAAACTGTACGTTTTTTTTTCCGTTTCATCCTTTCTACATCAAATGGCGAGCAGCAAAAATTGGATCAGACTTCAAAGAAGGCGATGCGCTCCAAGTCACTGAGTGACTTTCTATTCCACATATTGAATTCGAGCAGAATATCAAAGTGCTACCAAAGAACCTCAGGTCTTTACTAAAAAAAAGAAGAGGGGAGGGTTAACATCTGCAGAGAGTGAAGCGCAAAGACAAATCACTTCGGGGACCTGTGGGCATTTATTCTCGGCCGTGAATTTCCAGCCTTTTGATTCCCTCATCCAGTACACCGACCTGCTGTCTGTGGAGACTGGGATTGGAACGACCTGCAGCTTTTCTCTCACGGTACTTTTACACGCCAGCTTCTGCTTCCATTGTGACCTTGGCCCTGAATTCAGAGGACGTGGCCAGCTTGTGTGGAGTCAAGGAAGTACTGCATCAGGTAATGTCATCGGGAAGTTCTGAGCAACACCAGACATGGAAAAGTCAGTTAAATAAAGAAAACTCCGTCTATACATGTAGACTGGCTTTTAAGGCAGTCCAGAGTGCCCCCAGCTTGTGCCCAGTGTTGGACTGGTATCCTGCCCAGGGTGCCCTGTACTTTCTGGTGCTCCTGGCTTAATCCAACCCTGTAATAAATAGGCGGTTGCAGAAGATTGATGGATGGTGCATATTATGTATAAAAGTTTGCCTGTTTAATCTGTTAATGTACATAGAGGGGAAGGATGATTAATCCAGAATTCTTAAGATTTGACTTTCTTCAGTAATAAAATTAATCTCAACACACACCAATCTCCAGCTCCCCTAAAAATAATAAAGTCATTTTTAAAAGTCACACTGTCTGGAAATCTGTTTTGTGTTTTTGGTATTCCAAATGGTTTTCTACTACCCGAGTCAGCAGAAATAGCTGCACGTAAAATCATGTGTTCTTCGGCCTACAGGAAGCCTCTTTGTTTCACTCTCAGATGTTCCAGTTTCTATATTTAATTTCAAAGTCCTGAAAGAAGAAGAGAAGTGATCTTCATGCCATGAAACAGACTTTGAGCGCAGTTTCAATGCTAGGCTGCTTTTAAAGTGAGAATTGTCCTCCAGTGTACTTTGGTTAATCATGACAGAGTAGGTGGTTATACAAAGTGACATCATGCTTTTGAATGTGTGTCAACCGGCCAGAGCAAGGGCTTCTGGGGCAGTGCAGTCTGCAGACCCTTTGGGTCACATGTCATCTTAAAACCTTGCCTCCAGCAAATGTCGTGTTCAGCAGCTCTGTCAGATTGTCATAGGAAACGCATTGTCTGTACAAAAGTGTTACAGGCTCAATATGCATTTATCTTTAAAAACAGGCTAAGTAATGCTTCCTGCTGATGGTTCATGTTGGCAGGGGCACCAGCTGAAACACTCCTCTGGAAGCAAGGAGTGGTTGTTTTTGAAAAAGAAGCTTGAATGTCAATACTGCATGTTCTAATTGATTTTAGCTCCTGTGTTAATGAAGGTCCTGCCCTTATCTGCATGAATGGCTTTCAGTTCCAAGCTCGAACCAATGCTGCTCTTGCAGTTCTGGATAGGCCACAAACCCTCATGAAGACATTCGATGATGTGAGTGTGTGACAAGTATCTCACACTGCATGTGACCTGTGACAGCTAGGTGCTGGGTTGTCTCACCATGATAATGGCGGGAAAAAAAATGAGTAGAAGCAAAGAACGGAAGGCATAGCCTCTCCCAGAAAACCAGTTCTAGAGTCAAGTTAATACAGGTTAATGGGCTCAATGTTTTCATGTACGTACACACACACAGTCAAAAACACAGCAGTGAATTTGAGTAATGGCCCTTTAAAACATCGCAGGCAAAATGTCTGAATGCAGAATTACTGCACCAACGTTTTAATTTTCATTAAACATCTGAGCTTTGCTGAATGTTTGAATGAATTACTTTTTTCAGAACTAAGCAGCCTAAATCAGCTACTATTCATAGCCACAACTTCCCTTGTACATTTTTGTTAAAGTTATTGAAATAACTGGAGCGTAAATGCTGATGTTTTACTAAACAAAACTGATCCTGGCATCGAGACAAACGCTTTCTATCCTGTACACCTTAGCAATACTATGACAGAACTAGACTAACTGGACAATCGTCATAAAATGTAAACGTGAATAAAAGTGATTGAAAAAGGAAATGGAAGCTATGAAATTAAGGTTTTAAAACTGAGATATATGGTAATCAGTGAAACAGATGACTGTGTAAAGCCCTCTGCTGAAATGCAGCAAAGTGAACATGCTGAACAGAGAGAGCAGACTCTGCTAGTTTGGGCCAAGCCTTGTAAACAGAGCCATGCTCAGTCAATGGGCTTCGTCTCAGCTTGTAACGTTAGACACAGAGCAATGGAAAGTGATGCTCTTTTACGTGCTCTAATCTAACTGATCGTTAGCACGGTCCCCAGGACCCGCTGAGATCTGAGGCGCAACCAGGGCTCCTGGCTTCAAAGACAAATCCTACTCGCCTCAGGAGGTGGTGCTGTTTGGGGCTCCTGATGTGGACTTGTGGGGACAAGGGTCCGTGGGGTTTGGGACAGATATGGAGGTAGCTGAGGACCTCTCCAAGTTCACCCCCCCACTCTGTACCCAGTGTCCACACATCAAGGGGCAAAAACACGCCTCTCATGTGTGACAAACCCTCCCACCGAGTACACCAGCACTTACAAGGAATTTCATAGAGGTCAGGCTTCTGGAGAGGAGCCATCATCAACAATGCGAGGCCTCGCACTCCACCCTACCACCCCCGAAACCCGCCCTCGCTCATCCCAGCGGCTCAGGGGTGGAGAGAGTGTGCAGCCCGTAAAGGTTAATGTCCCCACTTTGATCTCCTTCAGGGCACAACGGGTAAGAATTCATTTACATGGCAGATGAAAAGGGTGACAGTATACAAAGGCATCCTGTTTCTGCTATGATGGTGCACTGTAATGGGCTGGGAATGTGAGAGAGGAAGCTTTGAGAAAGACAGAAGGCTCGAACCCCACTGTCGCTTTTACTGGGACACAGATGAAAGAGGGATATGCTCCATTCTACTCAAACATGGAGACCAAATGCTGCCCAAACTTTCAAAAGCTCCTCTTCATGCATTATTAATTAATTATTAGTGTTTCATGGGAGGTTTATTGAGATCAAAAAGACATTACATCAAACCTTACAGTCTGAGGCCTCAATGAGTATTTTCTTTTTTTTGTTGGTCACAAAAAAAAAACTCAAGCAGGTTTCCTCGGAATGAGTAGACTTTCCAGGATGTAAATCCTCTCCTTAGCTTTTTATTTTTACACACTTTTTTTCAGTTCTGTGTGGCAGTTCTTGAGAAAAGCGCCTTGGAGCTGTTTACCTGAGTGGGCACGGACAGAAGCCTCTCCCCTTCCTGCTTTTGATTGGTCATGCTTTCTGATGGACACTGAGTCCCCTCCTCCCTCCCAGGCACTGGAGAAAGGGAAAAAAGGGAAAAGCCAGCGATGAGTCACAGGGAACCGACATGCAGTGCGTCTGCTGCACAGAGGCTAGTCTTATTAAAAACAGAGCAAGACCAGATGGCCACATCCATCTTCTTTAACACTGATTGTGGTCCCAGACTGACAGTCTATTAGTCCCAGTGTCTCTTTGCTTACTGAGACCCTGTAATAAAATTTGCATACATGAACACAGCAATAACATACGCTGTTCAACAATTGAATTCGATTTACAGTATACTGAATTCTGCTCTAATTCTGGAAAACTCTCTGTGCTTTGAATCATAAAGACCTAACAGGATGGGCAATTATTATTGATGGATGGATGGATTAACAGATGCCGAAGCATAGGTCTTGGGATGTGTTCCACTGCTGGAGAAATGCTCAGGTGGAAGGGATGAGGCTGGCATGGCTTAGCAGTGCAGGTCATGAAAGTCATCGCGTCACAGTTCCAGTCATCGTTCAGGATCAGCCTGCATGGCCACTGATGTCTGTGCACAAGGTGCCTGCAGGCTTCCTGAATTACTAATAAAAGCCCAGCATGCAGGTTCAAGATTTTGATGAGTGTAATTATCTCTGGAGTGCCAAAAAACATACATTTTCCTAGGCATTTTCCTCAATTACTGATAAAAATGTGATTGATGGATGGATAGATATAAACAGACAGATCCATTCATCCATTCATCCATCCATTATGTGCCCATTACTTCTACTAGCATATTCTGGGAAGTACAGGTTAGAAAACAGGAGATTATCATGAATACAATGAGAGTCCATCGCAGGGTACTGAATATGACATTTTTATCTTAGATTCATTTAAAAATGCAACTTTTTTCAATCTCAAAAACCAGAAGGCTTAGCATAATGGAAGAACTATGAATTGATTGACAAAGTCTCTGCCCTGCGATGGGTTGACACCCCATCCAGGGTGTCCCCAGCCTTAGTCTGCCTGGGATCGGCTCCAAGCCCCACCTCGTCCCTGAACAGGACTAAGTGGTTAGGAAAATGGATGGATGGATGAAAGTTGTGTGTCTTATGTGATGCTGAACATCAACTAACAACAACTGTTAACAAAAAATAGAGAATGGTTGTCAAGGACTCCTAGTCAGCATGAAAAACCAGGCCATTCAAGTTCTTGACCCAATGGGTTTTAAACCAATTACAGTATGGTGCAAGTAAAGAACTATGAAACTAAATATTCTGTACCTTCCCATATCATAAAATACAAACCAAAAAAGAGATTAAAGAAAGAAGAGCAGGTCAGAAAACTACATAACATTTAAAAACAAACACTCATGAATTAATGCTTTATATTTAACAATACCCCTGGGATTCCCTTTTACAAATTAGATGGCTCCAGTTTGGTCCTGTCTGAAATATTAATCAGTGACCATGGAAGTAGACACTTTAACTATGCATCATTACAGCACCTATATTGGTGAAAAATAACAAAAGCAATGACACATTTATTAAAATAAAATGATTCTGTTTATTTTTTCATTTGTTCTACGTATGATGTCAGGTGGCCATATTCGACAGAGACCAGCAACAGAACAAAAGTGTCATCTAAATACATTTACTAAACATTTTTTCCCTCAACAGTAATTAAGACACCATGAAAATGAAACTCAAACTGCAAATCTTTTCTGAGAATATGAACACGGTGAGATGCATGTCATGATTACCCAGAAGGACAGGCAGTGTGATGGAACATGGAGAAGCAAAGCCATGCAAGCTAAAAAGGGCCATGTGCACGCACAAACACACACACACACACACACACACACACACACACACACACACACACACACACACACACGTTTGTATGTATAACATTGTAGGGACCTTCCATTCATTTCTATGGGCCTAACCCTAATCCTAACTATGACAACCCTTACCCAGTCCCAACTTTAACCATAAGTAACCCAACAAAATACAAGACTTTTGGCTCGTTTAGTTTTTTGATTGCATTCACAGAACTTTTAAGGATATGTGTACTGTCTAGGCAAAAAATAGCTGCATGCTTTAAAATTTAGTTGGACCACCTTTAGCTTTGATTACAGCACATATTCCTTGTGGCATTGTTTCAGTGAGCTTATTCAGTGTCTCAAACATTTATTTTCATCCAGATTTGCATACATTTTTCACCAAGATCTTGTATTGATGATGGGAGAACTGAACCACTCCGTACAGTCTTCTCCACCACAGAGACTTTCAATGGGGTTAAAGTCAAGAAGCATGAAGAATCATTTTCATACATGAATTGCCCACCACAGAGTCCTGACCTTAAGAAGATCTAAGCAAAAAATTTATGCAAATCTGGATCAAAATAAATGTTGAGATGTTGCAGAAGCACATAATCAAAACTAATGGTGGTACAACAAATTATTAAAGTATGCAACTTTTTTCTTTTCGTGTACTTGTTAGTTGTAACTGGAAGGTTATTGGTTCAAATCCCACGAGCGACTCTGTTGTGGTGTTCTTAATGTTCCAGTAACACAAAGTTGTAATCTTCTTTGGCCATGAGCAGAAGAGAAAAGATCCTCCGTAAAGTAAACAGCATCTGAAATATTGACCAGGAGTTTCTGCACTTGACATTTGACTAAAGCATTAGCAGGAGAAAGAGTATATGTACCTGAATGTAACTGAATCTGCAGGTGTGTCAGAAACAACTGAGAAGGGATTGACTGACTATGATGATTTGCTAAGACTCTTGTGCTGGGGTAAAAACCTGTATTGATTTATTGTACACATACTTTTACAAAGTGTACCATAAATTTCAGTTGCATTTCATCACAAAGCTATAAACAAACCAAGCACAGGCAACAATTACGTGACTTAAAGGCTCAAAATGACAAAGTGTCTAACAGGATGTTCATTTTTTGCCTTATTTGTTCTTCATGTTATTGTTGTTTTTTTAAATAAAATTATACTCCATTGAAGTGAGTTTGAAAAACAATAGATGCCTTTCTTTCAGCCTTTAGACTCCTGAAAATGTCTGGCGTGTAACCTCTGGTATGGCAAGTCAGGGAAAACAAATTAGGTACAGTAGGATTTAACACTAATCATCCAAAAGAAGTCTTCCTGTGATCTTGAGACGGTAGCTAAAAAGAGCACGATGCTAGGTGAAGACAACCCAGAGTCGCCTACTAGCTACGGCGGCTTTCATTAAACCAGTGTCTCCATGCTGCTTGAAAGAAGGAGACATTTAAGGGCTCATTTCATGGCGGCCTTGTAAAGCTGGCGAAGCCCTAATTACATCCAGCTACATTATGATGACGGTGCTATGTGGCTGTTTTTACAAAGCACTTCCGTTAAGTTCAGCTCGAGGCAGGAATCTTCTTAGCCACACAATTTCACACGGTCTCCAAATATATACAGTACTGTGCAAAAGTCTTGAGCCACCCTTCATTTCTTCATATGCTTCCAAAGAGCCAGACTGTTTTTTTATTATGTAGTCTTGAGGAATAGTTCTCCAGGCTTCCTGAAGGACTTTCAAAGTTTTTGGCTCTCATTTTCAGTCCGGTCTCTGTACCTGACCAGTTTCAGAGGAATGTTTGTTTGTTTGTTAAGCCACACAGTGACCTACGTATGAATCATTCAAATATAACAAAGCCATCTAACTTAAGGCATGAACCAGTGAAGAAACAGATGCAGATGATTACAGATGATCAGATGATGTTGCAATAAGTCACTGTACCTATTGTCCCATTTTCCTAGCAAAATATAAAGAAATGAAGGGTGGCTCAAGACTTTTGCACAGTACTGTACTTTCACTCTATATGCTGAGGTATGCTTTAACAGGAAACTTGAAAAATGAGCAAGGAGTCAAAAACGGATTTGAAAAGTCTGGCCAACGGTCCTCAAAAGACAAGCAAAACTATTCTATATGAAGGAATGAGTTCATTTGGAAGTATCCAGATGCCACCTGTAAGCACCAGGACAGCCCCTGAGAGGACCAGTCACTGTGGCCCGGAGTCAGAAAACTTCCAACCTTATTTGCCATCTCCCACAGATGGAGATGACTCCCTGTAAGAGGCCTCCCTGTGAACCAATCCCATCTGCTCACCTCCTGGTTTATTCTCCACTCTCCGGGACAATCTGAGTCTTTCACTCCTCCCTGGTGAAATTTACAAAATGCACATGTACTTCAGAGCTGGTAAGATTGGTTTAAAAAGGCTGTGTTAAGTTCATTCAAAGAAAAGAGTGGCAATAAATGAAAAAAGTCCATGATATCCTTAAAATTAAGTGGCTTTTATATTAATTCCTGCAGCCACCTGTTGTGCTTTGATGGTGAATAAAAGCATCAATCCTGTCCTACATCAGACCTGCCTTTGATATGATGGTATACATTTTAATTAGCTAACAGGCAATCAGCAGTTGCACCACAACACCTGTGTGATGTCATTTCATAACTAAGGTGCAATTATTGCTGTAGGAAGGATCAAATAGTGTCGGATATTCTCAAAGGCATGTTCATGTTATTGTCAAAACTATAAATCCAGGTGTACGTCGTGTCAAAGAGATGGCTGCCTGAAACAGCATTGTAATTCTGTTATAATTGGTATCATTAAAATACTAACTGGCAACAAATCACAGGGTTTGTACGAGACAAAGAGAAATGACATTAAGACTACAGATCAGCACATGCTGTAACTTGCCCGTGTGTGTCATGGCCAAACTTGAAGTGGGTGAAGTTTACCAAGAAGATTCTCAAACAAGGTTTTTGGGAAGGTTCACTTTTATAGTTATTACATTAATCATGGAGTAGTTTTGTTCCAAAACAATCAGCTGAGGAGCAATTTTCTATCCACCATCCTTCTTCTGAAGGCTCTCCCTGAAGCCTCTCCTTGAAGTGACCTCATTTCCCACTTACCATCCAATGGTATTAACCTTCAGATGGCCTCTAATCACAAGCCCCCTAGGTGAAGCAGAACTCAGAGATGGCACATGGACGTTGCAATCTTTCTCCAGGAAATTGGAAATTCAGCCAATGCTGCTAATCATTAAAAAAGGTGCCTTCTAGCAATGACACTAAGCGGGCTGCCGCCTGTTTTCTGCATGGTCCACGTGCAGAAACTAATAAAATTTGAAAACATCATAAAGCTGCTCCATTGAGGACTTCAGGAATGCATCCCAAACCCTGGCATTCAGGCAGTACTCCCCCAGGAGCACCAGACCCACATCCATCCTTGTGTTTTTGCCTTTTCAAGGATTGATTCTTAATTAGGGGTTTTGTTTGGGTTAACAAATTTCCCATGCAGGGGTTCACGGACTGAGTCAGTTTACAGGCCTAGGCTGGATGGCTGTTGGCATCTTCTAAAAAGTTTCTCAGTGCTGTGGGTGTTGAAGAACATCTCCCTTACCTACATATCAGCAGAGGCCCAAAAGCACCCTATATCACCTGTCCTTTTCCTGAAACTTTCTCAGTAACAAGCCATCCCTTTCAGATTCCTGCCTGAAGGCCCTTAGCACTGATTAGCATATCGATCTGGGATGTGGAAATATGTTGGGGAGCTGAATAAAAAGGAAGGAAATCAAAGCAAATCCATATATATTTCAGCAAAATGCAATTATAACTGCATGTTAAAATAGCGCGTGACAATAATCACCACATTCCCAGTTTCAGACTGTATTCTTTTTCATTCCCATTTCTGGGAAAAGCTGCTCTCTGATTCTGAGTAGACCTTTGCATTCTTGAAAGGAAGACAACCCTGCCTGACATCACAGCCGACTGCCAATTAGTCATCCCATTGCCACAGCTCCAGCAGCTCACTGTAATCAAGGGCTGCGTTTTTACGTGGTGTATTACCCAGTTCCCATTCGCCCCATTCTCTCCCAAGATGGTGCGGCGTGCAGCTGCTGAAGAGCTTTTCAAAGCGCTCACCAGATGTGCGTTGTCCCAGAGACCTCCAGTGTACACACGCTAGGGTGGAGGCAGTGGCATCACCGTGCTTTGTGCGACACGGTGCCGACGACACCTTTCCTGCCATGAAAATCCATTGGAGAGAATCGAAGGAATACGTGGAGTTAAGAAGGGCTTAGAGATGCCGGTAACCTTCAGAGTAGCAAGTAGAGACTTCACTTCTTTAAAGGGCTCCACATCAAGATGATGTTAACAGGCTTTTCAGGATGTAATAATGGCTTACGAGCTGCTTTCATCTGATTGATAAGTAACACTTATATTCTCCTAACTCTGCCAATAAGAAATAAATATTCAGGCTAAGAAACTCTGCTAACAGTTAAGAAGCTCCATTTCTCCGGAGAGTTCCACCGTACATCGCCAGGTCAGTAACACAGACAGACTTGTGTGACCAATTAGGAAAGATATCGTTTCTGAGAAAGGGGAAAAAAACAAACAACAGTATTGTTTCATTTTTTCAGAGTAGATCCAGATGTTCAAATCACTGATGTCACGTTTTTTTATAATGAAAAGTTAGTTTATCATAAACAACTCTAGCCTCAATCCCCCCAATCTGCCTATGATTATAATATACACCTAACTGTACTGTTATGTATTTACATCATTTGAATGCCCCCCAATAAGTTTGCCATTAATTGGAGTAGAATTAAGACACCCATAAAAATGATAATAAAATTCTCATTAAAACATTATGGCATTATGTTCTTATCCTGAAACATTGCAAAGTCTAGTTCAGTTATGCCATCTGGCATTGCTAATTACCAAGTAGGATGATGGATGGAATAAATTGTGAATTTATTTAAAAGTCTATTTTCAAGTAATGGTAACATTAGAATCCAAACTTGAGAAGGGGACAATATCTTCTCCTTTTCTGTCAAATGTCTGTCATAAAGAAGAAAATATTCACACAGTGCCTCTAACTCCCCTGATACCTGATCACAGTTACTGAGAAGCATTCATACTGAAATTAATGCAAATATCTAGCACCAAAACATCTCCAAAGCAGTGTTCCCAAATCGTGCGTGACTCATAATCACATAAGTCTGTATTCATTGCGAAATTCCTCAGGAATGTTGTTTTTCATCCCATGTCAAGTCTTTCAGTTATGTTTTTTGTACCCTGACTATACGTATATCTATAACAATATTATTCAAATCAATACACACGCACTGTATGTTTTTCAGTTGCTATGCACACTTATCAACTGACACAAGAGATAAACAAAATACGGTGGTGCATCTGTATATCACATGTACGGTACATTTCTATTTCATGTGATAACAACAAAGTGAACGTTTGTGCAACTAAACAACATTTAGGGTAATATTTCCATAGGGAATATCCATCCATCTATCTTCCACCTGACAGGGTCACTGTGAGCCTGGAGTCTATCCTAAGACCATCAGTGGGTGGGTCCCCACGCACGTGCACACTCACGTACGCACACACACACACGCACACACACACACACACACACACACAATGGGCAATTTAAAGTTGCCAGTTTACCTGACTGAATGACTTTGGACTGTGTGTGTAAGCCAGAAAAAAGCCAAGCAACATGTGGCTTGTCTAAATCTCACAGGAACAATCATCCATCCATCTCCTGACCACTTATTCTGGTCAGTGTTGGGGGGCCTGGAGCCTATCCCAGGCAGTACAGGAAACAAGACTGGGGTACAGCCTGGAGGGGATGGCAATCCATCGTGGGGTACATGTACACGCTAGGGGTGTAACGGTATTCTGTATATTATCAAACCGTTTGGTATGCCCCCAGCGGTTCCATATGTACACATGAACCACGGTATTATGATATCATTTTGTCATTTTCCTATATGTATTGGCGCGAATATAAGATTGTGGTTTTTTTCCCCAAAAAAATACATCTAAAAAACAGGGATTGTCTTATTTTCGAGGGCTAGAGTTTAAATGTCATTATACAACAGCAGATGCCGTAAATTATCCGCCTCCTGGCTATCAGTGCTTTGTATGCAGATACGAGCTAGAGGGGAGAGGCTAAACTAAAACAAATATTCTCTTTGCTCCAATGTGACAATGGCGAGTGCTAGTAGGGAGACAGAGAGAAGCTAATTAGAAGAGGTCCTGTCGTTTTTCAAATCCGCGGTGTGGGAACATTTTGGATTCAGTGTACAATACGATGACGAGGGATAAAAAGACGTTAAACTTATTAGGATAAAATCTCATTAGGGTACCTAATGAGGGTACTTAATTTTGCACTTCCTTATTTTTAAATTTAATATTGCGTATACAACTATTTAGCCTGTTTCGATAAAATAGAGAAGGCAAATTAGGCTACTTCCAGGTTATCAAAGCTTAGACAGAACATGGGCAGGTAGTTCTTGTTGTTGTTTAGTCACGCAGTCGTGTCCGACTCTTCGCGACTCCATGGACCACAGCACGCCAGGCTGCCTTGTCCTCCACCGCCTCTCGGAGCCTGCCCAAACTCATGTTCATTGTCTCCACCACGCTGTCCATCCATCTCATCTT
>JAACJT020000030.1:8067196-8078861 GCA_009936485.2 Gymnarchus niloticus
CACGGCTTAGCTCATAGTTTCACTGAACTACGCAAGCCCCTTCGCCACGACAAGGCAGTGATCCATTGAAGGGGGCAGGTAGTTCACTTGATGTTAAACTTTATTTAACTAATAAAATGTAAAACGGACAGTCAAAATAAAGTTCATTGTTTAATTAAAGGGCAATGTGTTTCTATTTTTTTCTTAAATTTAAAGATACCGAAACCGTACCGTTACCGTGGTCCGAATATATATGGACTGTATAGTGTATATATGGACTGTATATATAGTCATAGTCAATTATAAAGGATATTTCTAAAAAACTACAACGGATTTGACACATCTCTTGCCATCTGGTTACTAACAGCCCATTTATACATCATTTAAATGTGATACTTCTTTTTAATTGTGTGTCTTGGGATGGTCATGAATATATGGATGGTCTGATCATCTGAATAGTCAAGCACTATAAACACTTAATGTCAACAGTCATGAGAGAAATGAGCACAACAGCTGAGGGGCACCCAGAAATGAGAACACTATTGTGTATAATGAGACTCCATCTTAAACCAGGATTTGTCCTCAGTAGTGTATTAAAGAGGACACCATATTAGCATTCTAATGGCTCTCTCTGCTCATGACTTCATCAAATTTAATGAAGCAATAAATATTTTATAGCAAGTCTATACAGCAAAGTGCATATCTTAATATTTTATTTCATCAAGTTGGGACAGAAAGAGAGAGATATGTCCAGTATTTCAATATCACCTGATATTTGTACATCAGGTCTTTTAAAGAGGCATCATGATGTCCACTGCTGATTAGATAAGAGTGTTTTAATGCTACTTAATGTTTCAGGCAAAGGAGTTTAATGAGAACTTCCTCCAGTTTCTCTAATGTAACTTGATATTACTCCTCTTTAGAATGTTGAACCATTAACAAGTTGCTTAAAACGGATTGAACTGAGACCTAAAATTTACTTTTTTTCTTAGTGGTACAGAACTGATATGAATTATTTAAAAGTAAAGCTGTTGTTAATGCAAATGTTTCTATTTTGTACCTTAAACAAATCATCTTTAAGTCTAACCATGCAGAAAAAATACTTTTGTCTCTTAGACATGGAAGACCTCAACCCAAATGACCAAATACCACCTAAAGCTCAACAGCTCTTTTAACTCCATCAAAGTCTTTGCCTCTCTGGGACTCATCCAAGTCATTCAATAGTTCTTTCATGTCATCCACTGATGCCTCCAGAACTTCAGGGTCATTTCAGTTGAAAACTTCAGCTTTTCTGACAACACGGCATAATCGGCAGAACAAATGCACAGGATGGGCCCATCAACGGAACCTCTAACTCTTCACCCTACAGAGACTCTTCACATACTACCCTTGAGCGATCTTATCAAACATCTCTGAGACTGCAGCTCAACAGTCCTTCTCAATTTGACCCTGATCGCTCAAGAGTTAAAAAAGGCCTTTCCCCATCAATCACTGATGCTCAGGCTGAAAACCTTCTCTTCAGTTCCTTGCTTACAATTTATGCTTATAACACACCATATGGCGCATGATGTACACAATTGTTTCACGCGTAATTAATGGGTACCAAGCTTTAGAACTGTAGAGGCTAATGTGCCTAATAACTGACTCAATAATGACCCTCTTTACTATCAGTTCTTCTTTGCTAGAAAGTGGCAGTGCATATTATTATTGCAATGAAGGCTACATCGAGCATAACATCTATTCATGCTAATAACTCTGATGTTTTTGCTGAGTTTAGATTTATGATTTTTTTGATTCTTCATTGTGGATAAAAGTGGCTTGCACATCTAGGGAGCAAACAGCAGAAAGGCAGGAATGACATTCCAATATCATCTGTTAATAATGGTGTAGGTTTTCCATACAATATCAATGGAAAAAGCACTCTGAAATAGTGGTCACAATCTGAGTCACTCTTAGATTAGTCACTCTTAACTGTGTTAACTGAAACTTTGTTCTTCAGAAGGTAAACCAGTCTACGTTCACTCAGAAGTCTTCTAACCACTTATTCTGGCTAGGATATCGGCGAGGCCTAAAATCAATCCCAAGGAAGTATAGGGAACAAGGCTTGGGTGCACATTGGATGGGATGCCAATCCTTTGCAGGGTCCATGCACACACAATCTCACTCACTATGGGAAATTTCAAGATGCTAATCAGACTAAATTGCATGCCTTTGGACTGCAGCAGGAACCCAGAGACCAGGAGGAAACCCGCAAGACACCGGGAGAACAAGCAAACTCCACACACAAATAGCTGAGGTGGGATTCAAATGTTCAAAGCCAGTGAAGCAACAGTACTACCTGCTGACCCCCCAAAACCAAGTTCAGGAGGGGAAACGAGGGTACAAAGGTCTTCTAGGAAATCATTGTAAATTATTATTTCACAGTCTGAGAAATCTCATCCCCATTAATCTCCAGAAACTAAAGCAGAAGTACAAATGGTAGAATTGTATTGCAAGTAGTGAAATGTTTGTGATTCTTAAATTGAAGTGACAGTTCTCCTTGTAATCTGAATGTGAGTTCAATGGAAGCTATTCCTGCTATTTGGACATTAATCTAGTTTAACACACACTTTACTACAATTAGAGAAACAGTGTTTACTTGTATATGGATGGTATGACAATAAAGCCCGCTTGACCTATATGATGTGAAAAGTTGGCCTATTAGCAACCAATTCCAATTACAAGACCATAAACACGTTCAAAATAAGACAACAAATCACCTAAAGTGTTGTACAATTTTAACTAGTTCCACCTCACAGACCTGTTTTATGGCAGTGAATCACCACTTGGTCACAAAATCATGGTTCCTCTATAAGGGAAGAAGCAGGTAGGAATCATACAGATGTTTTTACGCATACTCTTTTTGAGTAAGGTGTGTCTTTGAAGGGGAATTCTCTTTTATCAAGCATAAGTGGGTAGGGAGGAGGCTTAATAACACGCACTGGTAGTTACACCACTGTACTGGTGGTGACGTCAAGCTAACTACTGAAGGTCACATCAACCCCGCAACATGCTCCCTTTTCTGGGGCAGCATGCTGTAATCCACCATTGAACTAGGGGCCTACGCTGTGAGAAGGGCCCTGGATGAGGATTAAAGCAGCAAACTCATTGCAGTTGGCTTTTTTATATCTGGGGGGTGGGGGGGTGGCTACATGCTAGGGAGTGTAAACAGGCTTTGTTTTGAAGTTCCTCACAGATGACATAGTGAGCCAGCTAGGAAGTGTGGTCAGTGATGTGTACCAAACGGCTAAGTGGAATGTGGCTCAAGTGACAGGCAGAGATGGGGAATGCTATCTAGTGTAACATCAAGCTCACAAGTAACAAACCGTGAACTTGTAGGAAGAGTTTAGACTTTGAGACCGTGGTGCTCCTCAGTTGTGGTACACCTGGATTTTCAAAGAACAAAATGCACAGAATTCAGCTTTCAGAGGAAGATAATGGGTGCAGGTAACAGGCAAAACCCAAAAGAGACCTAGTCATGCTCTAAATGCTGTAAATGGGTACAGTTACTGGCAGACATTGCCTACAGTGATATACAGAAAGAAACTTCAAGAATACATAGAGTCCATTTAGACTTTTAATTAAAATGAATAAGGACGTGTAGCGGTTACTAACAGCTGTGGGAACAAGAACTGTAAGTCAAAAGATATGGGAAGGAAAGCACTTTAAATTAGGGCTGAGATGTAGCTCGGCCAAGTCAGCTAAACTGCTCCTCTGTAGTAAGCGAACCTCGAGGTTGCCAATGTGAGACCCCAGCACGAAGGAAGCACCGGGCTCCTTGAGGTAGCGCACCCCTCGCTCGATCGGCGAAGCCATGGACACAAGTCAGCCTGCATGCGCAAGGCAGTCAGCGCCTTTCAAAGTTTCGGCAAGCTGATCACAAGATGTCCAAATGTTTTCTCTGGCTGTATCTTCAGAGGCTAAACTGTGATTAATAGCACTGAAAGAAGCCTTTGAAGCCGGATTGGTGACATCAAAGTCCTAATCCATGGGTGGCAGGCTTTCTATAATGAGTGGGAAGCATTTTAACACATTTCAAAGGGCTTACACCATGAATAAACAATGGAGTGGCACAGATGTGCCACACACCTTTACAAACATAGCGACCCAGCGAACTGGCAGCCACCGGGATCTCCTAAAGGTGCTGAGGGACAGTGCTGTCACCTGCAATGAATTATATGGCTTTTTAATGCCAAAGTTGAGGAAAAATAAAGACAGAGAAAGGATTACTTCTCAGCTGTCCTCATTTTTAATGCTGCCTGGTGGCAAGGCTGGTTGGTGAGTGTAAACACTCCCAAAACAGATCAGGGGCATAATTGGGAAACTTCTGCAACAAATTAAGTGAAATGATCAGAAACTCTTAACAGCCCTCTCCCTCGTCCCCTGTAAATCAGAGGATTTTCTCTCAGATATCAAAGCACAGTTGTGAACATTTTGTCCGTGGGTCTTTTATTTTCGGTGGATTAATACTTTTGGATGACAATCTAGGTTTAATGCTGTGTTGGCATCTGCCTCAACTGAAAGAATGCACTGTGACCTGACAAATATATAGTGAAAACAGCCCAGAGCAGTACATAGACAAGCCTTGCAAGTGTGTGTGTCTTTATGTGTTGGTGTTGTTTTTTTTCTGATGATTCAAAACACATTTTCTAATGCTGGCCACAACATATTATCATGACCTGTAAGCTTATATTAAAATATTCAAGTACAGATGGAAAAAGTTTTGACTTCCTCCTTTGCTAGGTACAATTTTACCTCTGTGCCCTCACCCAAACACTATGGAGATGAGGCCATTGTTTGAAGGCTTTACATCTCGTAGTAGAAAGCTTTGTGCAGTGATGTTGAACCCTAAACCATTGCAAGGAGCTAGCCATAATCCGTTTTAAGTTTCATCAGCACTTATTAAAATGAGGGGAGCTCTGAGTGTATGGTATAGTTTATGTGCTGGGCAAGATGACAGAGATATAAAGAAAGAAGGATCATACGCGAGCAGGAAGAAGACACTCTTGTGTGTCAATAAGATATGTTTCATTTTCATCGTGTTTGAATCGGTAAGGGATAACACAGGCCACTGCAGTGTGGGTGTCTTACAGTCTCACTAACATGACAAGGTACTTTATGCAGAATGCCCCACAAGCCAGAAACCATGACCTGAAGATGTGAAATACTAAGTGATGGGACTGAACAGATGTCCCATTGTTTAAAAGCCAAACACTCTGGACATGGAAGGGTGGCGACAACCGGCAATCAAAGTGAAGACTTACCAGATATAACGCTCTTTACCAGCTAATGGCCATGCCGAAATAGCCAATCACACCACCACCTTACACTAACTGCTTGCATTTGCCGGTATTAAAAGTCAGCCTCACTGAGGCTAAACATATGGCAGTGGAATCTGAACGCTGGGTCTGTGAACAATTTCTTTTTCTGAAAACATCACCCTGCTGGATTAAGCTTGCTGAATATTTGCCAGCATGTTGAGCTTTTCTCCTGCAAGAGACAGGAGAGGCCAGACACCACTAATTAGGGTAAAGAATTTAAAATATTTGGTAAAAAGCTCTTTTACTACCCAAGGAGTGCTAATAAAAATGACAAAAATGTTATGTCCTTTTCTGGTTTCAAACAGTTGGTTATGATGAAGAATTAATTCCTAACAAGATGATGACATTCATGACCATCCATCCATCCATCTTCTATCCACTTATCCTGGTCAATGTAACAAAGGTACATCCCAGGCACCACAGGGCACAAGGCTAGGAAAGGCATGGATGGAATACCAGTCCATTGCAGTCATGGAATTCAGTTTGAGGCATTCACGTGTGTACATTGTCTGGCATTCATAACTAAAAAGTAAATGTAATTGGTCTGCATGAGTGTGGAAACAGGGGCACCCATGCAAGCCTGTGGAGAGACTCGGGAGATGAAGAAGGTCAAGAGTCACACCAAAGGAGCTGGTCTGAACAGCACAAAAGGTAGCTTGTCAACATATTGAAATGAGTTGCACCCCCTTTGTGTACTGTTTGAACAGCAGACAGGGGGGCACCAGAGTGCCACTGTCACAGGAACTGGGTCACCTGATGCACATAACCTTTTTAAAACAATGGCAGGCTATTGTATGTGATCCATCGGCATTCAAGACAATCAGACATCAGCAAGGGTAAGTATTACTTCACCATAACAATCAAACAATTTCCTATATTCATTTTTTTCAATAGGACAAATATGTTTTAATTGTACTTGTTGCCAAATTTCAATAATTACGACTGGTCAAAATCCATGACTGATTCCAGCATGACTTAAGTCTAGGTTGTCCCTTGGTCCTCTGAGAGAGATACAGGTTATTTTGTGGTGGGTGGCCGAGCGTGAGACAGAGGATGCAGAGAGGTGGTGGAAAGAGATGGTCTATTAAATGAGATTCATATCTGAAGTTTCAGGAATGAGATGCTCCAGCACCATTCCCAATTAGAAACAAACCAACCAACAAATAAATGAAGTGTTTTTCCTCCCTGAGTAAAGCATGTCTGTGAGTGTGCACTTCAAAATCAGAACCACGCACACAGGGCACCGAACAAGGGCTGACCTCACCAAGCAATGTCTCTTGCATCTTGCAAAAATATCTCTAATAGGTGCAAAGACTAGTCATTAGCCACCAGAAACAAGCATTTAATAATTTAACAATTACCAGTTAACTGCAAACAATGCTTTGATTTCAAAAGAAGATCAACATCCTTAAGTGGAATCGGGTCAATTCCAGGGCCTATTAAAACACATCATGCAAAATTTAATTCAAGCAAAAAACAAAACAAATCAGTGCTCATTAAAAAGTATTAAAGGGGAAAAACAAAAAAAAAAAAAAACTTTTCAGAAGTTTTCATTAGATAGTAATTATTTGCTTATACGTAGCAATACTTATGAAGGTCTGAGTTGCAGTATTTGGCTCTGAACTCACACCCTCCTGTGACTGAGAGGCTAGACTAGCTATCGTATGGTCAGATCTCACTTTTTCAACATCTTCTTAAAATGCAGCCACCCAGGAAATGGGATTAGCATGGCCTGAAATTTTCCTTTGCCCAGCAACATGATGGATCCCAGGGCTGCTGTCTGTCATTGTCTGGGGGGCTCCATCATCAAATAGCCGTGGAGTAATTGGCTTTTGGTGGCACGACTCAGCTGTGCCGCATTGGGGAGAGCATTACCGGGACCTGGCATGGCAGCACAATCCAGAAGATGCAGCTGTCTGCTGACTCTAACAGATTAGAGTTCATCAGGCTAAGCAGGGACACACTCTGTATGTGTGTATAATTCTAATGTGCATCTAAATAACAACAGCAACATAAAAAACACTAAAACTCCAGAGCCACTACAATTATTTAGCAGCCAAAGAGGACACATGCATTGTTTGCTTGAGCCTTAATCAGAAAAGTCATTTTTAGCATTGGATCGTGTCCAGTAGGGTTGGTTAACACAGAACACATAACTTACAATACATATGGTCATTTATACACGTCGAGTGACCTGAGCTACTTCCAAGGCCTTGTGCGGTGTCAAGAGCTTCAATGAGCTCTTCTCCTCTTTGGGTGTGGTTGAAGTGTGGTTTATCGAGCTCTGCTGAGTAAAAATGACTTCCCTTCCCACTGGAGTTAGGTGTGACTTGGTAACACCATACATCAAGCCTCAAAAGGACATTGTGGTGCCGTTGGGGACAATCTGTGTGAAGGCTTTCCTTTTCATACTAGTGACAGGCTGACCTTTGTAAAACTGACACAGTCCCATCAAAGCCAAACAACAGGAGCTATCTGATTGTCCATCACCTCAGTTTCTCTTCAGCCATACGGTTCCATGTCTTCATCCTGCTGATTGACCTCTCAGAATATCAGCATGCCTCAGCCTCTTACCTCACCATCCAACGTCAACACATGTCCCTGCACTGTGTGAGGAACAGTAGGTGGTACCACCATGTGGAATGGGGCAAAGCAGAACCCATTTCCTAAGGGGGTGGCAGGTTGCCCTAATTTCAGGGTCTATGTGGTGCATACAGGGAAGAGGTTTGCACAACACAGAATGGGAAAAAGAGGAATCATAACGACCATCTGGCAAGAACTAAAAACAAATCAAATGAGGTTTGTGTGCAACTAGGAGCACTGAAATGGAACATGAAGCCAGAATGGGGATCTTTTCTCCAATCAGGTTATCAGGGCCGCAGAACTAACAGAACATGCCAGTTTGTACCTTGAGACATGAATCAGAGACAGATGGATTTTATAACCACGAGCAGCTGTGGTCACCTGACCCGCCCCCCCATGCAGTCTGTTAAAGTGTGTAACACTGGTCCATCAACACAACACTCTTAGATATAAATAAGAACAGTTTTTCCTGGACAAAATACAATTAAATCACATGGAGCCCAGTTATTTAAACAAACAAACGCACTTGTACACACACTAAATCAGTCACTTTATACTAAGGATTGCATTAACAGATATGAACATCAGCCATTCCCTTCCCTCTGGAAAAGTCTGTCCAGAAAATGTCTTAGGAAACTATCCAAATGTACCACCCCTCCAATTAACCTAATATTTATCCCAGTGCTCAGCAGCAACATATTCAACAAATGGCTGCAAATGGAAAGAAAAAAAAGAAGGAAATCAGAACCAAGGTCAATTTTGAATGATCTCATGCCCGTCTGCAGTGGATTCGGATGGTTTTGTGGCCGCTGGGTCCCACCTGACATACTTAACCACTGTGGGCATCGTAAACCCATTTCAGGCTGAGTCAGACTCAGCCAGCCAGCACAAACACACTCATGTTATCTGGGAAGTCCTCAAGCTTGGAGGAATTTGTCTGTATAAATACATTCTGTTTCCTTTGGCAAAACCACAGTTTAGCCAGAATATCCGCTGGGGGGAGCAAAGTTTTGCCCCATCTTTGTGGCTCTTTATTGCGTGTGGTTTTAACTTTTCTTTCCTGCTGTTAAGACATCCCAAAAAGAAAGTTGGGTTTATAGACAGACAGACAGACACACACACACACACACACACAAGCATGAATAAAACATGAGCTTTACATCTAAGTTTCTCTGTAATGTACTACAAAGTGTAAAGGTGAGCAATTTTAATAATACCCTTGAAACTGTTCTAGAAGTAAGCTTCCTGCAGCAAACAAATTGTTTTGATATTACTTAATGAAAGAAATGTTTCTGTAAAATTCTTAGTCACTTCTTAGTTTATAACGTCTATATGTAGGTCAAAAAGACCCCCATGATTTTGGACAGACTGCAAACACTCCGTGGGTTACAAAGCAATGACATCTGACTGAGTTTCCATTTATAAGACTGCCACCTAGTGGTCAAAAGGATCCTACAGGTGAAAATGTAGACTAAATCACTAGGGACGGTGACATTTTTACCATAACTAGAGACAGCAGTCATTTCACAGGAAGCAGCATATACACAGCATTATATTCTATAACACCTCTTCTTAGTATTCTCTAGTGATGCTCTGACACCACACTAGCGATTAGATATAGGGTGCAGTTCATCTGTAAGTGGTCAAAGCAGTAATATAGCTAATGCTCTGTGTGGTGGGACTTATACTTTGCAGGGGTGGGAATCGGGTCAAGAGGAATTCCTTGGTACTGTGTAAGCCTGGTCCAAGGAAAGTTGCCCTACAAGGGAAGATGAATATTATAACCTCAATATGGCCATTCTCTTAACAAGAAATGCAGGCAAACACGTGCCAGTCAGATTAAGGAAACACTCATCTATGCAATTTCAGAACCATTAATGCACTGCACTGGGTCTGCAAAATGCTTCGAGAATGCGGCATACCATGGCAACGTTACTTTTTTATAGATCATTCTAACAAGTTCTAAAAATGATAGTACATCCTATCCCGTGTTTAAGACACCGTGTTCTCCGTACTCAAAATCAGGGCAACCACTCAGCCGCCTTCGTGCTCTTAGGTTCAGTAAACATGGAGTAACATGTATTTACAAATGGAAGTCTTATCAAGGCAATGATTTAGAGAGCATTCCGTCTACGGCTTGTTAAATAAGACCTGATGCAAATAATTTGATTTTAAACTAAAAAGAAATGGGCACGCTGTGTGCAATTCTTCACTACGTAAGATGTAGACAGACATCCATTATTATAGATCAATCTGCTGTGCTCCATCAGGTGACAGCATCTTTGCTAACAAAGACCAATTCCACTTGCACTTGTAGGCACAAAAGAGGCTTCAAAACCTGTAAATGGTGGGAGTATCCTGAACTATTTGGGATACTCCTGCTCACCACAGGTTTTAAAGCCTCATTTGTCCCATCACTAAAAAACTGTGGAAGAGTGATTTTCTTTTTATTCATTTAAACCCTAATTTTTCACCTTCTTCACTTTTCTTTACAGCAAAAGTTTTATCACGGGGAAAGAACCACCAGCACCAGTCTGGTATACAGTAATGCCAGCAGTAAAACCAAAGTGGCTGTTTTGTTTTGAAGGCAGCACCTGGGGGCACAGAAATGCTTTTATGTTTGGGGGCAGTAGTCATATGCAATCATAACCGATCGATTTTACACTGGAGATGAATCGATGACTATAATTAAATACATCTGGGATGTTGGTTCTAATGTTAAGCCAAGGAAACCTGTAGGAACAGCTGAGGCTCCAAATGAGAGAATCAACAAAAAACTGCAAACAACTGACAATAACTGATACATCTCCTTAATACAGGCACAAAAAAAAAAAATCAGCATTTATAGAAATTCATTGATTCTCATGGACTCAAGGAAATGTTCTATCTATAAAAGCAATTTACTGGTGTTTATTCACATGCTGAATATTGTCATAAATTTGTATTATTTTTTACAACGTGACTACCATCAGTACTATACTATGGGGTTTGCTATAGTCGAGATTGCAAACTGAAAAACATGACATGGGCATGGACGACAAATTGGGAACTTTACAGGTGCACCAGTATGGCAAACCAAAAATAAAAACAAAAGACAGCCCTTAACATTTCTGTACAAGTGAAACTCAGGAAATGAAGCAAACATTTTGTCCTGGAAAGAACTGAGCTCAGGAAACAACACCTGAGTATGCAGTCTGGGGTGAGAGGCAAGGCACAGGTCTACTTTATATCACACGTAAATAGGCACAGGTGACTCAAAATGGGAATGATGGTGACTCAGTGCTTAGTATTCTAACCTTAAACCCACCCCAGTTCAGTGTGTGTTTGGATGATCTCCCCATGTTCACAAAGGTTTTCTGCAAGTTCTCTGATATCCTCCCACCAATCAAAACCATGCAGCTTTGTATACTGGTGTCTCTAAATTGTTTGTAGTGAGTGTGTGTGTGTGTGTGTGTGTGATTGGCATCCCAAGCCGGGTGTGCCCCTGCCTCATGCATCCTGGGATAGGCTCCAGGCTCTGCACTGCAATTATGGAAACTGGATAAATAACTAAATAGGGTTGACACATAAGCTAATCCCACTCCAGGACATCTGTCCTCAAATGCGCCAGACAGAGAAACATGTTGTTGTTTAGTTACGCAGTCGTGTCCGACTCTTCGCGACTCTATGGACCACAGCACGCCAGGCCACCCTGTCCTCCACCGCCTCTCAGAGCCTGCCCAAACTCATGTTCATTGTCTCCA
>JAACJT020000030.1:8091669-8103041 GCA_009936485.2 Gymnarchus niloticus
AATATCCCAGAAGTTTAATTGACTTGATGCTATACTCTGATTAAAAAGTGTTCCTTTAATTTTTTTGAGCGGTATATATATATATGCATTCACCATGGCTCTGCTGTACTCATAACTTCTGTCTTTTCAGAAAAAGACACACATCTGTCCCGTGTTGCCACTGTCAAGACCCTCTGCCCTTGTTAGGTGCCAGGTAGCAGACACCATGACAGCTGGGGAAAGTGACTGATGACTGGACCGCGGCGCTGTCTGAGGAGAAGCGTCTGCCAAGGCAAGACTAAAATGATGTCAGCGAGCAATCCCTCTGTCGGCAGCAATAAGAGAGCTCTCTGAGCTGAGGCGGGTGCGTCCACCAGCAGGGGTCCAAGCACAGTGAGAGCGTAAAGAGATCTTTCAGGCATGCAGATTCATTTCATTACCTTACTTTTACATATATCTGTTTTGCAGACACTTTTGTCCAGTGAGGCAGATACATCACACAGTTCATGGGTGTGTTTTGAGCAAATTAGTTTGTGATTCCTCTATTACCAGTATTACATTTTTTAAAAAAGTACTGGGAATATGCATTAAAATGAACTGCCGGTGCCAAATGACAGTAGTGTGACACACATCTCGTCTTGAATATCAACACTTACCCAAGCTTTAAAGGCAGTCGATCATGAAATATGCTCAAAGACAGACGACAGCTCAGCCACTTAATTGGGCCTTGAGTCATCACAGCTTTCCTCAGTGTTTCAATCCTCTGGACCTTGAAGGTACATGAGCATGGTTGTACAGCATGGCTGGGAGATGATAAAGGGCAAAGGGCAGGGACATGGGAGATTTGGGGAGTGTGAATGTTGCCTTATTTTGTGCTCCATCTGCTATAAATTCAGCTCATCCATCATTAGAGAGAGGCCTTGGTCTGTGTCCTCAAGGAGATCACACAAGCAACTGGGTGGCATTGTATCTCCCTTCCTGCCAACTCACAGTTGGTTTTAAGCATGGCACACTCACATGCATCTGCGGCCACAGTGCACAAATGCACACAGATCTTCCCGTGTTGATGCAGGATCTGTTTTCACTGAGCCAAATGAATGAGAATGCTAGAGACTCAGTTCATCCACTGCAGTGTAGAAGGGCAGTGATTATTTACATCCACCTCTATCATTTGGCATCTGTGTTGGTGCAAAGTAGGCTGGGTGACATCTGACCGAACCAAATCATTTTTACTATTTCTCCGAGACAAATGAAAAGAGAACACAGGGCAGGGACAGCCTCCCAAAGTGTGATAGGAGTGAAACTATAAGCCGGCAGATAGAATCGTTTTAGGGTTATACCCTCCTTCTAAATCAAGGCAGACAGTGTATGATGAATGGTCTCCACAGAGCGGAAACTATAAACAAAACCATCCAGAAACTCATTTAATAAGAGAACCTTCTAGATTGCAGAAGTACACATGACAGATGGAACGGCTGACATTTAATCAATACTAATCGGCCATGTACAAGAGATCCAGAAGTTTCCTTTTTTATGAATAGCCTAACAGCTGCATAATTTAAACAACACGGAGCACAGGAGACATTTTGGGACCGGAGCTGTGGAGCGAAAGGCCTTTCGTGGAGCCATTTGCGGTTTTTTACAGTCTATCAGTTCAGGGTCACCGACAATCAGCGTTTCTTTCAGGAAGCATAGGGTAAAGATGAGCTTGGGACACCTGCATTCACTGAATGTCGTTGCACTGTCATTGGAAATCCATGGAAGCACTGGGAGAAGATGCAGAATCCATGAACAGAAGTCAGGGCCTGTGCTCACCACAAGCCAGGGTGTGGGAGTACGGGAGGCTCACAGGACTGGAGCCCATGGGATGAATATGGAGATGATTCTAGAAGTGCCCAGCTATATAAAATACATGTATATGCCACTCGGTATATTGCACACAGCTGTACGTATAATTTAGGGGCCGTCGCAGTATTCTTTCAGAAAGCACAGAATTCAAAGCAACAAGATGAGCCACACAGCTAAAAAGCATTAGGCTCAATATCAGACAATCAAAAAATCTAAGATGGTAAAAAGTTTGGAGCTGAAGCTGCTGGCCAATTACCTACCTGCCTCAGCTCGAAACAGGAGCCAGGATCTGTAGTGTTTTCTTGGTCTCTCACACACGCCAGTGGGTGTAAGAGCAGCACGGTCTGAAGGCCCTGCCCCATTGTTCTGCCCCACAGCCTTTACATTATCTCAGGGTTTTGTCTAGAATGACAGTTCTTAACAGGCCACCGATTTCAGAGACCACTGTCCCACCTAATGATTTCATTAGCCTTTTCCGAGCGCAACGATGTGCCGGCCACCTCTTCCAGAGAGGCCACGCGCATCCAGACAAACGAAGAGAAGGAAAAGCCGTCCGATGCAGGTGGATAAACACCTCCCCGGTTTATGCCAATTACCTGCTTTCCTTGTGCACCTTCAGCTCTGTGCCTTTGCACATGGTTCTTAAAGATCAGCAGGCAGACGCGAGAACTCTACTCCTGAGGTTTCCCCTCCTTTAACCCCTCAGCAGACATTACCTCGCCTTAAAGGTGCTCTCCAGAACTGCCAATTAATTGCAATGTTCATGATTTTCCAGTTCAATAGTTCAATCCCTTTGATTGAACTCATTTGTAGATATGTGATATATTTAACAGGCAAACTCAGACTTGCACAAAAGAGCATTATTAAGCAGATGGTAATTTGTGTCATGATTCACATGGAAAAGGAGAGAACAGGAATGCAATCATTTAAAACAAAACAATTACATTTTGAATGGAAAATTGAACATTTTTCAGGCCAGATTTTGATCTGGGATTTTACCTCCAGGTATAACTTGCTTGTTTTGTCATTTGCATCTCATACAATTTTCTTGGCATTTAATAATGTGGCAAAAGGGATGATTTATTGCTTACAATTGTTTAAAGTACTCCATATTTCTTTGTATTTATATGAGTCATTCCCTATATATGCAACACACTATCTCAGCTTAATAAACACAGGAAAAAAATTCAGTTCTCCGTTTTAAGAGGAAAATTGATTCAGCTTACCATTAAAATTCTGTACAGGTGACAGAAAAACTGAGAAAAAGAAAGCCATGAACTAAACTGATGGATTTTTTAAAGCATGTTAAAGCTGTAACAGATCGATTAACAGCCTTCATTCTCTGGTCCTCAGCTGACTTGTCCTTTCCCTAACATGTGAGCTACTTTAGCCATCAGCCATGACCTCTATCCTACTGTCAGCCTGGAGAATTTTCTCCACACCATGGATAGCCCCTTCCATATAAGTGGTTGAAGGATGGGTAGATGTTAGATTATTATACCTGGTTAGCTTTGTGGATTTTCAGGAGACATTGTAGAATCCAAAATTATTCGTAGTTCAGGAAAATCCAGAAGAATGTTCTGGATTAAAATATTCACACTTTTTTTTAGTGTCCGTATCACTTGTGCTGATATTTCAAGTTGGATCCAAACCCAGAAGAAAGAGCCTGAAGGGCTGATGAAATCTTTACCTGCTGGTGCTGCTTCTCCCCCATATGAAACCAGCATGGCCAGGCTCCATCTGTGTGAACCCAGCACATGGTGATTCTGTCCCACACCTGCCAGTAGTCCGCCAGCCGGCCCCGTGGCACCACAGACCTGACTTTAGGCCCGCGAGCTGTTCCATCTGCCAACTGAGGTAGGTGGGCTGTCCCTCAAAAGCAGCCAGAGAAAGACACTCACAGTGGGTCAAACTCTAGATCTGTTGGGTATATGGCTAGGATATTTCTCAGCAAACAACCTCTACATTGAGACAAATGCACTCATTTATCCATTTCCCATAATTCCTTATCCAGTACTGGGTTGCAGGGGTGCCCGGAGTCTATTCCAGCCAAAACAGCACACAACAGGGGCATCCTGCATGGGATGGTCAAATATAAGACCACAAAAAACCCCAAACCCTATATACATTTTCCATGAATTTAATTTCATGGACCCTAAAAATACACCCTGGGTGTAACAGAGCTCTGCATGATAGTAGGAAATGTGCCACAGCCTGACCTGAATCCCATTTGGATATATTCCCAACACAGAAGCTTCCCATTTTCTTCTGTACAAGCTGAATGCTGTCTCTAGCCAGTCAAAGGTTTACCAAAGATACACATTTAAGTTGCTGATTATTTCATCATCTTCTTTAAACAGAGAAAATCAAAACAGCAGTGTGTTTGTTTATGTTGCATTGTCACGACTTCACAATGGGGCAAAAGGTGAGATTATTATTGCTAGGGAATACCAACACAGTAAAAACTCACTTCTCTATCATAAGTAGAGAAATGATTCTATTCAAGCCTGACGTTCGATACGCATTACAGAAAGTTTGAGGAAGTGCCTGCAAAAGCCTTGGAATTGATATATTTCTTGATATATGTGAGAACTGTAATGGATTCATTTTCTCCAGCTAATGCATGGTGGCTTCACTCATATCATTTGCCCAACCCCTGTTGCATAAGGTACTGCTGGCTTTAATTAATCAGAGAGCTGCATTTCTTCTAAGTGTCAGGACAAGAACAAATAAAGAGGGCTTGGTTCCTTGCTGTGTGTCATCGACGTGCCATTGAAGTCCAGTGTTGATGGGCCGTTAGACTACATACCCCCTGGGGACGTGCCTACACAGAGGCAGTAAAAACCAACCAATCGGAAACCAACTTGTAACAGAGGAAGAGGGGCATGAACCTGCCCATCACTTGTGAGGAGGAAACAACAGAAGCATTGGCAGAAGTGTGTTTGTGGTCACCATGCGTGACATCATCGTCTCGCACCACTTCTGATTGTGATTGGTGCCATCAATCAGCACTACATCCTCAGCACCGTTCTCACAAGGGAGAAGATAATTACCTGGATAAGGTCATGGTGGTCATAACAGGAGAACTCAGCAGCTGTGGCACCCAATCAGATGCACACCTGGGTCCTGGTTCAACCCACAGGGTTGGTTTATAAAAATGAAACATCTATAAACAAGAATGGTACCACAGGAGCATCCCATACAGCAACATGGAGGGGACAGACCAGGTGACTTCTGCCAGGTTCTCAGTGGATCAAATGGCTCATCACTGCTGGCTTCCCTGGACAGAGAGTGGTCTCGAACTCTCACAGCCAACAGCTGCAGCAGATGGCTGAAGGTCATAAAATTCTGTTGACCTATGTTACCTGACGCCACATCTATAAAGTTACAGCTAAACATACAGCCACATCTATACAGTTACAGCATTCCAAACAGGTGTCATGATAAACAAAACCGTTTTGCAGTACAGCATACTCACGCCACGTGGCTCCATTTGCCATAGCACTTTTGAATCAGTGCTAAAAAATCTCTAAAAAAAATAATAAACTATCACCAAACAGGGAAACAAGAAGCGGCTGACCTTCACACCTCTTCTACAGCTACTTGCGTTGTCTCCTGAACATATGACATCCCAAAAAAAGTGATTCAGGACCCGTAATGAGATGAAATCATTTTGAGGGGGAACACATGAAACTTGATCTTGAAACTTCAGCTGATCTGACTGAAACATGCTTGATGTCAGGAGGACAGCAGCTAAAGAGAGAAAAATTTTGCAGTGCTTAACTTGGCAGTGCATATTAAACATCCATAATCACAGGTCCGCTTTCTCTAAAAGACAGACATGACAAGGGAGCAGTTACATGCCTGGGGGTGGGGGGACTTGAGCATCCCCCCTTCTTGTTCCTCTTTCATTAAAAATGATTTGGTCCTCTTTAACCAGGGCATTTTTATCAGTTGAACCCCTGTCCTCCTGCAATTCTCTGCACAGCTCTACAAGTAAGATTTGATATTCTCAATTCTTAGAAATTTTAGAAATTTGACCTGTAATTTTCCAGTGTCATCATATTCAGAATCTGTCAGTACTATACCTGTCTATTCATCGCTTTACTCTTCTACAACAGGCTCAGCACAGCACCTCCCTCCCACCCAGATTGGTGGCCCACCCCTTGTTCCAGATGACTTTGCAGAACACAGCAAACCCTCATGGTGGCCTTTGATTTCTGTAACACGCTGGTAAGCTGCTCACCCGAGGCGGGGCACTGGAGACAGCATAATCTTAATATGAATAGAGCTAATCACAAATGCAAATTGCAATCAGGACAACGAAATCTGGCGAGAGGGACAGCGGAGGGGGAAAAAAAAAAAAAAAAAACCGAGTCAAGATAATTGCACGATGATGCCGATAACGAAAAGGTCAAAGGCAGATCTTTGTCAAAGCATTCAACTGTCAGTCAATCAGAAGGATGAGTCAAAGACAGGTAGAATCACTTCCTGATAAGGCATTACAGCATGGAATCACTTATGCAGGACAACAAAATATTTAATAGATTTTATGTGTAAATCATTCTAAGAAGCCACTGAGGTCAGAACATTTTATCTGCATTAGAATGGAAATTCAGTTATTTTTAAGTCATCAAGCAGAAGTAATGGAATACACTACATTTATTCCAACATGCATACATGATAAGGAGCATGAATATATTTCTATAATTACTATAATGCCTTCTGTTGACTTCTATTGTGACCTTACTGGGGTAAATTACCATCTTAATATCTGCAAGCAGTTTTTCTGGACATAGTCTTGATTTTCTGCATGGCTATTACCACTAAAAGTAAAGGATGGGGTCTTGGTGAAGCCATAATGGGGGGATCTGGCCATAATGGTGGGTTTGGGGCTTTTCATGAAGCAGATCAGTGGCTCTGAACACATGGCTCCTATGCCAACACTGTGTATGTCGACACACAGCTCTTCACAGAAAGCTGAGACCTCAGAACTAGCCTGTTTACTCACACTGACTGTTAAGATTTGGGTATGGCTGCATATTTTAGAACCAGGCCTTATAGAAGGAGAGCATTGAAACAGCAGTTTCACCTGCAAAATATACTACACCTATGAATATGTGAAAAGTAACACAACACTCCCAGTAAGAGATTTATTATGGTATCCAGTTCAACCTGCTGATCTTCTCCCTCCCAGAAAGAGAGTCCTCATACATCACTCCCACCCCACCCTGGCACCTGGTCTCGCTTGATTCTAGAAAAATGTCCTGCACAGAAAAATACTTGACAACCTGCCTCTACAAAACCCTGAGTTTAGAGGCCAAGCAAGAGTCATTTTTTTGCCTCAGCCTTACTACCATTTTTTTACAAAATGTCATTCCAGTTTCTAGAAAAACTGTTTCTGATGCTGTCGCTTGACTTAACAAATTTCCCAATATTTCGTTGTGGCTACTCCATATACTCAGAAGCTCTGGGGGTCTGAATACTCAGATAAACACGAGGGACCCTGTAAAGTATGGTTTACTAAGCGTGCCCAAGCTGGAAATAGCATGCTTATTGTTTCCCATTATCATTTGAAGGGAGATTGCCTAAGAGGGCTTTTACCTCTAGCATCAAATGCAATTTGAAGCAATTTATTACAATACTGTCTAAGCATGTGACCAAACCTCAAGTCGAATCTCATTCTGATACCTGATTTCTTTTCAGGCAATCAGGTAGTGTGACCATGGAAGACCTCCCAGGCAAGCATTGTGGAGGGGAATGTGGCCCGAATCCCAGAACTCGGGTCTCACCAAAGCTCAGACACACTTGCCATGCACAACTCCAGCCTATAGTTCATGTGAACAGTGCTGACCTGCTTCAAACTTGGGCTGGTTTTAAAGGTCACAGTACTGCCTAAAGCCTCAAACAGCATGTGCTATCAAAGGACCATGTTCTCCCCTCTGCAAACAGTTGTGTGTTAAACACAGAGTCTCAGAACAAGCTCACTGCGCTGGACTGCAGCCTTTGTCAAATTCCGACAGCCAAAACTGCTGACTTCAGAGAGTATCAGAAAGGCAGTCTCCAACAATATGTTTCATCATAAATAGGACCACATAGCAATTACTGGTCTTAATATAAAAATGCACAGTTGCCACTGTCTATTAATATCAATACAATTTTATTTCAGACAAACCAATTCAAGACCAACAGGGTCTAAAATAATAACAATAATGTTAAATAAATTTAAGAACAGAGAGATTGAGGAATATGACAGTCTGGCACAACTGCCATCCACACATCATGTTACACTGGCAATAATAATTTCAGATTAAGTGGGGCAGCCCTTTTTATCAGCAGGAGTCCACTTCATTATTTCTCACAGAGGAAATACACGTGCCTCAGGCCAGCCAAAGTAATTTGCCAGACAGCTCTGCTTTAATATGTAAAAAGAACCAAATAATGAACATTAAATTAGCAATAACAGCCCTGAGTGAGCTACAGCCAGCAAAACTCAAATATATTATTCAGGACAAAGCCTGAGATGTTGATCGCATCAACAGAAAACAAAATCATATAGAAGTTTAACATTTCTCAGAAAGAAAAAAAACACATGAAAGTCTCTTTGTGGTGAGGGGCTAAGCAGAAATGAAACTGAATCACTGTCAGCAGTGGCCCATCTGTTACATCAGGAGCTCTTAAGAGAGGTGACAAAGAAGGCAGCAAGCACCACAGGACTACCAAAGCACTCCTGTCCCCATACGGGCAATAAATTGCCGCCTTCAGCTATTCCACCACACACAGGGAAAACAAATGGTTGGCCGTCATCATCAGGTCGGCTCCACCTTAATCTGTCAGATAGAAGGTTTCCCTAGTGACGTCATGAGGGCTGACCTAGCCATCATGCCAAAACGTAACAGGGGACCCTGGCTTATAAAGTGTTAGGCAGGGGAAGGGGGAGGAACAGGGAGCTAATTTAGAATCGATGACCCTGTTATTAGAGCAGAGCAACTACTGCAAGCTGTAGTGCTGTCATAGAGCATAACTAAGGGTGCTATAACCAAGAGGGCAACCCATTAGCCCTCCATCAGTGAGTCCTGTGTGTTATACATAGAAGGAGAAATAGCACCCTCTAGTGTGACAAGGCGGCCCCCACTGATGAACACCTCACGGAGAGGCCTTTGTTTGAGACGTGGGAGGTGATGGCTCCTTACTAGACCCAGTCATGAGCTAACAAGCTTACAGGGGAGGGCAGGAAGTGTTTTACAGCTGTGAAGAGGGCCTTGAGCCAAGAATGGCTGTGCCATCACTCACAGCTTGTTTAGGAAGCAAAGTAAAAGTTGAGCAAAGCTGCTCAGGGCAGCTTGCATGTAGTCAGTGACTCACTTCATGGCTGTCGTTGAATTTCAATTGCATGAGAAGACAATGGGGGTGCTCCAGGTACCAATTCAGCCTACCGCCTTTCAGAAAAGTCCTTAGTAACTCTGTTCCTATACATAACACAAGGAGGACACAATGTCTGGGAGATTGCCAGATGCAACAGATACAACCCAAGGTAGGGATGCAGAATCCCAAGACACAGTCAAGCACAGTGAGCAGCAAATGGTGGGTGTTATAGCTGATGTACATCCAGGCTTCATATTTTAGACACTCCAGAGGAAATGGCGGCCATAACTCTCATCAGCTGAGTGACAGTGCGTATCAGAATGAAGGCCTCTAATGGTCACATGCCTGTTTGCCTGCAAATCATCAGCCAGTAATGGGTAGGCATGATTCACTGCAGTGAATAAATAAAAGGACAAGACAGGCCTTCGAAAGTGTACTCCAGAATTGCCTCATTGTCTTTACAACCCTGCTGTGTTTAACATTAATGCTGAAGTAGATCACAGCTCACTGTATAAAATAACCAAAAGTCTCCTTATCCTCTACCCCTCACACTAATAATGCAACTATTTTCAACAGCGAAGTGCTGAATGTTAGATGCTTGCTTTGCAGAGCTTCGGACTATCGGATAAACTAGATTGTGACGAGCGAAACCAGGGTTTGGGAGGCTGACCCAGTAATTTCCACGCATTTACAAAAACTAGTTATGGCAGGAGTACGTGTGGAGGTCAGTATTAGCCAGGAAAATGTCTCTGGTACTCCAGCATTTTTTATTAGTCAAAATGGAGATTAGCCTGCAGTGAAAACACAATTCCACTGACCTGAAAACATCTTATTTTAAGAAGCCTGCCTCAGCACTGATAGGAGAACTGCACTGAGCCTTTGCAGAGTCCTCATTCCCATTCAAACAAACAAACAACGATGCAAAAGGGGGACGGCATTTTAACCAAGGGCTCTAACCTTCAAAGCCATGTAAAACCTAATCTCAAATAAATTAACTACAGGGAATGAGCTGGAGAAAAAAACAACAGAAATGCCCTTTATGTCCTTACCATTGCTATGTTGAGAACCTGGGGAGGCTTTAAATTATTGTCCTTAGACTCTGGAAATTAGCCACAGAACTAGACCGGAGTTCTCAGATGGCGTTCATGATTAAACTTCCACATGCTCATCAACTGAATACTTATTGTCTCTAGAGCATGTTTGTAAAAATGGATAAAACCATTCCGTGATTATATTTTCAGGGTTTTGTGCTCAAAGTTGGTCTTTATGATGTGAATTCAGTCTTTCCTGCAAGTGCAAGTAGGACATTTCAGCTTAAACTGTTTCTCAGTGAACATTCTGAACTGTAAGCCCAACATTACTGGGACATTTCTGGGACACTGGGACAATTCCTCATTGTAAGATTTTTTTTTATACATGCAGGCATACGTATTCTTTTGGCGTGTGTGTGTGTGTTAGTCAGGTGCTGGCAACAGGAATAACGGCAGGGCTCCCAGGAATGACACTAAGCCAGCTTAATCAAGGGCAGGGGAATGAGGGTTGAGTTAGCTTTGGGGTGCTGACACACTGGCATTATCAGGGAGACCCTCCTGCTGTATCTCAGAGGGGGAAACTGGATTCTCCAGTGGGTCGAGGCATCCAAAGAGACAGAGCGAGAGAAGGAATGCTGGGGTGACAAGGGATGAGAGATACGGTGCGTTTTCAACTGCTGGAAAAATACTGGACACATCTAATGTGGAAGCAAAGTGTCAAACACAGGGACCTTCCATCTTATCTAAAGCCTTCACATGTATCAGTTTGTGAACTGCATGGTCTGGTGGAATCTTCATCTTTGACACTTCTGGTCAAGAACAAGCTTACCGAATAACACGACAAGTCTTTAGGGGCATCCCGCTTCACTTTGCATCAACAGCTCTACAATTAACAGCATAGTCTAGTATGTTAGTGATTGGTATGAGTACTGATACTTGAAAGAAAAAGCATTTAGATGGTATTGTTGTCTGTACTGTAGATAAAAGAACACTGAAAATAAAAATACGAATGAGAACATGGCTGTTGAATGACACCATAAAATGTCCTGAATTAGCTCATACCTTGGTAAATATCAACATGAAGCTACTTAGACCAGGATAACTCAGCTATGCGCCTTGCGCAAACCAAGCTAACTCAGCTGTTCACCC
>JAACJT020000030.1:8112326-8179374 GCA_009936485.2 Gymnarchus niloticus
TACACAGCTTAGCTCATAGTTTCACTGAACTACGCAAGCCCCTTCGCCACGACAAGGCAGTGATCCATTGAAGGGGGTGTCTTTAATAGCCACCTGATAAAGAGCTCATGCTAAATTTCCAAGCAATTGGTGGAAATGACAAAAAATGGGTAATGATGATAGATATTTTCACAGAGCAACTTCCAAAAGGAAAAATAAATGTGGGAAATTGCCAATTGTCATTTGGTTTAATTGCAGTAAGCCTTAAAATGATGAATGTGGAGCAGAAATTGTAAAGCTTTACAAAACAGTCATATAGCCTGGTTCACTAATAAGCCAGGAAATTGAAAAGATAATGGCATATTCTTCACCAGAAAATGGTTACAGTCCATTTTCTAGTTGCAGTCCTAATACAAGCAGCTTCCAAACATATGCCTTGACATATGGGGAGTATGCAGTGACAAAACACACTGACATTCTCCATCTACATCTCCATCCTATCCTCTACTGCTGTGGAGCTGCTCCAGACCATCCCCGTCCAGGACCTGCTCTGACAGAACTACTTCACTGTCCATTGTTCTGAACACGGGCCCACAAAGAAAAGCCTGTACCACCACTGAGAGGCGCTCCTCCCTACAATGACCAACAATCCCCACCAGCCTGAAGCTTGGGCATTTTCTCACCTCTGTCCTGACAGCATGCAAGTATTTACTTCTCAACACCCAAACATCACTTTTCTTGGCTAAAATCAATTCCCTGATGACATTTATCTCTGTTTCAATCAACACAGGCCTGAGAAGACTAGTAGGACCAGCCATAGGCCCATAATGTGAGAGTAGAGTTTTTCTTGGAGAATGGTTGTAGGAGAACATGCTGCACTCTGTCCATGGCTGAGGAACCTCTTACAGCTGTCTACCTGCCTCCCCCGTAGCTCAAGCAGAGCATTTAAACCAGAGAATTGAAGAACTTGTCTAAGTGCATGTTACTGGCAGAATGGAGCAGGGTTCTCAGTCACCTTTGTATGGGTCCAGCTTTCACATAAATGGCCGGACTCCTCTTCACATCAGTCACGTTTGTCAAAAGACCATTTTACCTTGCTCTCAGGGGCTGAACAGGGTCTGTTGCCCTCAAGCCCATATAATGACTTTCTTTGTTTGATGAAAAGCCATTTTTGAGCTTGACCTTAATGCTCAGCGGAGCAGAAAGACGCTGTTTCTTCCCAACTGGCTCCTCAGAGAACAGCAGTGGCTTTGCTTTACATTCATATTGAAACAGTCAAAATAGTCATCTCTTAGTTATGCATGTATAACTATGTCTTCCACAGGCTCTCGCTGAACAGTGTGACAGTATCACCATGCAGTGGACATACTAATGTCAGTGCGCTTAGATCCGGGATAATAGAGTGAACAGGAGGGACAAGTCTGGTGTCTGATATGCTGCCCCTCTACCTCTCCATCCTGACTGCTCCTGTATGAATGGACCCCCCACCACGATAATTGCCACAATTTCAACTGCTGTGCAAAGCAGAGAAATGCCCTCCCCTGGAGAGCTCAGCTGCCACTTGAAAAGATCAAGATACCAACCACCCCAGCCGGCCCACACACCACACCCCTCCCCCACCCAGTTAAGGTACGAAAGTCATTCCAAGGATATGACGGGAAACAGGGGCACAATCGATATGCTGTCGGTCTATGCTAGATGATAAGGAGACCAAGGTCTCAGCTCAGGACCCATGGAGATTCCTGCAGATAAGGGCCAACCGCTTTGGGTTCTCAGCACTTGGCTCATCGATTCTGCGATATGACAAAAGCAGCCCACTTTCGAGATTACCCCTTATCACACAGACCATTTAAACTGATCTGTGGCCATTTAACCACCTGACCCGACTTGGTCATGAAGCCTGCGAGTAGAGACCAGCCGAGCATTGCGAACATGTTCATTTTAGACGTATATACAACAGCCCTGTGATTACTCCTTGATTCAGCCATTCGATGACCACCATGCGGTTATAGATGGATAACATGGGGATTGTGGCATGGCTCTAAGTTCTATAACGATATTGCTCTGCATCCCTACTGTCGATTTGCTCTGAGCTTTGAGCATTTCAACAGTGTCTTGAGTGGCCGCTGAGGAGAGAGACAGGAAAGCTAAGTGCTAGCTTTATGAGTAGAGCAAGGTGCTGCTGGGACAAACAGAAAATGACTTTGGCTGGTTGTTCTTCCATAACATGCTCAAAAACGTATTCAAAGTATTTTTTATTACTAATTTGCTCTGCTACGTCGGGTGGGCAAAGCAGCTCATTTGTTTTACTAATTTTCTGCATCTCTGCTGCTATTGATTGTGCTCTGTTTAAAAAAAAAAAAAAAGAGGTACGCTTTTGCCACACACCCTTCCCCCAGTAAGACTTCCGAGGGATTCTGCACTCTGCAAAATGCCCTGTCATTTGCCAGATGCAGCAATCATTTGTATCTATGGCAACAGTCAATTTTCTTTTCAGCTGTGTTGCTTTTTAAAGAAGTGAAGCTGATTTGGGGAAGGGGATGAGGCAGGGGGTGTAGGGTGGGAGGGGGTGTGTGAAAGCAAGTTTAGTGGTGGGAGGAGGATTCAGAGAACATTGTGAGGAGCGTTTGTACAGGACATATCAGTCTAGCTGACAGACTGGCTGCTGTCCTGAAGTGACACCCCAGTGATGAACATGCAGGGCAAGATAAGAGGAAAAGAACCTACAGCACTTCCATGGACCCTATGAGGGTGGTCCAGCTAGGGCGAAGAAAAGAGATTAACCAGATCAAAGAAGGCTTCAGCTGCAAGTGCTGGCTTCACCCACACCATCCAGATGTCCCAACATCCTGGTGGCCACGCTCCTTAACAGGAGTGTTAAGACTCAATTAATCCGTATGCACCAGATCACGCTACATGCTGGAATTAGAAGCCTGAATGCACACCTATTTGTAAGTTGAACCCATCACTCAACGCAAAATATTTTGCATCGTTTCAAGAATATTGCTGCAAAAATCTGAATTTCAAATGTACTATTCATATTCTTTTAGCACAGCTGACATAACAAGATTAATGCCACAAGGGTCTGAAAGACATTTCGCTATCTAATTCTTTGGCAACAGCGTATTAGAACAAATATGCACAGTATAATTGCTGAATTAAATAACAATGAATTGTGCAGCAAGAGATAAAAGTAACAGAAAAAAAAAGCACAAATGTCAAAAGTCAGCTATTTAAATTGTGCTTGTGATTTAAAGTCATGGAAAATGTCTTGGATTCCCTGTGGCAAAAAAGGTCCTCTTCAGACCAATTAGAGGCAGCTCTCCCAAACAGCAGGTTTCACTATGGCCAGCTCCTCACTGCTTTAAAATAACTGAGGACATCAAAAGCAGCAGCTCGCAAGGTCGGTGTGGATGTCTTCTGGGGACACTCTTACGACCCACCAAGCGAAAACAGCAGGCTTGAGGTGATGTCCTTCCTGTGCCATATTTAAGGACCGCTGTTCCTTGACACTTCCACACAGAAGGAAACGTGCCTCCAGAGAGACACTGCTGAGTAGAGACACCAGTGACTTATGTGAGGGCCTTCAGCAGATATTTTTAAATGACACATTGGAAAATGTCGACCCTTTCTGGGCCAGTCTGTCCTTTTAATCTTGCAAAAGTCTCATTAACCTGCTTCTCTAAGTAAGACCTGGATTAAACAGTGCCACAGTATCAGCTACCCAAGAGGCATGATTAGTTTTCGGTAAAAACTGATGAAAAGTGTTATTGATAAGAAATACTTCAGCTATAATTTCATTTATATTTTCAAGTATAACAAGAGGCAATATATCTCTAACAGTTTGTGTATAGTGATGACAATATGACGATGTTATCACAGTGTAAACAGGGCACTAGTGTAAACTTTCTAGTTAGCATGCTTTCACTAACAAACCCATTTAACCCAACCAACAGCAAGTTGAAACACTGTTTGAATGGTGCCTTTCTAACCTCTCCCTCACAGGGCAGGCACTTCTACAGAGAATCACTGCAGAGGCTGCGAGACAGACAGGCCTCAGACTATCAAGACTGGTGCAACACTGCACTCTAGAGGCAGGAAGTTGTAAAATCAGGGAGCATTAGGTGGTTTTCAGATGACACGAGTATGTTTGTGTCACAGTTGACGTCACAGGACACTACAGTGGAAGCTCTTCTACTGCATCTTAGATTACACGCAGTAACTCTGGGTGACTTTGAAAGCAAAGTGTGTGTGTAACTGGCTGACTCAGTAAGACACACAGGTCTCTGAATACACAAGCTTCACGTGTTCCCCAAGTGTCTGGCCTAGAAATGTGACCGCTCCTGCTTAAAGCCCTTACATGATCTGTGGTTTTACACCCCCAAAGGGTAGTCAGCAATCTTCTCTTACTCTTTACATTTTCTCATTCCAAGATTTTGAATCAACAAAACTACCACCTTCAATGCCAGAATTTTCAGCTGAGTATTATCTACACAGTAAGTGAACCAAAGTCAGGTCCACTTCACTGAGGGGGAGGACCTGTCCACAATGAGGCATTATGCTTTGTTCCCTACCTTTTCCACTTCCTCTCTTTTTGCCATTTCACAAGTTTCCCCTGGACCCAGTAGTAGAGTCAAAGCTGAAACTTTTTAAAGCAAGGTCCAACCTTGGCACTAAGGAGAAAAATCACATGAAATGTTAAAAAAGGCCTGAAGTGAAATTTTCAAAACCCAGCAGACCTACATTAAAATGTTCCCATGTCCTTGGCAAGCCTACACCTGCAGCAGCTGGCTTCTCCCTCCACTGCGTCAGCTGGAACAGAGGCGCCTTCTCATAGGTATGCATCTTGCTCTGTTCCTACCAAAGTACTTAGGGACTGCCATGCTCTCTCTCGCCTTTGACATACAGTAGGTTTGCGATTGCCGGGTGGCAGGACAAGTCCTTTGTGCTATCTTTCCCCCTCTCCGCCATCGACATTTCATATTCTGCCAACCCTCTTTCTCGTTATCATCCTCCCTCACGAGGCAGGTTATCATATTCCCCAGGCTCTGACATTTTTTGCCACACCGTTTTCAAATGTTCCATTGCAGATAAAGCAAGGCGAGCTTTAGAGGGTCCCCCATAGCCACATTGTTCATCTCTGAGCATTTTGATCCTTCCCAAAGGGAGATATCCTCTCCAAACCACCACCTATTTATCACCTCAATGACACAATGGCCTCTGGGAAATGAATTTTCACTCCATCTGATCCCAGAACAGTTAGCAGAGACTCAGTGGTGGTTTTCCCCCCACCATTGCCACAAACTGTTTCCCCCAGGAGATGGCAATCATTTGATATGAAACCTTATTTTCTAATTCCATCAGGGTTTGGCAGACATTTCACTTCAGCTCTAAGCTGCTGGAGTTTATTACCTCAAAAGAACAACAGGGACAGGATCACCATTACTATAAGCTTTTAGCTAGTTCAACTTTCACATCTTCACACCAAGGAGAAGCAGCTGTCAATACAATACAAGGTGTCATACCAGCTTTATGAAAGGCATCATATAAATCTGGCAATCTACCCAGCCCTCAGGGGAGGACACTGTAGTTTGCTCTTTTATTAATTAACAAGTTTAAAGTTTATTATTTGAATAGAAAAATGTCAGTTGCAAAAATATTTTTTCAGCATCAGAAAGGATATTACCCAATTTTATTGTTATGCCAAACACAAACATCTGACACCATAAGTCTAGACTTCTAAAATATATTCCTTCACTTTAGCTAAAGGCTGCAGTTTCAGAAGCCAAGTCACCACCAATGAAAGGTCCATCAATCATTTCTAATGTCCCTTCCTCCCAGGCCACCTCTCACCACATAATATAGTGAAACAGCACTTGACCCATTTATTCCCTACATCTCTCCTGATGGGACATGAACAGCTCACCTGGGACTCTGCCTCCACCTCCTTGCCACCCCTAATCAACACATTTTACAGTTGTTGCTTTGGTCATTGACCTGAGTTCCTCAGTCCTACTTAAAGAGACTCACTTAAATGTTTTAATCCACTGAGATACATTCTCTGGAACTGTCAGATATTAAGACACCCTGACAATCCTTCAAATCAGATTGTCTCACCTTCTCTCTCCTATTCCCTGGCTCCTCCCCCTGCTGCTAGGTTTCCTCATGCTGCACCTGGTTGCTGTGGTGATGCTAATTGCCTTATTACACACCTGGTGCTGGTTGCCTCGTTAAGCACATGGTTACCTTGTTCCCTAGCCTTTTTCCCTGTGTCAGCTCAGTTGGTTTGGGCAGTCTTGATTTGGAGGGGTGCCTGGTGGGTTCTGCTTGATCATACTGCCTCGTGAAGTATTCTGAGCCAGCTCCTAGCTCCATCAGGTGCTTAGGCCCTGCCATGGCTGGCTGGCTTGCCTGCCTCAGTGGCTGGTATTACTATATGTGGGTAGCCAAGAGTGATCCACCCTATGGAGGTAGGAGTACCCTGATCTATGGATACTCCATGTCTATGCATGGACAAGCCTTCCCCTGTCTGTGCCCTGCCATGCCTTGTCCATACCATGCCATGTCCATGTCTCCATGGCATGTTTTTGCCTTCCTTGTGTCCTCCGGTATTCTGGTGATTTATGAGCCTCCCCACCCTTTGGGTCTTAAAAGAGTTGAGCTGCTCAAAGAACCAGTTTCTCCCTTGCCAGGTGTGGCTGTGTGTATGCGTCTGCCAGTACCATGATAGATACAATCTGAGATAAGAGAAAACAATCAATGCTTGTAATAATCTTTCTCTTTCATAAGCTTGTGATTGTCACATTTGTATATAGTTCATATACCACTTTCAAGGTTAAGCATAATGGAAATAGAATCCTTAGTAAAATAACACAAAGAGAAGACCATAAAGTGCATGTGTCTGATGGTGGATGTGAGTTTTAAGGATTGAGAAGATCTGCCACCACACAGACTGCACTGTTACCCAGCCAGTCTGTCAGTTATGATCTTTAGCATTAGGCTGAATCTGTCAGTGGTGACACCCAGCTGGCTCTGACTGCACTAATGTGTTTTTAAAAAGATGGGCTGGAAAGAGGAGAATATAATAGAGGAAAAGATTTTCATGGTCTTTTTATAACCTTGGGAAGTGACACTTGTTTTTTTTTTTTTTTTTTTTTTTTTTAAAACTTCATTCCTTTTAATTCCATGCTAATTTCTGATCTGATTGTGTCACCTTTGACATTGGCTCTTTTAATGGGCCGGGTCCCCACTTTAAATTATTTTTCTAAAATTTAAAGTTTTTAACTTACTCTTACCTAAAGCATTCAGCTCCACCTGTTAAACTTTGCTTTTGACAGCTGAAGTGTTAATGTTCCCAAAGCTGAAAATCTGAAGGGTTACCTGACTGGAGAAAAAGGTGATTGGCTGAGAAGATGGCCAGAGCCAGTTTTCTTCTATTGGATTTCTATGGTGTTCAAATGGCACTAATGGCACAATGCTAAAAATGACAGCATTGTACTTTTAGACGTCAGACATGCGACCTAGCTCAAAATTATAAAGCAGTACCACTGTTAGGGTCTCAATATCATCACATGACTGCAATAAGTCAATGACATGCCACAGAATTTTATATTTATCCCCTCCAGCACATTTCAGGGCTGCAGTTTTTGAGAAGAAATTTTAATGTCTTGATTTCATCTGACTTGATTAAAATGATGTGTTTCCTGTGTTGCTAAAATAAGACTAAACTGGGGTTGCTATTATCCCGAAGTTATCGGTTCACCCCATGGGGCCAGGCAAGCTAATCCTCTTTCCTCCCAGGAGAAAAAGCAGTTTTGCATTGATAATGTGACTGCGTCAGGCTTCATCTGCCTGCCGCTGATAAGAGCACGGGTGTGACAGAGGAATTTTCCGCTCCTCTGGCAATTTGCAGACAGCCCAGCGAACATCAGAGATACCGAGCATGGATTTCACATGGCAGGTGGGGGGCTGCGGAGGAGGGAGTCTGGGACAGCCCAAGGACGAACATTAAGGCGATGACTCAAACCCCTTCCAAAAGCCTTCCCAAATGACACATTTTTGTGACATCAGCAAGCGCTGGTGATGTTGATGTACCTCCCGTGTTGACTCAACATGTTCAAGCACTTGAACGTCAGGGTGCCCAAAAAAAGACAGGCAGTATGGGTTTAAAGGGAAAAAAAACCATACGAAAGCCAATAAAATGTGAATTTGGGATGCAGGAAACCCAAATAAGGGAAGCAGACAGAGAGACACAACACATTAAGCTACAGCTGGACAGCAAGTTTGGTTTTATTGCATCCTTAATTGAACATGGCTTTGGTGCTGAAAACGCATTGGCACCTCTAAAACAGCAGAGTAATACAGGAACACAATGGTTATGAATGGATTCAGAGAGCTTAAGGATAAAATTAGTAGAGATGGGACAAATGAGGCTTCAAAACATATTTTGGGTGAGACTGACCAATTAAGGCTGGTGCTAAATGAGACTCCAAAACCCATGAGGGGTGGGAGAATCCCAAACTACCACTCAAAAGCTGGTGATAGCCGGCATTGATAGGTAGTTCGAGATACTCCCGCCCACCATGGGTATTGAAGCCTCATTTATCCCATCAATAAAAATCACTACTGTCCTGCAATCAGATAAACTGAATCTAAAAGAGGGTAAATATTCTACATTTAGTAAATGCAGATACTCCTAGAATGGGGGTTACCAATGGAGGATAAAAAAAACACCCCAGAGCCCCCACAGATGGTACTCCAGAGACAGCAAGTGCACTGGCAGGATGGCAGCACCAAAACTGATTACAAGATGGTCTGATTAGAAAAACACAAGCAGATTTTGTGTGCTCTCAACGAACTGAGAACAGAAAGTGACAGTCGGCCTGACCACGTGTCATTATTCAGCATGGCATGGTACCTCTCAGACTTTACATTATCACAGCTTCAACCACAATAAGCGGCCTAATGTCTTAATTCTGTCATCGCATGCTCACAAAGATTGAGGCTTACCAACCTACTTAGTCTGGATTAATTCTGGAGCAAACATTTGACCAGTCCTCCAATAGCTCCTTTCCTTCTAAATCATTGCTTGTTCTATTGATAAAGCAAATATCTATACCTACTAATCAAACCAACAATCATTTTCCACAAACCAGCACAAGTTCTGATATTTTCCTCAGTGAATTCTATCTTAGGAAAATTTCAGGAAGGGCGTTGTAGTTTTTTAATGACATTTCAATAGACCATTTTGTATCATCAGGGATCTTTAACCATGAACTGAGAATGTATCAGCAGTTTTGACCATGAAAGCTCCTATAAAGAACACAGAGAAGACGCAGGTCCGACTGACTGAAGGTGGGTCTTTGTGTGAGCACCACCATCAGGCTCCGTAGGATTTCTACCTTCACGGGAAGTGTTACTGCTGCACCCACGTCCGTGCCTCTCCATGGGTCAACACATCCTTCCTCCTCTCCTTTTGCCACTACAGCCATGGCAGTAGACAGAAAGTAACCCCCATCAACAGTGGGGTAGAATTTCATATTAGTATTGGCAGCCACATATTCACCCAAGCGATTAACTACAAAAAATGTGAATTTTTTTCTTCCGCTATTACATTCCCACCTCAGGACTGATGTGCAAGACATTTTTCAAATAATAATTTGAAATGTGCCTCCTTGATGGATGGGCCAGTAATAATTGTAATTTTCTGACAACGCCAAACATTCTTTTGCAAAGCCAAACCAATTTTCCCACATTAGCCAATGCAACAACAAAGTTATCAAGGTCAATCTGAAGTCACAACATTAATACTCAGTAAACTCATACAGAACTTTACTAATCTTCAACCGTCACCGAAGGATGTTTTAGTCCTGTTACGAGGGAACTGAAGTAATGGCAATGAAAAGATGACGTTAACAGTGACGTGAGTGTGTGATCCCCCACTGTTAAATCTCCAGGCTCCATTTGGAGAGATAACGGTCAAAGGCATAGTCTTAGGGAATTTCTTCCTGCGTCATGGGTGACCTCAGGCATGGTGTCGGCTGACGCCGGCCATTCACCTCAACAAAGTTCTGAGGAGAATTAAGATGATGACTAGGCCAGAAAAAAGAATAAGAAAAAAAATCTACAAAGTCAAATCTTATTCCTGGAAACGTACTGAGCTAACAACTGCACCTTTAGACAGCTGAGCACAGCTATTTTTACTCTCAGTGTAAACATGTTCATCACCTGATTGTTTTCAAGTTCAAGCGTTTCCAAGCTTGGAGATAAGAGAAGCATTTTTACGACACTCAGTCACCATTATATAACATGAGCCAAAAAGGGAACAAACGGTGGAATATAAATAGGAAATGAGGGAACCTGCAGGGAGACAGTGGCCGTGACAGCATGCTGTCACACAGTGACTCAGCCGGTCAGAGAGGAGCCTCACCCCCAGGGGGCAGACACGCAAGGCAAAGAGCCCGGTCAGCTGCGGAGACCCTGATTCCAGCTGACTGATGCTCAGGAGAATTGGGCCCTTCTGCCCCACAGCTCCCACTGGGGGATGTGACGGGAACTTCACACCTCATCTGCTTTGTGGGCCGGGAGTCACATGGTGAGGAATCACATGGACATGTGCAGCCCAATCATTTGCACAACACTTGGGTGCTTCCTTCATCACATGGGCAGGGAGAGGACGCGTAGGATCTGGAGGGTGGGCTGAGAAAGGGGGGGCTTGGAGGGGCGGTGTGAGCTTGTAGGGGCAGTGACAGCCCACCCCGCCACATGTCCCCTAGGCAGGCATTTTTTGCCTCTGGCTGGCAGTGTCTTCAGTTCAACATTATTCCTGAGTCACAGAGAAGCTAAAACACATTAGGAAAACAGGAGTGAGAGAAATTAAAATGTTAACGACCATTCAGCAGTTCTAATTATGGCCTGGTGTGCTATTTGCATAACACGCTGAAGTAAAATGGCTGTACTGGCAGGAGTAACATGCATCACATTAACATCATATGGATTCCGTCCACAAGCGCCATTTGCTTCTCCTCAGCGCAGAGGCTGTTCATCAATAGATTAAAAACTGACAAGTTAAAATAACCCAATTCATCATGAGGATGAAAGCAAACATTCAACACAGCAAAATGAAAAATTTAAAGTGTTCTCTTGGGTGATTTTACATTTTGACATACTTTTGCATACCGTGCCATCTTCCTTCATCATAAAACTGTCCATCTTTCAGTTTTTTTTACCTCACTTTTTCTGACAAATCAATTAGTAAGCAGAATTCATGCAAATTGGAATTTTTCTTGTCTAACAAATGAAAAGTTGTTTTTCATAAAGGAGGACACAAAACATTACAAGTAATATTTGCTTCAGTTTATCTTTTATTACATTAAATAACCTTGCAAAATCCACAAATACACAGTTGCAGTGGCCCCATTTCCACAAGTGGCATATGAAAACTAGCCCAAGGAAAATGTGAATAATAAATTAGTCTGTTAAGGCAAATTGCCAGCTTGTCCATTGCAGGGACCTATTTAACACACTAGAGGTCTGAAGGCATGAAGAAGTGGTTTGCTTTAATAGACACACAGCACTGAATAGAGGAAATGGACTCTGCTGTGTTAGACACTGTCTCAGCTGGGATCAGGAACAGCCGAAGACTGACACAAACAGTTAGGACAAAATTGGGACAACAAGGTGACATTGAACTAGTAGGAAAAAAAAAGGGGGGTGTCTTCATATAACACATTCCAGACTAACTCATCATTACAGTCAGCACCCATAAGTTCATTTGTGCATAAATTCTGTAACTTAGTCTTGTTTAAATCTAACCATAGATAGACATGAAAAGGAACCTGTTTAAGTTAACGTAACTCTGAATGAAAGGATGTTTTTTGTCCTATTATTGCAGAAAATCCAATCCTTGTCATCAAGGCAATATTTCTGAGAATGGTTTTATCCTAGAACGATGATATGATCAGGAAGGCAGCCGTTAGCGCACAGATGTGCTGGGAGCGGCATCCGTACAGCCGTCTCGATGAAGGAGACGTCTCCCCAGACACAAAAGAACAGGGCTGACAACATCGTCAGCGGCTGTGAAAGGAAAGCGACAACGGCGAATGTGGAGAAAAACAAACGCCTCGCAGAAGAAAAGCCCTTCTCCGTTATTATAAAAGTCGCCCCTCTCTTAATATGACAATCGAACAATGCATTTTGAACAAAAATGTTTAGCATTCAAACTTCCACTAATTCATTCATATTTGGAAAGAACTTTACAGACGGACAACAACATGAACGTGAAATAAAACCTAAATATGAGCATTCTGTAAATTTATGACAGTTGCTCAACTTTGTCAACTTTGTAATTTTCCCATTCCTCTATCGGCTGTAAATGATCATGCGACCAACAGGCATTTGGATGAGGGGGGGACCAAGGAAAAGCTTAACAGTATTAAAAAAAAACAGTCAACAGTGGGGGGTGGGGTGAAGTGAGGTGGGAGTAGGCACTACTCACATTATTCACATCCTGCGAGGAAAAAAACACAACTCGCCCAATGGGGTCATTCACCATGACCACTCTTAACAGATCATGACCAAAAAGTTTTACTGGATTTAGAAAACTTTTGACAAGTCAAAAAGCCATTGTTGTTTCTGTTTTTGTTGTTGCAAAGGTCTTAAACTGATCATCTGATATGTGTGGCATTGAAAAATGAGCAGTCTGGGCAAGGCAGAGGTTTCTGGACCACCAGTTAAATTTTACCGTGCTTTATACTGTGCTGGATCCTTCAAATTATGTTGTTTTAAGATAACCACCTACACACACCATCAGTATAAAGAATAATATAATGTGAAGACCGCAGTAGAAAATGAAAATTTTAAACACAAAAATCATTTCTGCAGATCATGGGTGCTTAATGATCATTGGTCAATACAAAAAAATTTAAGCCATATACAGTATTTGACTAGGCACAGGTGGGCCAATCAGAATTAATGTCAAGGTAGCAGGGGATTAAAGAGCCAATCAGACAGGTCTAAGCCAATAACAGCCAATTGTAATGAGTTGCTATACTATGCAGCCAGAGACAGTAACTCATAGGTCATCAGAGCCTTCAGACTGCCTACCTCTTGAATGAGTATGCATGAAATGACAGAGGATACCTGAGGACAACAGCCATTCTCATTCAGCTTCACTCCTCGCGCTCTGGCTGACCCCCAACACCACAAAACATCTTTGTAGAGAAATTAAGATGCTTTATTTAGTTTTCCATTTCATTTAATACTCTCCATATTTACTAGAGAAGCACCTGAGATGACTAAGCCCAGTATCTGGCAAGCTCTCAGCTGTATATCACCATGGTAATTGCAGCTCCAGCAATCAAACGTCCTCTGACACTCATTTCATAAGAACATCTAGTCTACCATGAGAGTGCCATGTCTACAGTGTGCTGGGACATGGAACAACATCTCCCACATAGCGGTGAAGGCTCAATGTATTGAGATGGGTTTGACTTAGAAGGTGGCCAATGAGAAGGAACCTGTTGAATGCACAAAGGACACCAAAAACGCACACAAGGCCACAGTCAGTGTAAAAACCACACTGGTGGTGCCACACACACACCAAAACAAGGGCTTCAGCAGTTGATGTTTAAGCATCCATTCATCCATTCATCCTCCAACAGGATGATGGAACACCTGGGGCTTACAGCAGGAAGCAGATATGCACAAGGCAGGTGATAATGATCCATTGCAGGGCACTCACTGACACAGTAACACGCTTTGGAGAGTTTAGAGTCACTAATTTAGCTAACTGCCTGTCTTTGGATTACAGGAAGAAACCTGTGCAACATGGAACGAATATGCAAACTCCAGACACAGAGCAGGCGTGTGATTCGAAACCCCCAAGCTTCCAGTTGAGATACCATTCTAGACCCAGAATATTCCACAATTAAAAACTGAAGTGTTCACAGTAATGGATTGTTAATGGAACTATTCCCATTCAGGCTTATGAAAAGGGTGGATGAAGAGGAAGACAGACCGGACGTTTCAGCAGCAATCTGAGGCACTGCCATCATGCCAACAAAGACATTCACTGACCTGCCAGGTCTATGAGGGAACCACGAGACTATACCTGCTGTGATCAATGGATAACTGGGAATAAATAATCTTTATATAATTTGTTTTAAATGTTAAAGAACGTGTTCAATTTATGAACTGAACATTGGGGAGAAATGTCAACCAGCACCGGGGCTGATTTATGGCTTAAGGTCACACACAATCAAAGGGGACATGACTCCCTATGAACACAGTGAAAGCCACTCAGGCAGGAATGTCACTGTAGCCACTCCAGCCCCCCAGCACTGACCAAACCACCTGAGCGCACAGGTCTGGGCGGAAAGGAGAGGTTACCAGTAAAACAAGCTTGTGTTGCAGTGAATGTAAATTGCATGCTGAGTTTTTTTCTGGATGTGAAGTGACAGATTGACCAAAAAACGATCTCAAACAAACTTCTGCAATCTCATCTCACAAAAATGCATATTACACACATGCTGCATCTAATTCAGATATAGCCATTACATATCACTATTTATCAAAATGACATTGATTACTTTACAAATGTCCTCTCCTGTTAAATAACCTTCGCAAAGACCAGCTATCTTTGGAGTTGTCTGCATTAATTTTATTTTTTCTTATTTGTTTCTATAAATAGACACTTTTATTTATAGTTATTGCCAATTCATTAGTGTTTCTCTGGAAACCCATCCAGCTTTCTGTCCCACAGCACCATGAATATGAATTTCTCGTAACTAAGATCTGGACACTCATCCTAATGTGCAGAACCACATATAATTAACATATCATTAACATTTTTAAAGGGGTGGTGCTTTATTTGAGAAACATTCCACATCTACAGATTCAAAAACACAGATCTGAAGAGGTTCAGGCTTAAGCATGGAAGCAACTCAGCAAGTCATTACCATATAACTGTCAACTACAATTTTCACACACAGACACAGACACACACACCTCACATCTAATGCAATGCCAGGTAATTCATGCTTGAACAGATTCCTAGCATGACTTTCTGAGCAAATACTTGGAGCCCCTGCGCCATTTGACCTGACCCATTAGAGAGCCGAGACAATGCATAATCAAATACAGATCACTAGAGAAACACATAAAGCCATAAGGGATTAGAGAACATGTAAGTCAAATTAAAAAGCAACATTTTATTAATGTTATTATCTAGAATAAACCAAGAGCTACAGGGTGTACCCCCACATTGTGCCATCTGGGATAGGTTCCTGGTCTGTGCAATCCTGTTCAGGATAAGTGGTAGGAAGATGGATGATGGACCGTATAATTCAGAAAAAACTTGAGAAAGGCAGTAAGTGAAATTAAATATTTGTGGAATCTACTCTTATGCATCACTCTTCTTGCTTCTTATCCTGGCCAGGCAGCTTAGGGCATAAGGCTGGGGTACACCCCGGATAAGATGCCAGTCCATAGCAGGGCACAAGGCTGGGGTACACCCCGGATGGGATGCCAGTCCATCGCAGGGCACAAGGCTGGGGTACACCCCGGATGGGATGCCAGTCCATCGCAGGGCACAAGTAATCTATACAATGGAAATCATACACTCAGCACACACACAGAGGAAAGGTGGGATTTGAACCTCCAATCCTGGAAGTATGAGGAAACAGTGCTAATCTCTGAGCCATCATACCACCCTAGCAAAGATTTTCCTTCAAAGTATTATTAGAATTAAATTCAGCTGAATTAATACTCGATAAATTGTTAAAGTCTCAATAATAAAAACTGACTGACTGATTTCTGTGACAGCAGCTCTAACAGACAAAAGAGAGTACAATAGTCAGAGTACTACACAGCCACAGTTAAACAGCTCTCTTCCCGAACGCACGCGACATCTTTCATCTATTAAGCATGCCGTGTCAGGGTAGTCCCTGTGACTCCACCCACCTATGAGCAGTGAGACGCGCTGTGCCCCAAATCAGCTGCACCTCTCTCAGAGGACCACTCTGGACTCATTTGCTCTCTTAACAGGACCAGCGGGATGTGGGGACCGCAATAGCCTGTCGCTGAGATTTAAAGAAAAAAAAAAATCAAAGTCAGAAATTTTTCGGTTTTTCTCACAGCTCACTTTAGCTGACAGAACTGCTTGCCCTGGTCTTCAAGGCTGGGGCACTCTGTGTAGTGTACGAGTGCTGCAGCTGGACCTGCCCGCCACATTTTTCCCTACAATCCCCTAAGCTTCAGGAAACCTCTTTAAGTGTCAGCCAGGCCTATTACTCAGTGCAGGACTGTAAAACAGAGCCAACATGGCAGAGCTGTCAATTCTCTGGATCTGATTAATGAGGACTCTTTACTAATGTTAAAAAAATGGACTTCCTGTGACATTACTGCACACTGAAATAGGGTCACTGTTCGTCCAACTGCTGGCTTTGTTTCTGTCCCAACAAATCACAATGTACAGGGAGTGCCATAACGAGCAAACAAACAAGCACCTTGAGTATTTGTGGGTTCCTCTGTGCAATTAGCACCACATTAAAGCTATTGTGTAAAGAGCATGTCTTGCATTCCCTCTACTTACTGAGTTTCTTTACAAGCTGAAGCCTAAAAATCACCTTGAGGAAACCTTTTATCAGAACAAGCTCTATACATTCAGAGTCATACATGTCAGAGTCATGGACCATCAGTGAGTCGCACCTTCAGGGTTGTGTAGATCCAACCTGCAGGTCTGTATTTGTGAACCCTGCATGTTCTCCCCATGTTCATGCAGGTTCCCACTGGTTCTAGTTCCTCTTGCAGTTCCATGCAGGTAGTTAGGTGAATTGGTCTCTCTAAATTTTGTGTGTGTGTGTGATGCTACGGACTGACATCCCATCCAGAACGTCTCCTGGAATATACTCAATGTTCACCTTGACCCTGTCGTGGATCAGCAGTTATTACATGCTCATAAAATGGATAAATAATCTATTTTGTACTCATGAAGGTCCATTATGGGTACAATAAAGATCTTGTGTTAACTGCACGTGCCAGTTTTAATAATGCTTTCTCATACTCTGTTTGCATGTGGCTTTCTGACATCTTGAGATAACTGTAAATTTACAGTAAGACTAAAAAGAAATGGTAAAAAACAAACGCATCCATCTTCCAAACTGCATTATCCTATGCAGGCTCATGGGGGGGCTGGTACAGGGTAAAGGACACTCTGGATGTGGATGTGGTGCCAACCCATTGCAGGGCACATTGCACTCACACACTGTGGGCAGTTCAGAATTGCCAATCAGCCTAGACTGCGGAAGGAAACCAGAGTACCTGGAGGACACCCACGGAGAATGAGGAGAACATACCAACTCCACGCACACAGAGCAGAGGTGGGACTTGAACCTCCCCCACCCTGGAGAAGTGTGGCAAAAGTGCTAACCAATTAGCAACTCCCCCCCCAAAAAAGCCAAAATTGATAAATTAATTTAAAAATTCTCACAAAACATCACAAATCTAACACATCCTTACCATTAAAAATCTTGATAATCTTGGACATCCAGATTGAAAACAATAGATGTGACATTGAAATTACTTTTAAGACATGATCAAACTTGTATTATGTCTTAATGTATAAGCAATATCGGCATCTGCCAAACAGATATCGTTACTGGGTTTCAAAACTACAGAAGGATTAGATTTTCTAATCAAGCAAGAAGTTTGAAAAGCATTATCCTTTATGGACAGAATGTGAAAATTCATACTTATACAGAAAAATTCTGCTAGCAAATGTTGCTCATTTAAAACAATTGCAGATATCAGACCAGCTAGTCCTTATAATGGCAATACATTTTAAAGCCTCCTGAAGTCACACTGTACTTTACCATCTTCATTCAGATTGCTTATATAACTCTAATCATGCTAATCCCACTCAAAAGCATAAGCTAAGAAAAGATGACAGTGGCAAATAATAATTCAAATTTTTCTCAGGTTTCACTTGGTAAAATATTTGAGACATAGGTCAACCAACAATACAAACGTCAAGGAGCCAGTCTGAAATCCACCACCATCCTTCAGATGCGATACTTCAGTTAACCTGCACATTCATCCCCATGGCAACGAAGCCGTAGGTGACAGAAACCGATAGGGGGAATGGGAGCAGCAGTTTTTACAGAAACGGTCATTTCAGGCTGTTAAAGACTGAATGTCTCGTGCCTTCTGGTGTGAAGCAATTACCCAGCATCCTTCACTTCCATTCATCGCACACACGTCAGTTTTATGGAATTTCACATGGGCTTTTGTATCTCAGAGAAAGAAAAAGGAGAGACTTTTGGGATAGAGCTGGGTTTGGACATCAGCTATTACGTCTGGCTGAAAGTTAACCATCAGTTAATTTGTTATTCAGTTGAAACTAGGACTGGATGGAAGGAAGTTGTTTCGGTCCTTTTGTCCTCGTAACTCCTCGCTCTCTCTCCCTGCCAGCCTGGAGCCTGCAGCTTCTCCCTGGGCTGAGTGTGGATAAAGACCCTTAATACGAGGACATAAACAAATTCTGACAGGAGCGCCACAGTTCAGTGCTCCCCGTTGACAGCTCCAGGGGAAAAGACATGGACCTCGGAGACACGCCAGGCCCCAATTTCTGCACGGCATCTGCCGGACGTGCGTTGCCATGGTGAACGTCCAGCCGACAGGCACGACACTACATTTTGTCCGCAGGTTGAGTTGGCCCAAAAATAGGTCATCATTGAGTGCTTATTGTCCACTCCATCTTCATTAGTGCAGAGCGTGGGCTGGGAAGCAAGAGCAGGATGGGAAGAGAACAAACAGGCAAAGCGGGCGGCATCTCTACATTAGACCACATTTGTCTTCATTTCAGACGCTGTCAGGGCGACCCTGCCTTTGGTTACCAGAATACCAAATTTCATTTCACATTCAGTGTAATTCGGAGAAATGATTAATGGCCGAGTTTAATGTGGCTTTAAATGATACCCTTCTGTATTTATTGTTTTGAGATAAATATTTCTTCTCTCTCCATTCCATCAGGTTACAATATAGTTCATCGGAGCCATTTGCTGGCTGACAGCAGCGATACAGGTCTAGATGATGCAGGGATTTTGCAGTTTTGATTCAAAGGCAGCTGCAATATCCACTGTCATTGATCAAATGTTCAACAGATGCAGTTGTCTTCGGAATCATCCTCAGACAGAGCTGTAGCTTTTTGTTAAGGCGTTCTGGCTGTGGTGCGATCCAGGCACTGTGCAGCCAGAGAGTTAGTTATCTACCGACTCGCCAGTGGCGACTGGTTGCCTTTATTTAGTTAGTCCTTCTTCTAGGAGCTGTCCATGCAGCAGTGGCATCAGTGCCCAGGGATGAACAGACCATGTGATTGTTTTGGGGAGCTCTCCTGGAGTCTCACATTGGACCAATGGGCTTTCAATGTAGCTGAATGAGCGGGGGTGGGGCAACGTCCTCACAGGTATCTCAGCAATGCCTGGATGGAACAGGCAGGTGTAGGGCCACTCGAGTCCTCAGCTTCCTTGCAATTATACAAGATATTGATCTCCAGCTTCTACTTTCAGGCTGCTTAGCAGCATCTGCTGGTGGAGCTTGAATAATAAACTTTCAGAATTCAGACACAGCTTGTGGTTTGTTTTTATTATTTGTCATTATTAAAAAAACTAAATACTGCTTTATAACTAGACATGAGACTTTGTTGTCTCAAGGGTATTCCGTGAAAATTCCAAGAAACATTCACGGTCACACAAATCATATCTATCCATGACGTAAAGGCAAACTACTCTGCAACGACAACAGCAATGGCAGCAACACCTCTGGACACACGCACATAGCCAGGCATGAGGAGTTATTGTACTCTGACTGTGTTTGTGACGTAACTCTTGAAACAATGAATAATTCATAATAACAGAAGGCTTTATAAGCCAAAGGCAAAAGCTGACATTATTCGAGTGTCTTTCAAATGACCAAATGACAAAGAAATTACAGCTTGCCTACAGGGTCTAGAAGAAAGAGAAGAATTAAAAAAAATCAGTTTACATAGCAAATGACTGCCGCTTCACTGGAATTGCTAACCAATCTTTACAAGGGTCAGAGAAATGGGGAAGGGAACAAAATAGCTCTATATCTGCAAACCTTTAAACAAAACCATTATCCATCAATCAATCTGTATTCATAAGGAGCAAATAATTTACCAGAATGTTAGAAAATTCAAAAGTCAATATCATAAACAAAATTTAAATTAATCAACTCATAACTGTATGAAGTAGTAGCCATAAAAACAGCAGACAATAAATTCTGTATAAAGAGACTGTTTGACTGTGGCGCAAAAGAACCAGAGATTAGTGAACATGGTCCAGAAGTCCAGTTGCTGGGGTCCGAAGGTAGCATAAGCTTCCGCATACAGGAGTGACAGTACACCAGATAATGCAATGCAGCCGGGTTGCTTATCATTTGCATTTGACAACCATGTTTAGATAAAAGCAGCATGTTTGGAATCACTGCTGATATCTGTGCTCTGAAGAGTCAAACTTCAGAAAATACCATCAAATGCAGAGAACACAGAGCTAAAATGCTGCAGAGGAGGGCACCGCAACCACCCTGGGGTAAATACTGGGTCCGCGTCACCTTGCACAACCTCTAACTGCTGTCAGTGGAGAACCACACAGCCTCATTGACCAAGGCATCAACGGTATTCTCCTGGTCCTGTCTACTGCACGACAGACCATTGGTGTCCATTTCACTTGGTCTCTGCCTCCCAGTCAGAGAGCATATTTAATAAAGGAATTCCTTCTGGAAACCATCAGAAAACTGCTCATTGTAGGGTCTGGAGCCTATCCCAGGCAGTAAAGGGCATAAAGCTTGTGCACATGCTGGATGGGATGCTAGATCTTCACAGGGCACATCCACCCACACATAATTACACACTATGAGCAATTTGGAGACACCATTTAGCCTAGCAGCATGTCTTTACACTGCAGGAGTAACCTGGACTACCTGGAGGAAACTGACAATTCACAGGAAGTACATGCAAACCCCACAAGGGGCATTCAACCCTGGAGGTATGAGGCGACAGTGCTAACTGCTGAGCCACCTAATTCCATGTGCAGGTTTATGTTATTCCTGGTACTCGATTCTGTCTACTCATGTGCAGAATGATTTGACTATAGGACATGAATCCAGCTTCTCCCTCTCTACACGTTAAGATTTTGAAATTCTGCAAGTTCTCATCAGTAACCGTTCAGGAATAGGTTGTTAAAAAATTCTTCAGTGAATACTCATTGGTTGTATACTGGGTTTGTAGAGCCTCTCGTGTTTCATGTTTTTGATGTTACACTGATCTGACACGATATATTCAGCTTCAGACCATTAACGCACGCATTAATACTTGCCCATCGAAATGGTGAATGCACAACACACGGCTAAATCTAAATAACAGAAACGCAAGCTTCAGAATTTAGTGGCTGAGTAACTTAACCAGAGATTAAAAATCTATTAATAAAATACATGATTTCATGATACGAATGAAAAATGGCTGCTTTATTAATCTCTTAATTAAATCTTTTTGTCGAGGATAGTCAGGGTAAGCCAGCAGCACCCTCAGTGATAACGATAACGTAACATTTTGTCAGCTTCCAGTTGATCCGTCATTCTCGAACAGTATGGAAAATCCATGCTTACAGATCTATACCTGTGTTCGAGGAACAACAAGGACCCTTCACAATGATGTTACCTTAACTGACGACATAATTAGAGCTTCTGCCTTTGATATCGATTACAAATGTCGATAATGACGAATCCAAATCACTCGCAAACAACAACTCATTCAAACACAGCGGACGCAGTCAAAACCTGAAAATAATTTAAACAGAAGTAATGCAAAACATATAAATTACAAAACCTACTTGCGCTGAAGGCCGTAATCTGGTAAAGAGAGGCAATTTAACAGTTTTTTGTGTAATTTTTGTAACATCATTATATACGAATTGTCTTTCCAGAATAAATATTAACATTTTTATAACTCCATATTATTTCTAGCGTTTATAGGGGCAAACGTGACATAATGTTTATCCAAGTTTACCACACTATACCACTACTTCATGCATACCGTTAGGAGTCATATAAGGATTAGTTCTTGATGAGAGCACAAAGCATTAAGCGGAAGGATGAGAATTTTTCACCTTCCATCCATCCATCCAATTTAGGGCGGCAGGGAGGGCCCTAAAGCCTACCCCAGGAAGCTATAGCGAACCAGGTGGTGGACACCACCGGATAGTGTGCCGACCCATTGCAGGGCACAGTCAGGCACACACTCACACACCCAGTCACACACAACGAACGATTTAGCCATGCCAATTAACCTGTAATTCATTGCTTGACACTGTGAGTGGAAACTGGAGTACTTGGAGGACACCTGTGAAGTATGGGGAGAACGTGCAAACCCTACGCAGTACGCATTTGAACCCACAACCAAACAATACAAACTATGAAATTCACATCCCGTATTTGCTAGATAGTCAAGCAATAAAACGTCTGCTCGATAACACAGAGGCAACTACAAGCTCCACAGGAAGGAGAATCAGTTGTACGCGTGTATTCGAAGCGCATCACAGTGAGAATGCAGCCAGAACGCTTAATACGCTTAATATCTCTACATGTCTGGCTGGATTTAATGTTTCTCCAATATTTCAAACTAGAAAATAAAACGGGAAAACAAACACGGATACGGTAAGGCTGAAAAGCAAAACTTGTTTTTTCAACGCCCACCACGTCCTCGGTCGTAGCTCGAAAACGTGCTCATAACAGACTGGCGAAATTTATACAAACATTTTTTGTTTGTACATTTTTTCATTAAAAAATGCCCTTAATGGAAAAATAAAAAAATGATTATTATTTAAATATTACAATAACTAAATGGTGTCCCCTGCGACAATTTTACACATAATTTACAATACAAATATTTGTAATTATATCCTGTCATTTAGTAAATAAAGAATTTAAGAATGAACTATACAATTACACTGATATGACAGATGATACACTAACACTATAGGTTACATTTAATACATTTTATTGGTGACAGTGGTAAATTAAGACTCAGTGGCAATAAAAGGGTTGAAGATGAAGAAGAAAATTACTGGAAAATCAAGTACCCTTTGAAGAGCAACAGGAATGAAAACTGCTATAGTTGATGTAATGCGCCGGATTCAGGGCTCGAACTGCACATCCATGCGGCTTTAAAAATCGTTGCGCTACAGTGGAGCAGTAGCACCATCTATAGGCAGCGAAGCGCAATTGAATGTGGATTACGGGCGTTTATGTGACCGAAAATAACCTCAATGCAGTTCCACTGGAGCCCGAAAAGGAAGACTGTTTCAAAGGACATTATTCAAGTCAGGAGTATCTCAGGGGTATTTTAAAGTTTTGTCATTCTTATTTTGTTGGTTATTAATGATTCCCCTAACAGCATATGTTCAGCCTGTGGGACAAACTTAATCCCAAACCGGCAGGTGGAATTTGTCTTGTCACAAAATTAAAAAAAAACATTTATCAAGCATCCAGCCACATATCCAGTACAGGGTCGTCGGAGGAAGTTTTCTCAGGTAACGTCGGACATTTATACGCATGTATTAAGCCTACTTTTTAGCTAACCACCGTCTACAGAAACTCCCCGCAATAAAGCAATACTGTTCTATCAGGACCGGGACCACACGTCACCGTAACAGCTTTTTGAAAGCGGCAATAAAAGAAGAACCCTCAAAGAACTATTTCCCGGCATATACCCTGTATTTCCCTATTAATTTATTTATTTGCTTATGTTCAATAATATACAGCCAATTTGACTTGCACTACTTTCATACAGAAATTTTAGTGGTATGATGCGTTTGTTTGTTGAAAGTTTGTGAATTAGCCTATATGACATGTTCTTTGTATATCACGGTCAGTGTTGATATTGCGAGGAAAAATTTATGTGTATACTTTATATTTGGGGAATAAAATACATTCTGTCCCGCTGTTGAAAGGCTATGACCATTCATATTTCCCGCTTTGGAATGAAAAGCCTTTAATGTGTCAATCAAATACCGAAACCTATAACTTTCGACCCACGCTGAACATTTCACATAAAAACTAACAAATAAAATATAGTTCTACAGTTCAGTGAAACTTACCAATGTGACAACGTGTCGTTGCAAGCCACTGTTAAAACTTACTGACATGTAAGCACCACATGAGAAACGCTCACGATTCTACACTGTCAAAAGGTAAAGTTCTACGATCTGGATTCTATTCAGGGCAAGTCGGTGCTTATAAGATTGCTAAGCAAACCCTTTAGACGTGACACTTCCAAGCAACCCAACGTAGCGTACTTTGCGCTTTCAGAATTTACAGTAATATTCATTATTTTATCTATGTTTTAAGGTTAATTAAGATTATTGTTTTTTTTTTTAAAACAATCTCGGAACCATTTATGGTTAAACTTGTTTCCCATCGAACTGTTTTCTTTGAGACGTCGGAATATCGTGCTGCGGTGCTTTAACTTTCCGCTCAGGACAGAACTGGAAGACGCCGCTGCGTTATTTAATGTATAAAGTCACTGTACTGTATAAGATTACTTCTTAACGTACACTCCATTGCAGGTAACAGCGTTTGATTTAACTTAAATTATATTTTAGCCTCACAGATAAGTATATAAATGACGGAAATCAGAATGGATCTTTTACAATTTAAATTTTAGAAACTGGCCTGGTTTAGGAAAAGTAAATGTCAGTATTTAAATAAAAATATATATTTTGATCCGTTCTGGAATCTCAGAATCGTGATTGCTAGTTAGATTGTCTAGAAGTTACGTGCTTTTCGCAACAGAGAAATTGCAATGAAGCTTAAAGAGTTGGAAAGTTGCCTTCAACAAATAGATGTTTTTGAGGACCCAAAGATACTTCTTGAACAGTACCCTACGAGTCCACACATTGCAGGTGAGGTATTACAATATATTTATTAGTTGGATTTATATTATAATACGTCTCGGAACTTTGATAAAGTGGTTACCTGAACCTGTTCAGTGCGCTGTTTACATTTACCTCTACACTTAATCTAGTTTGGCTTACTTGTATCTTTTTAGCCTGTATGCTGTACACCATACACAACACGTTCGATGACATTGAGAACAAACTGGTAGCAGACCTAGGTTGCGGTTGTGGTGTCTTGAGCATAGGATCTGCTATGCTAAATGCTGGGTGAGTATTCTTACAAAGCTAAAAAGTTCTTTTTGTTGGTTTAATTTAGATTAACACTTTTTCATCTTTGACAGATCATGTGTTGGCTTTGATATAGACCAAGATGCACTGGAAATATTTAAAAGGAACACGGAGGAATTTGAACTTAGAAATATTGATATGGTTCAGTGTGATATCTGCTCCTTGGAGCCTGGTCCTCACACCAAGAAATATGACACAGTTATCATGAACCCTCCTTTTGGCACCAAACACAACAACGGTAAGTCAACACTACCTGGACATGCATCACCATTTTCGATTAGGATGCTTCAAATATTGATTTTTATGCTTAATAAAACTGGACAAGATTGACCATAATTTCATTTTCATACAAGGTATGGACATGCAATTCCTGAAAACAGCACTGAGTATGGCACAGTCAGTGTATTCTCTTCACAAAACTTCAACACGAGAGGTATGTGATCTGTTGATCCTTTATTTCTTTGTCTTCAGGCAGTAATGTTGAGTAAGGATTTTTTTTTTTTTTAGCACATCCAGAAGAAAGCAAAAGACTGGAAAGTAAACATGGAAGTAGTAGCAGGTATGCAATAATGCTTTTGCAACATTGCTCAGGCTTTCTTCTGTTAAAAAAAAAAAATAAAATAAAAAAATGCCTCTCTTTACAGAACTAAGATACGACTTGCCAGCATCATACAAGTTCCATAAAAAGAAATCGGTAAGAATACACTGACCTGGACGTAAGGTCTTTCACATCCAGAATGTAAAGTTCTGTAGGATCAATGTTTATTTTTAAAAGCATTTATACAAAAAGGAATCAATGGCACATTTGGAAAAGTAGCAACTACAGAAATACACCACTAATATAATGGGTAGATTGCTTAAAAAAAAAAAAAAAAAAAAAAAAAAAAAACTTCTGCCTTGGTAAAAATGAACTAAGGGTGCAGACAAACTCAGGCATTACTCTGCACTACCTTGCATATAAGTTTGATGCATATTATGTGCAGAAAATCTCTCTAGTGGCCATTCTGGACAGAAGAAAACCCCCAACCCTTTTATATTTCCATTGTACTGCAGGTTGACATTGAAGTTGACTTTATACGATTCTGTGTAAAATAAAGCCATCGCTGGAATGGACTCAAGATGCTTTCCTTTTGTCAACGTAGCATTGTGAATAAAGACTAAGAGTGAGTCTTTTGTGGTTTCAATTTTCTGAACCATTTTCTGTCTTTCCTTGTTTCGCGGCGGGGGCCTCAGCTTCTTCCTCCTCAAGAGGTCTTTTCTTTGGGCTTGGAGGTGCTGCTGAAAGAGTAAAAAAAAAAAAAAATACATAGCATCTTATATATCCAAATAGTACTGTATGACATACAAGTTGGTTTTATAGGAATGAAAGAATTAAAATACAGACGAGGAAGGAAAGCTTGAACAGCCATAATGATTTAAACATGTAAATTTCTGCCATATTCATACCATCATCTTCATCACCACTATCAAATTTAGTCTTCTTGCCCTGAAATTTCACTTGGGCTTGATCCCTTCCACCCTTCTCTCTTCTGCCTCCTCTTCCTCTACCTCCAGATTTGCGACCACCTTTAACAAAAGAAGGGTGTTTCAAAGGCACTGAGGTTCCTTATTTGAGTGATATACTGGCCGAGCCAACTAAATACCTTTCCCCCTTCTTTTGTTGAAGGACTCTTGTTGGTCCTCCATGATTTTCTTCAGTGTCTCCCTCTCCACATCTCGCTCCAGCACTTCCCACTTCACAGTTTTGTTCTTTACTTCCAAAGTACCTCCATGAGCCTCTGTAGCCTTTTCTAGTGCCTCTTTTGCATTTGACTTAAAAAGAATTGCACCCTGAAGGAGGGGGAAAAAACATTTTAGGCACAATTAAAATTACTTCTAGCCAATGTTTACACATAATGCAATATATAATTAATATGAGTAGTTGATATAATAAGAGTGAGTTACCCAGCATTTATTTGAAAGCCAAGATCTTACCTCCTTGGCTCCTCTAATGAAATCAATCCATTTGATCTGACCATGTCCTGAAAACAACTCGTGAAAATCTTCCCTTGATATTTGCTCCAGATCACCAGAAAACTTCAGCAGGCAGCCTGCCTGTTCATCTAAAGATTTCTAGAGAAGTAGGCAAAAGGTACATTTACTGTGCACATTTTATCAGTTTCATTCAGATTGCCTTTCCTTGCCTTTGGGTCATACTTATACTTGACAGTTTCAGACAACCACTTAATGCAGGCTTACCATCTCTTCTTCCTCAGCCTGCTTTTGTTTCTCCTCTTTTTCACTAAAAATGGATTATCAGTAGGCAAAACAGAATCAGATACAGTAGATATGTTCATGCCTCATTATTCTGAAATATTATTTGATAATACAAGGCCAGTCAACCAGAAGAACATGCATGCTTACAGTTTGGCTTTAGCCTTTGCTTGTAGTCTTTGTTTTCTTTCCTCTGTCTTCTTTGCACAATAATCCTCCCTGAAAACACACAAATCAGTACTCACACACACAGCTGCCAGACTGCAGTTCAGTAAATATTTACACTTACTTTAGGAGAACAATTATTTCATTGTCCTTAAAATTCTTTACATCTGCACGAGCAGTAAACTGCTTAGCTGATTCTTCAGAGTCCAGAACCAGGAATACCGAGCCCTGTATGGAGGGACACAATATTAAATGATGATGATATTGTAACATTAATGACTGATTTCATAAAGATCTGGATGTACATAGGAAAGCGAGGTGGTGGTGGTGGGTCCTTGCCTTAAACTGCCGCTGTAAAGTTCTCCTCATTTGAATATTTTCAATATTTCCTTTTCCAGCCAGCCATTCCTGGATTTCATCAAGGGTAGTTTCTGTGGGAAAGCCTTTCTGAAGGGAGATGTTTAGGTATGAGTAACAAGACCAAAATGCAAACCTGCTTAAAGTGAGAGATATTCATATACTCACAAGGTAAACTGATTTGTGTTTCAGAGCATCTTTGTATTCATCGTTAACCTCCGGAAGAGGCTTGTTTGGGGACCTTCTGATTTTTGTCTTGTCCTCACTGATTTCCATAAGGCCCGTTGTTGATTTTCTCAGTGACTCAATTATTACATTGAAATCTGTGGTTAAGCGGCTCAATCTATGAGAGACGAGAGAATGTGTTCTATTCAGTAGAACACTTACAGCCACATAAACAGATATGGAAATACAACAGTTTGTTCAAATGAAATATGTTAAGATTGACTGTCTCAATTCGGGATATATACATTTTTGCTCCATCGGGGGTTCCTTTTGTTTAACAATTTCATCTCATTTTAAATTATATACAGTAAATCAGATTATCAGACTATTATAATTAAAAACTAACCATACTGACTCTTTTAAACATCCATATATCATAACAGTAAAGGCTGGCAATAAACTGAACAAATCTGTAATGATACATCATTTTGTTCATGAAAGAAATACACTCACTAAAGCCAATTTACTTTGGTGCCACAGTTTGACAACAGAACAGCATGAGAAATTTCCAAGCATCTTTCTTCCCAGAAGAGGACAGCCTAACTTGCTTACCTGTTAAATTTGATCATGGTTTCAAGTGGCACCCATCCGTCATCAAGTTTCAGCTGCTCTTTCAGGAACTTGTCTCTTGGAAGATTGTGGTCACCGAAGTAATACTATGGAGAAAAACAGACATTAATATTCGCAATTTATTTCACATTACACTGTACTACTTTTACCTTAGTTATACCAGTACTTACCTCGATCTGTTCAGACACTTTCTTTTCAAGGGGGGTTAAAGCTTGGTTTTCTGCCATTTTGTAACCTAAGATGTGTGTGGGGGGGTCAACAAGGGTTGCAGATCATTAATTTACCAGATGCAAAATTACATTTTAATACCAGTCAAACAATGGGTTTAATAGTACTGTACTGAAAACAGACTGTGATAAAATACACTTTCGCCGAATCACCATGCTGACTGAAAGGCGCGTGCCAGACGCCGCACAAGTTCGCCGGTAGCATGACGCTGCTCAGGACCCACGTTGTCTCTATGCCATTTACTTACCGTGCAGAAAAAGCACGCCAGAACCGTTAAATGAGACGGTCCGAATTAAACACGAGCCAAATGCGAAGCAAACGACCGAACCATTTCCAACCAAACAATATTTAACGACGGACTAAAGACATAATTCCTTAAATACAACTTGCTAGCTCACAGTAACCGCATAACCGTTAGTCAAATAGCAATACTTTGAAAGAATACACATACCTATTGCTTTTAAATTTAGGTAAGGATAATGCGTGGTACAGAAATTCACTAAATAGTTTCAAGTAACTATAAAACCTACCACGGCTCTCAAACCACCTCTTCTCAGTAAACCAGTATCAGTCACTGTCCCAGAAGTCTACGCGCTTCTACGGAGCACGCCGTGGGCCAGAAATTATAAACTGCGCCCCTGGTGGCGATAATACAAGTCGCAGCAGGAGTTCCTCATGAAGCATGCGAGGTTCTTAGAAATAATTATATTCAAGTTTTGTGTTATAATAAGAAGAATTATACATATAATAATTATACTGCAAATATATACATTTAAGAAATAATAATGATGGTCACAATAATAATAATAACAATTAAGAATAACTGCAAGTGGTTATGATACGGTTCAAGCACACTGGCAAAATAAGCAACTGGAAGACGGATGGATAGTATGGATGAGTAGTTTTATGGCAGTCTGGACAAACTGGAGATAACTGATAATTGGCCAGTTACATGGCACACACACAGGAAGTCATCACAGAAAGCCACTCAAAAAGAAAGCACAGGCACAAAGGACATACAGCGTCACATTACAGAAAGAAACAGAGATTGAATGTGCTGACATAAGAACACATCACAGTATGAGCCGATGTAAGCGCAGACAGAGCACAGAGGGGCTCACCAGGAAAAGTTCGACATGACTGTCTCATTAATTTTAGCAGATGGATGGATGGACAGATGGTTGGTTGGATACATACACACAGGTAAATAAGCAAATGCTGTATTGCTGCTTAGTGTTTTAATTCACCCTCCACAATAAACAATGACATTTCCTTTATCAAGTTGCATGTGTATCTTTTCAGTGACACCGACCATGAACCCATCTAAATTAAACATAAAAAAAAAAAATTGATTAAAAGAACACAAGAACTGACCTAACACATTGCTGGTATTGGTAGTATAGGCACAGCAACAAAATATCTGTCTTGTTAAATGTGGAGTAATGGCTCCACTTGGTGTCAAAATAAGCAGCTAGAAGATGGATGGACAGATGAGTGCATACATGAGTGAATGGATAGATGGATGGATGCACTGACGAATGATGGGTGTATGTGTGTGTATACACACACGCACACACACACACACACACACAATATCATAGTTGAAAATCAATTGGAATATTACAACATAAGAAATGGCCTAATGCATTAAAAGGATGAATGGATAGATATGAATGGCTGGATGGATATACATATTATACATTTAAACCAGTTTGATTAATAGAACATAACAGATAGCTTAACACATTAGAATTGTAGTGGTAGAATAAGCAAGCAATATACTATCTTTCCTTCTAGTTAAATGTGGAGTAATGGCTCCCCCCGGTAGTCAATCTATTCATAATTTTCACAATTTTCATGAAAAATGCATGCGTTTGTCAGACTATCACCAAAAAATGTAATATCTTGGATAAGGCTTTATCCAAAGTATCAGTCAAATCATTTCTGAAAGAGATTTCCAAATGTTTAGCTCATCCCAAATGACACACTGGCATCAAACTTGGCAGGCTGCCCCGGAGTACTGTTAGGGATATACAGTCCAAATTTGGTGCAGACTGGGCAATATACACGAGATGGAGTAATCTATGCAAAATAGGTGCGATGAAGGACTCACTGTATAAAAAGGTCAAAATTCTATTCCCATTTCTTGTAGAGGGTGGGATTCAGCATCAAAATTATCTAGAACTTAAGGGCATCTTGCAGCAGTTCAAATCTTGTATTGTGATTGGCTAATTATTGGATTACATATTACAGTATTAAAGGTGTAGCCTCAAGGCTTGAAATAGATATGTACCAAATTGCACGTAGACTGGTCAAGTGGTTTTTGAGATACAGGATTCCACTTACTCTAGGACCCCCTACTGGTGTATTTTACCTTCTCAAAATGAGCTTCTGGAAAGTTGTGTCAAATTTGGTGAAATTTGACTGAAACATGCAGAACTTATAGCAGTTTATTCAAAATGGGTGTAGCTGCAAAAATGATCTTTTGGATAATTCTTGACCAGCTAAATCTCCTGATTCCAGCAATAATAACTGGTCCAGATTGGTGGAAAAACCTATGACTAGTACGCATAAGTAGGTTTTGTAAATTACATAAATTAGTAAAAAATATCTAACCCATAGAGCATAATAGTGTGAACTGTGATTTGATAGGGAATAGCCCAAGGAATCAGAAGAATTTTGATTAGGTACACTTTGGTACATATCTTGTGAGCCAGACATATATGCCTTAACCTGTGACACCCCCTACATCTATGGGTATAGGCCTCCTTTGGGAGCTTGAAAGGTGGCCATCTATACCTTCTACCACATTTAGACCTAAATCTAGACCTTACAGTTTTGGCTGGTCATTTTGTTTTAGGGCAGAAAAAGAATAATCAGAACATTTACAATAGTGGATTCTGCAGTCCATGCTTAGACCCCTAATAAATAATTTGATCAATAATTTCTCCTGTGATCGCATTTCTGTGACATAGGATGTGGTTTCTCTAAAATCGTGCCCCACAAAACACCAAAATTAATTTCTATATATGAAAAAGGACAATCTTGTACATTAGGTTGCACAATCTACAACAAATATGTGGAATAGCGTGTTGTTCACCAGGCTGACTGTTTATGCTATGGAACTGCATTGAACTACTTTGCATGCACAGTTTAAGTGATTGTATACAAATACTGGTACCTGCTGTAAAAACTAAACACTGTTCTTTCACTGAACAAAAAGATTTTGGCACTTTCAGTAGTCAAATTGTTGGATTACACATTCTGAATTCATAATTTTCCTTAGACCTGTAAAAGTTACATAGCCCCTAGATTACAGTTAAATGATCCAGCTTGTGTACTTGAAAATAAATAGAATATGGGTCTCTAAATTGCCCTTGGTGTCTGATCATGTGTGCGTTCTACAATAGATTGCCACCCTGTTCAAGGCATCCCAAGCCACTGTAACTTAAGCATTTAAGACTTCTTTTTCTCTTTAAAATGGAAAACATCCCTGGCTACAAACCTAGAACATAAAAGCAATGCAAAACATCTCTTACATAAAACAAATTCAAAATAGACTACATTATTCACTACTCTTTTTAAGTGTACAAGGATCACAAAGGACACACACCCACAGGCAAGGTACCTAACAAGCACTTTAAACAAATCTGCACCAATTTAAAATCATCTATGGGAACTTGACTGGTAAAGCTCATGTCTTTTGCTTAGGCTCAACAAAGTATATTGACTCGTTTACTGGGACTAATGTAACATTTAATAAATATCAGTAGAGGTGGTTTATTATCATTGTTCCACACCTTAGACACAGGAGAGCAGCCTCATGTAGTAGAGGTGAATCCCTGGGCCACACCACTGAGGATCAGGCCCCCATCACAGGTACAATTTGACAAAAACAGTATTGGAGACTAAGCAAACAATGACTATATGGGGGGGGAGGGAAAAGTCTCACCAGGAACACATTGTAATTCAGGGCCAAAGGGGGCATTTCTCCAAAATACACATACACTAGCCATGGACTCCTAGTGGTGTATAAATTCAAACAGAGGCCCCATTGAAGAGAATAACAACTGCAGCCAGATTTTCTGTGGGAAGAGTTTTACCTGGGGAGAATTATCAATAGTACTGATAATGTTCTATGGCCCAGAAATAAACATTTAAAAGCAATATGTTAATTCAAGACAACAATGCCGGTAAGTTAAATTTGTGTATTAAATGTATGTAATCAGCTTTCTTGTCAAGAAAAAGCTATGCTTGGGGGCTTGATACACATACTCAATGCCAGTCACAACCATACTGATGATTTTAAGATGTCTCGCTGCATTGTCATTTGAGCAATGAAATTGCATTTCATTGTGAAATTTTAACTCCCATAATAATAAAAATATAAAACTTGCCCACACAATTTTTTTTCTTCAGCATTACTTGTTATAAATTTGCCTTCAGCTTCAAATACGCCTCATAAAATATGGTTCAGTGAAATTAATGTTAGCTTACACCTCCCTTTAGTCATTCACCCTATGCATATTCAAGGTCCCAATGTAGTGTCAAAAGGGGTATGATTAATACATGGGGTAACTGAAATGGAGTAAAACAGGGCTATTGTGTGAAAGGCATCCATACTACTGCTGAAACAAGCACGGTGAGGGGAGCTTTGCTGAGGTGATTTAAGTTATGGGTAGAAACTGATGTGTCAAAAAATGCCACATTCTTAATGGACATACCTTGCAAACTTAACCATCTCACAAAACTGATTTGTACAATTTATTTGTAAAATATGAAAAGGTACATTATGAATCTCATCTTACTATATTTACTAGTCCTGGAAGTACATCATTTACAATGCACATAAAAAAAATAAAGCACAAGAAATTCAAATCAATTTAAATCACCACTTGACAAAGGCACACATAGGTATTCTCAGGTCTAAAGTTGATGTACCAATTTCTGAACAAATACGGCCCAGTGTACAACATCCTAGCATGGCCTTGTCCACTAAGAATGGGCTAAGAATGTCTGCCAAACGACCATTCATAAGCAGCCTTCAACGTAGGGAAAAAAGCAAATAGTAATAACATATAACATTCACCTTCAATTTATTGCATATCGTTCACTTAATTAAGAGTAGATAGCTTTAGGTCCTCATTGCCTAATGGCCACATTCTGAATGACAGGTGGCTTGACTTGTTAACTGAGGGACAGTAAGTGTGTCAAAATACAAACATGCAGAAACTGCAGATTGTACGAATAACTAAATTTAAGAAAAAACTGGTGAAGTGAGACTGCAGCAAGGGTCTGGCAAGATTTAGTTACAAATCCTTGACATGTTTGCTGAGTATATAACATCATATGCATTTGGAAACAGAGTTACGAGCTAAGTAATGTTATCTTGCATTTTGATATATAAAACAGCTATAGCTAATTTTCTACCCCACATTGCTAATTACAAAAACAGATCAGCCAGCCAAAGGCTTAGACCAACCAGCACTGAAACAAGCTGCAACTAGAATTATCAATGCAATCTATGATCTGAGATTGAATCGGAATCCATACCTTTACGCTGTCATTAATTTGACAGACTGATTTCTAACTACTATACTAAAAAAAGCTAAATCAGCCCATTAAACAAACTTCACAGAACTGAATGTTTACAAAACAAATGCTGCTAAATTAAACGACTCGTGCTGATCAGTTAATTTCGTAAAGAATTTGAAAATTATACAATATAATGAGGCATTAAAAACACGTTGCTCTTTGGATGCCCTCAGCATCTGCAGCTGACCAGTTAAAGCAGAAGGGAATTTCCCAATATGCATGTACCATCATGACAGCCCAAATTCCTACTGGTCAATTTAACTTCTACATTAAAGACCTGACAGTAAAGGGCTGGTACAAATTCAACTGTAGTATACAGGATTTATTTGTAATACTCACCTTCGTATTCAATATTTTTTTTTAACATGATAAAGCTTGAGATTTTCATCCATAGGAGGGTTGTGGGAAGGAAGAACCTACACATATGGGTGTAACACTCATTGAAAGAGAGCAGCACAAAACAGCATTTTTACATATGACATTTTTTATTTTGATGAATTAGAGAATGGATTATTTAGCAAAACCTCACATAAGGGACTGGTTTTGCAGAAAGGTGTAACAGTTTTTTTTTTTTTTTTTTGGGGGGGGGGGTCAGGTGGAGAAGAAAGCATTTTCAATTTATTCTGTACACTCAGTTTGTTGGATTTATCCATAACATCTCCCTCCTGTCAAACACCCAACTCAGGAATTTACTGAAATGAATCAGCAAACATCCAATAAAATTGGGGGGGGGGGGCGGCATTTAATATGTTATTCAACCCTAGCTGAAGCAAAATTAGTGACAAAAATCAGATAAACTGACATCTTCCCAAAGTAGTAAAAATAAAACTTATCCTCCAAGGCCACAAAATCCAACATTTATCTCTGGTTACAGAATTTTTAACAAAAAGACATTAAGCAGGCAGATGAACTCTCCTCCATATCACAACATGGTAAATGCTCACTGCTTCCTGTTCACAACAGAACTTACCAACTCCCACAACTCAGATGGTTCGAATGCAGCATCAGATATGCACGCAGCCGACATCTAACCCGGTATTAACATCACTGAAAATCTTTCGAAAGAAACAAAGGTCCATGTAGCTGTCTATCATTGACAGGCTAATGGAAATTCACTTTTTTTTTTTTTTTTTACTTTTTGTACATATTTGGAGGTGGGGGATGGAAAGGAACATCTGGTTTGGAAAACCACGGGAAACAGAACGCCAACTAATACCCACCCTTGACCAAATATGCCAGCATGGAGGCAAGTCAGTCCCATTAAAGTTGCCACTTTGTACTCAAGTGACTGTCACAGTATTCACACTGGTTGTCCCATGTTGATAGAAGATGAAATTTTACTCAAAGCAATACAAAAATAACTCCAATCTCAAGTCTCACTCCCAAAAGAACAAATCTGGCTTCTAAAGTTTTAAAACTTGAGTATTATAAATATCCCAGACTGTCAATTCTTTCAACAGCCAACTGAAGCTGCATTTAAAAAGATTTCCAACCTGTCTGTAGTTGAACGAACCACTTTTTTGTTCAGAAAGTAGATGCTCCAAAGTGTCAGGGAAACAGTGCTCAACATTAGTCGCTCTCATCTGTACTTGGGCTGGAGTTATATTTCTCCTTGCCACCAACGCTCTCTTTTTCCTGGCTCTTTGACTTGTCATCTTGCTCACTAGCACACCTTTTCTTGTCCTCAGTCTTTTGAGGGGGCTCTATTTGCCTGCTGACCTCTCTCTTCCTGGAGCTGGGGCTCTTGCTTCCGAAGCTCCTCTGGTCCTTGTTTGTGCCCCGTCGTTCTGTGTCACTCTCAGAAGCATGGCTGCTACTGCTCTCCCTGCTCCTCGACCGCTTCTTCCTGCGGGCCTCCTCGCCATCCCTACTACCTGACTGATGAGAAAGACTGTCCTTGTTCTGACTGCGGTCTTTGTCGCCACTTTTGCTTCTGGACCGTCTGCTCCTCCTGGAGTTGGTCTGTTCCGGGCTCCTCTTTCGGTCCCTGCTCCTGGACCTCCCCCGTCTGCGGTCCTCTCGCTCTCTGTTGCGCTGGCGCTCCCGGCTCTTGCTGCGCTGCCGGTCTCGCCCCCTGTCCCGTTCTCTGTCCCGGGATGATGCTCGCCTGCCCCTCTCCCTGCTCCTGCTGCTGGACCTCGGGTGCCGCTCCTTGCTCCTAGACTTTACCCTCATCTTCTCCCCATTTCTGCCTTTCCTCTCCTCTTTCTCTCTGCCGTCGGACTCTGCTGCAGGTTTGGTCCCTTCAGTGCTTTTCTCATGTTCCTTTGCTCCCAGTTCAGCAGCCTTCTCTTTCCCCTTGGTGTCATTTCGCTCTTTGCTCCTCGATCGGCCCCTCCTGTCACCAGCTTTCCCACGTCTGTGATCCCTCTCTCTGCTCCTCGATCTGCCGCCCTTCTCCTTGCTCTTACTGTGGCTTCGAGATCTGGCCTTCTTCTTGGCCTTGTGTTTGTTGTGCTTATCATCCTTGTCATCCTTGTCCGTGTTTTTTGCCATTTCCTTGTCCTTGCTTGCAGACCTGTGGGAGTGACCTTTCTTATCCTCCTTCTTCTCTTTGTTTCTGCTGGGACTATCTGAGGCTTCATGTTTGTTCTCCGAAGTCTTCCTCTCCCTCCCTCTTACTGGGGGCTTTACAGCTTCACTTTTGTTCTCCATCAAGTCACTCCTTAAAAAAAAAAAAAAAAAGGAAAGATTATGTACTTTCTTTAACATACTAATTGCCCAACCACTGAATGCAATATGACATGCCCTAAAGCAGCCTACTTATGACCCCGGCACAGACATCAAGTGTTCAGATCAAAAGAATCCAGATCAGAGAAATCAGTTCTATGATAAAACATAGAACTATCTGAACCATGTCAAAATATATCCAGGTACATTAATGGAGAAGCAAGTCTACAAAATGTAAATATGTGCGCCAGTGTGGATTAAAGCACTGCTTAACATGCTATATGTGCAGCTGAAGTGCACTGATGAGAAGCACTGCATAACCTAGCCTTTTAATGGCACTGAGGATCCATGGGTGGCAAAAGTGACCCCAATCCACTCACTTGTCCCCCTTGATCCAGCGCTCTCCACTAGGAGCCCTCATCCTCTGGGCCCGCTGCATCTCCTGGCGCCAATGTGGAGGTGTCTCACTACGCCGGAACCGGTCTCTCGACCTACTCCTGGACCGTGAGGGTGTTCGATAACGCTGGAGAGATAGGAAAGTTCAGGTCTTCTTAACACCCTCAAAGAGCATCAACTCTGCTTAGGGAAAATTGGGAGAAACTTACTCTGGGCCCTCTGCCTTTAATCTTCCTGCCAGATCTTGTTACCAGGAGTCTCCGATATGACGACGGATGAGAGTTTAGTAACACACTGAAGGAGAGAAGAATATTAAATCTCTCTTCCATGACAGTATACTGTGATGAGCCATAGACTCACAAAACCTACCTATCCCTAGGTTTCTCCTTCCTCTTTTCCTTCACCTCATCCTCTTTCGGCTGTGGCTGGGGACTTCTCCGCATGAGGAACTTGTTTTCTGGGACAGGGGGGATCTCCTCAGGCCTCACGGTGGAGACAGGCTGGGCCTCGACCTTCTCCTCAGCACTGTCTTCGTTATTACTGCTGACATCAGGAGTATGGTGGTAAGGCTGCCTTCTTCTCATGGCACTCGGGGTGCATCACAATCCCAATGCTAATGCTTTATCACAAATATAATTGCCACCAACCTTTTTTTCGATTTCTTCTCTTTCTTTTCCTTCTTCCTCTTCTTGGACTCCTTCTTGTGCTTCTTCCGCTTCTTGGACTCCTTCTCAGAATCTCCCGACTCAGAGGAGGACTCTTCTGAGGACTCCGACTCGCTGGAGCTGTCGCTGTCACTGGATGACGACTTGCGTCTCTTCTTTTCCTCTTTTTTTGCTGCAAGGATAATTTTTAAATTCTCATGACCATACATACACAAAACATGCATTCAACCTTTGTACAACTACACACCTGAATCAACACTGTCACTTGAACTCTCAATGCATTTCAAATGCTCTTCAGTCTGCTTTCTGTTAACCTTGCAGAGCATCAGAACGCACAAACCTTTCGACTTAGGAATGAGCTCCCCGCAGTTCAGGACCTTTACTTCTGCATAAGGTCTGCTGCTGGCATCTGTCTTCTGACTTTCAATGGTCTTAATCACATCCTGACCTGAGATTACCTGACCAAAGACCACGTGGACACTAAAAGATGAACAAATGGAATATAAAGTATCACATGAGCCGCTGGGGGGGGGGGGAAATTTCACCAACACAAAAGGGAATATCGCGCAAAGTTATGATTTAAAAAACAATATGCTTCTGAAATAATGCAATTACCCTGGTAGGTTAACAACATGGTATTTATGCTACACCAAGCAAACCATTAGCAGGACAAACACATAGCAACTTACCCATCCAGATGTGGTGTAGGCTTTGTTGTTCTGACGACCAGAATTCATTGTACAATACATTGTCGAGGAACAATATGAACAAAAAAAAAAAAAAAAAGAAAAAAAAGAAAAAGAAAAAAAATTTATACACTACTTCCTGCAGAAACTTTACGATGCAAGTGCAGCATAAAAATATTTCCCGTTTGTGATAAATGACAAATGCTGATGCTAATAAACACATACTTACATGAAGAACTGTGACCCATTGGTATCTTTGCCTCGGTTTGCCATAGACAAAAGATACTCCTTATTGTGTTTGACAGAGAAACTTTCATCTATAGAAAGAAATTTAGAAAGACGTAACCGATGCTGCACCATTGTCCAGAACAGGACTGTATCAGTTGTGCTTTTTAACAATCCCTACCTTCAAAAAATCCTCCATAGATGGACTCCCCTCCTCTACCATTGCCTATAAAAACAGTCCAAACACCAGAAATGACATAGAATCAAGTGTCAGATCGGCAAACAGAATGTGAACGATACACTGCACAGCAGATCCTACCTTCGCTGAAGTCTCCACCCTGAATCATGAAATCCTTCACAACCCTATGAAACACGCACCCTTTATAATGTAGTGGTTTCTGCGTGCCTTTGCCCAGTCCCTTTTCACCTAGGGAAGACAAGACAAGTTCTAAGACCGCCAACATGCCCACTAACCCTACTCTGGTGAGGACAACATACAGTCATCATCAATCAGGTTAACAGAAGCTCCCAGCTTCTTAAAACAAAAAGTAGCCTCGGACATCCAGATAGACTACTACCACTGTCTGAAAGGGCAAAGAAAGGCAGACAGAGGTTTGAATACAGGGCAATCAAATAATGGCCAACACTACTATCATGGTTTAACCTACTGTGTACATTCTAGCATATTATGAGCTATGAAATTTTTTTTACATATGACAACCAAAATAACACTGTGTACACTGTTGCTGTGTAGCTGTCCATTGCATATCCAGGCTGGGTGCACCTGGGCCTTATTACCTGTGCAGAGGCAGCGGAAGTTCTCGCACGTTTTCGGACACACGTCTGAGAAAAGTTCAACGACGACTCTACCCACTGCAGAAGGAGGAAGAGGAGTGAGTGTGCAGCGTGAGCCGGACGTGGAGGTCCATGTGTGGGCACGACAGGCGACCCGCTTACCCAACACGTTGCTGATGCCGATGTCAAAAAAGCAGCGAGGACGCTGCACCTTCACCCCCATGGTATCGCTCGCTGAAACACAAGAGAGACCGATGGAGATCTCCTTCGCACACGTTATCACCGGGGATTTTTGGACACTTCCACCTTATATCCTTAACCCTTGCCAAATCACCGTCCCGGACCTACGCGGTAATGCTTATACAATGGCTCTGGAAAACCTAACCGCTCCCACCACTAGAAAGAAGTATATCCGGGCTCCGGGGAAAAGAACGAGCAGGCAGAAATGAACGAGTCAGTTTGGCTGCAGCAGGCAGATGTCGGAGTACACGGCGCTATATCCTCACCACTAGCAGCTAACTTGCTAACATAAGATGCAGGAACTACAAACAGAAACGCTGCTATAAACTCTTTACGGAATCGACGGTGCCCTCGATCGTAGCCAAGGTGGCCCGGACGGTTAATGCTGGATCCCTTAATGCAGGTCTTCCGACCGGTCTTCAGCCGAACTCATTCAAACAAGTGTGTCGCCTCGATGGCGCCCTTCCACCAGCGCAGCCCGCCGGACAGAAAGCGTGCGGCCTGGGGGAGGGGGGTAAACATCAATGAGGCGAACCAGAAGGCATCTGTGAGAGAAAATCACCGCGTACCGACGACAGTTCGGCGGCAGCACGGCCCACAGACACGCCACCGAGCGCCTGTCGCCTGCCCCTTTCTGGATTGCGGCCTGCACCTTAACCACCTACAGCTACCGTACGCGACCGAGAGCCCTTATCGCTACGGAGGCTAAAACACGTTTCAGCCGAGAAAAGGCGACGATACGGTACAATTAAAGTACCACGACAGCGGCTTTAAACGTTTACCTAAACACAGCTCGAAGTGTGTAGAGAAATGGAGGAAGACTACTGCACTCTTCCCCGCGAGTGTTTTCTAAAGATGGCGCTGTGAGGCGCGTCGCTGCATTTCGGGTAAAATCCGCCAGTCAACGCGGCCGGCCGGCCGACCCTCCCCCTTCGCTGTTAGCAGAAAGAAGTTCCTCAAGTACTGCGAAATTATCTTAATAAAGTACATATACATGCTGACGTGTAATTCTTTTTTTGGCATCGTTGAATACTGATGTTACCTGTATGTATTGTCCAAGTTATTCAACGAATTCTTTCCTCTAAACACATTCCACTCGAATTTCACTATAGCAACGTTCAAGACAAGACTTAAATAATATTTAGGTCAATAATAAAATGGTTCTTTAAAATATTTTTCATATATTCTTTAATATACTATGAGTCTTATCACAATTTAAACCAACTAACTGAGCCTACACTGTCGTTGATTAGCCAGAAGCGCAATCTGCTATGCACAAGTGAAACATGAAGGCTGTAATCATATTAACTTATACTGGTTCTGTATTCTGAACCTCCCTAGCCAGAATGGTGAACCGTTTCTTAGCTGCTTACAAGAGACACTGTGGAAAATCGGTTGCAATGGAAGTGAATATTTCACAAAAAGAAAAAAAAAAAACTGTGCCATGAAATACACCTACAATGTGTGTGGTTAAATGTACTGTAATGATTCGCTCACATGGCCATGACATAATTCATAATAAAGATAATGTTCAGTGTGATATCTGTGTAGTTTCATCATCATTCGCTTCTCACTGCTTTTCTTGGTGAGGGTCGCCATGGCATCATGCTGATCCCATTAGACCAGATATCTTTTTATGTGGCCACAGACTCTTGCTCATTCTGGGGATCCCTAGATTTTCCAAAGCCAGCTGGGAGGTGTAATCCTTCCAGCCTGTCCTAGGTCTCCTCCAGGGGCTTTGCCCGGTGGGACATGCCTGGAACAGCTCCCATGGGAGGCATTCAGAATGCATCTTTATAAGATGTCTGAACCACCTCAGAATAGCGGTTCTGTTTCAAGATTCCTCGGCATTGCCGAATACCTCACCTCGTCAGAGAGTTTGAGTCCAGTAACTCTCCTAGGAGGCTGAGAAGTGTGTGTGATCCTCTTACAATTAGAACACCCTCTGGTCACCTTTTTTTAAAACAGGGACCACCACCACCTGAGGTTGTACTCCACATAGAACTCAGGAGTAGGAGAGACTCCACCCTGATCAATTCATCTGGTTCCAGAGACCCTACTGTGCATAGATAAGACTAACTCTATTTAGTTGATAACTTTGTATACTGTACCTACTATACTAGCTCAGGCTCTTTTCCTATCAGAGAGGTAATGTTCTACGTTTCCATAGCCAGTGTTCATTGCTAAGGAGTAATCCACCTCAATTTTTTTCTGCTAATGCGTGACACCCAAACAGCTCTGCAGCTGATCCCCACCTTTCATCTTGTGAGTTGTGAGCCCACAAGGTGGCTTGACATAGCCATTTTACGCTAAGTCTGGCCGGGATACCTGAAATGGTCCAGATACCAGGCACTTGCTGCAAACACCACCCCCAGGTCTGACTCCAGGGATAAGTCCCAGTAACCATCTTCTAGATAGGGTACACTTGTTCTTTTTGGTATGTTTCATCATGAGTTTTTGTTAGATCACACTTTTTCTGCCTTATCCCTGCTGACTTGTTTGCTACAGGAGCTTGGGCTCTGAACAGAGTACCTCTGTGGATTGTTAAAGCACACAAACTCCTCCACAACACTATAGACTCCAAAACTCAGAAAGACTTAACTCATTTTTAAATATACAAGTATTCAAACTCTTAGCTCTGTTGTTGAAACATGGTAATCATGATACTGTCATTGAAGTTGTTCATACAACTAAAAAAAATTACTGGGACGCAGGTAATACATATTTATTTTACCTATAAGTATATAAATAGAGTTTAGATCAGACAACCAATTTCAGGTGAAATTTTCAGATCATGGGATTGCAATTTACTGAAGCAGATAGGTGAAACTGGGTAACTTACAACAGAATAACTGCTCAAAGTTGTGTGCTAAGGCTACGACTAAAAATCAATGGCCTATGAATTGACAAACTTTTGAAAACCTTATACAGTATAAAAGACTAGCATGTAGTAGAAAGTTCTCCAAATGGTGAGTGAGGCATCTAGGTTAAAGCTGAGGCATTCTGGCCACGTTCAAGCGCATTGACACGCAGGATGATCCAGAGGCATAACGCATTTCCCGTAGCATTCCACTCCACTCTTTCTTGTCTTCATCATACCTAGGAGAAGCAAGAAACCATCATCTAGTTACTATTTTGTATATGATGCAGAGGATGGGGGATCACAAGTTTTTAAAATGGTCTTCATTATTAATTTTATAACAACTGTTGGATAAGTAGTTCAGATCGAGATAAAGTCCTGACCTTTGATATCTTACAGTTTTCTTCAGAGATTTCTCATTGTTAGTACACAAATTATTACACAATGACAAACTTTGAAGGAATCAAAATAGATCAATTTTTAAAAGGGTGCACATGGAGCTTACTGCCAGATGTCAGTGACTTCGGTGGGGGAGCACTCCTTGTTCTCATTCTCAACCATGGTGAAGCCCCCAACTGCATACAGAAACCCCCCACAGCTGACTAGGTTGACTGAGCTTCTCTCCTGAGGGAACTCAGTGAAAGCTTCCCACCTATAAGAGTACATCACACCAATCCCCAACAGGACTCAAATGAACATACCCCATACCTCATTATCATGCCTATTCTCAAAACAAATTGATATTTTACATTTGATAAAAATGTATTGCTTATTCTGCAACCTCTGCCCATTGGTTGCCATTTAAAAGGAAACTGAGAACTTTTCCATGTTAAGTACTAAAAGACAGAACCTTTCACTATATTTAATTTCAACTATAGGCACAAGTGATAATTGAACAAGTTTGACAGGATGAGACATACTTGTTGGTTCCAAAGTTGTAAAACTCAGATGAGGCTAAAAGTCCATCTTCATTGACTCCTCCAATAACAACAATTTTCCCATTGTGCACCACAGCTCCAAACATCCCCCTTGGCACTTTCATAGCAGCCAGCTCTCTCCACTCCGATTTCTTGTGGTTGTAAACGAACATCTTGTTGATGAATTTGCTGGTTCACAGATAACATGTATGATTTGGTGATAATAAAAATCACAGCTAACAGCAGGCCTAAAGACAATCTTATGTAGCTGACACATAATGTGTCTAGTTCTATATGTGTGGGTATCAAGCACAGAAAAGCTATACTTGTCATTAGTCTGTCCTCCAATGCAGTACAGCAGGTCATTGTGGGTCACCACAGCATGGCCATAGATGTGTAGTGGAAGTTTCTTGGTCTCCTGCCACTTCATTTTCCTGAGTGATTCACCAAAAGACAGAAAAGAAAAGCTTAACAACCTTTCATCACATAGTCATGAACAATGGCATCATATCTGTGACCTCAACCTTACTCTGTATCATAACACATCACTGAGTCGAGAGAATCGTTGGTCTGAAGGTCTTTCCCTGCCACAACGAAGAGGAGGGTTCCAGATTCCCCCATACCAAACAGACATCTGGGAGAGGGCATTGCAGGGAGAGGGATCCATTCAGTAGTCAGGCTGTCCAGCTGAAACAAAGGTGCTTTGGTTGTTGTTTTATCTTGCAGTGTGTTTCATAAGCAAGGTAAAACTTTCACACAGTAGACATGATAAACATGTAATAATGAGGAAAAAGGCATCCCAATAGAAGATGGGATACATGAATGTATTAACAACAGGTAGGTAACATTTCAAATGTGTAGTATGATTGTAAGGATGACGTACAATACTAATAATCTGTAATCAAAGTAGGCTTTTTGTGGTTGATTACCTTGTAGAAGTAACACTGCAGGGGGACATCCTGGTTCTCCTCATCCACAAACAGCCCTCCAAGGACATAGAGCTGGTTATCCTTGGAGGCAAAGCTGACATGATTGCGTGGGATCTGCTCTGCCATTGTGACCAAGAAGCAGTCGTTTTCATTTGCATCATAGGCCACAGCAGCCGTGTCATTGATCATCAAAATGAGATCCCGGACATACATGCCGAGCCTGCGGATGTCATTTAGGTACCCGGGCAGCTTTTTACCCTCCTGTTCCCCTTCCCCATTCACCACCCCCTCTGCAGACTCCCCCAGCTTTTCTTTTTCTGGAAGTTTCCCAGCAAAGGCATCTTTTATGACCTGGATCTTCTTCAAAAGTTCTGAATCCGCTTTGATTATGTCATCCCTCTCAACATTTTCTTTGAAATACTTTTCCGGCAGAAGGCGGAAGCGGATGTGTTCAAAGGCATCGTTCAAGGTCTTGGCCCGCGTTTCCTTGTTGTTCCTCACCCACCTCATCAGCGCCTCGAAGACCACCTCCTCTCTTTCGACATTCAGAGCATCTCCACCGATGATGGCGAAGAGCTCATGGGGTGCGAGCTGGAGGAATTCCTCGTTCTTAGCGACAATTTCGAAACGGTCTGCAATGTAGTCTCGGGCAGCCATTGCCAGTCGAGGGCAGCTGGTGACTAGACCCAGTCTGAAAATGGCCAAGCAGTTAGCCAGAGACAGTTTCTTCTGTAGGTAATTCACACATGCCGTAAACACAGAGGGAATCTGGAAGCGGTTTGCCACAGCAAAAATGTCCTGCACATTGTCATCCGTGAGTTCCATCTCTGCTGAATAGAGGTAGTTAATGATTATGTCCATGATTGTTGGATCCAGGTCCTCAAGAACGACTTCCTCACTGCTCACTGCTTCTTTGCCGTCCTCAGAGAAAAAAAGGTCTCTGAAGTATGGGCTGCAGGCAGCCATGATCAGCCTATGGCAGGGCAAGCTGCGGTCTCCTATTTTCAGAGTGCAGTCTACCAACCTGTTCTTGTGAAGGAGGTCCTTCAGGCCTTCTTGGAGAAGAGTGCTCTGGAACAGGCGCAGATCTTCCTTCAGGCTCTCTGGGTCCATCTTGTAGGAAATACGTCCTTCTTCACTTTCTCTTTAAAGCAGAGGGGCGTTAGAAGCCAGAGGACTTCTCGGCACACCTTTCCTGTTGCAAAAGACTGAGTAACGTACCAAGCCCTGTGTGAAGCTCCTGCAATTCAATCCCATTCCTCTAAATTTAGACCCCAACCTCAGCCTATAGGAATTCAGGCCAGCCAAATGGGAATGCTATCGTAGCTCACACAGTTGTCATAGACTGAAAGAAGCAGCTGGGGTCCTTACAATGAAAGTTCAGTTTCAACAATATAGAAACATTGTTAAATCTTATTTCACAGGCCATTGATTTCTTTAATAGCATCATTTTTTTTTCTATTCATTTGTTTGTAACGTATAGCTCTTGACTAAGCTTAGGTAGTACTTGCAAATTAACTTTCAATCCTTGAAACACATCAAACTGTAACAGTGTCTCATTTGGCTATTTCCACGTAGTCGCAGAAAGATATTGTCACATCTCTATTGCTAGCACTGTAGCATCAATATATAATGCATCACATATCAAAGAAATGATACAGCTAATAATATGAGAAATCTCAAGCACAGGTTAAGTATTTGGCTTGGGCTGGGGGAAAGCAAGAGATCTATGTGGTTAGTGTCAGTGAAATCATCACGCATATTAAAATAGCAATGACAAATGAGAAACTGTTTACTTCCCCCACCCGAAAAACAGGCATCATAGTCACCATCTGTTTGTCAAAGATTAAGTCACCTCTACGTTTTACACATCTGGTAAGTTGTTTTTCTATCAAAAGTTAGCTTCTCTGGGAAATAAAGTCAAATAAGGATGCCCAGACACATCCAAAGTTCTCTTGTTACAGCTGCGTGACCATTTTAGGGGATCCTGCAGCTTCACACACATTTGTTGGGAAAAGTAAGCAAAGCAAAAAACTGACAAAAAATTTAAATTTCAATATTTACCATTGGGAGCTAATGTAAATGGTTAGCAACACCTCCTTTCTTTAAAGGTTTCCAAATGCACTGAGATATTTTAACACACAATAAACACTATAGCTACCCAAGATGGGGAGAGTATGGCACAAGAGAACATAAAATTTGGTCTGGCAATCTAATTAATTTTTGCCAGCTGTCTAACCCAAGAAGCTAAAACAAAACAGAAATCATAACTTTGTTTGAGCAGAAAAGACCTGTTCCTTTACCAAAATCACACTAAAAACACCTTTATCAAATATTAACATTTTTGCATTTTTAATTACCATTGACAACGGATGACAAATGACTTACAAAATGACAGGTACCTTGTGTACTGTTCATTCATTTACACATACCAATAATTATATTATGTACTAAGCTTTTTTATATTACAAAACAGGCATGTGAGGATTCAAGGCCTGTCAATCATAATCTTTGTTTTGCCTAAAATATCTGTAAAATATTTCTATTAAATATTAAGCCCAGAACGTCCAACTTGACATTAAATATTATTTTATTATAGCAATAAAAATGACTTCCCAGAGACCTTGAAGTATTAACCCCTCCTTCAGTTTCTTGACAGCTGAGCCAAGCTCTTCAAAAAAGATAAGCTCCCAGTCGTGTTACTTTGAAACACTGACAAAAAAAGCCATTGACGTTATATAACACTATAACACCAGCCGTACAACTCTGACTGAAAGATTAAAAGGGAACATTACCTTGTTGCCATCTGCAAAGCAAGCTTTAAAAAAGAAAATGCCACCATTAAAATGTGGGAAAATGTGGCAATCTTTACACTTGTATTTCAGTTATACTGTATGCACAAAACACAAATCACAGAAGAAGAAAAAATGGAGTTTGAAATAATGAAAGTTTTATAACTTTATAAATGTATTTTATGCATGGGCATGATAGCTCAGTGATTAGCACACACTGACTGTATGGAGTTTGCACATTTTCCTTGTCGTGCTGGTTTCCTCCAACTAATTGGTGCCTTTAAATTGATTGTAATCTGTGTCTGTGTGTGTGTGTGTGTGTGTGTGTGTGTGTGTGTGTGTGTGTGTGTGTGTGTGTGTGTGTGTGTGTATTTCGGTGGTGGATTTCCAACTCGATTGAGTAGTATAGTGTGTGGTTTACACAAATAAATAGAAAATCTAAAAATCCCACTTAACATTTTTTGGACTATTCCCATAGCATAGCACCACTTAGCCAAATAAATTATTGGCATACTTGTGGTCATTTAGCTGGTTTACCTGCATTTCTCTGCTTTAAAGTGGGTGTCCTGTTTCCCAATTTATCCAAAATGTTGCACATGCAAGCCCCCCAAGCTCTCGTAAATATACACAAGTTCTCTTGTAAGGTTGCCTTATAAAAATCCCAAATTTTGCATAGAAAGTTGCATATGTACATTTTGGGCTTCTTTTTTGCATAAGTAAGCTTTGTAAAAGAGTCCCCAAGAGCCCAAAGATTGTTTGTTGTTGAAAAAAGTACAATAAATGAAAACATTCTCAATAAACAAAGCTACTGCATATACTGTGATTACTGTAGAAACATATCTATCTATCTATCTATCTATCTATCTATCTATCTATCTATCTATCTATCTATCTATCTTTTCTGGTTCCCAGCAGAACATGAGCCCATTGAAACATATATAGACTCATCATAATATGTTCCTTTGCCATAAAAACAGTTGTCACCAATAATTAAGGTTATTGTGTGGAACTTTATTTGTTCAAAATGATAAATTTTCACCTTCAGGTTGTGGGACAAATTAGTAACAGTGTTGATCAAGTCCATTAAACTTAACGGAAAAATCTGTCTCTCTCTGACTGTCTAAAGAGTACCTTTAGTTTTTTGTCTGAGTATACACATAAGAATCCCTTATGTTGCAAATTAATCCTGTAAGTACCCAGAAATACCACTGGAAACAATTTCAAAACCACTAGGAACCACCAGAAATGGTTTAAAATTACTTTTTTCAGCATAATGGATACTACTCATGTGACTTATTTCGCCAATGTACAATTGTAATCAAAACATTGAAATGAACAAGACAGTTTTTTGCACAGAACTTTATTGTTATAATTGCACAAATTCACAGCATGGCAGTTAAAAGTCTGTTCAATATCACAAAACTGTCCATTAACATATCTTTTGTGCCAACTTAGACTGGAAACTTTCGTACCCTACTTGCACATTGATTTTTCTTTATTTTGTTTTCATTTCTTTGCACTTATTACCAGAACAGTCACTCTCAAGATAAATTTTTTGTCAAATGAAAAACATCTTGAGAGATGCATGTTGAATAATTGTTCTCTCACCAACACGTGGTGAGAGAACACTCAACCACAATCAACATGGTCATAAGGTCTTTGGTTTGTTACGCTGCAAGACATTCACCAGCAGATGGCAATGTGAACACCCTTATGAAGCTTTGAGTTGTGAACCTACACTATATGGACAAAAGTATTGGGGCACCAGTTAATAGGAGGTTCACATACTTTTGGACTTGGGTAATTAATCCATACTCTTTGCTAAGACTGGTGTATAATTAAACACACAGCTATGCAATCTCTAGCAACGAACACTGGTGACAAAATGGGTCATATAGAAGAGATTAGTGACTTTCACTATGGCACCATCATAAGATGCCACCTTCCCAACAAGTCAATATCAAATTTCTGCTTTGGTTAACTGCAAGTGAAGTGATTGTGATGTGGAAACTTCAATAAACAACAAGAGTTTAGTTGTGATGTCATAGGCCACACAAACAGAAAGGGACCCGATAACCCAATATCAATACCCAACCTCACTGATGCTGTTATGGCTGAATGGCAGCAAATCCCACCAACAATATTCAAACATCTAGTGTAAAGCCTTTCCCAAAGAGTGGAGGCAAAGGAGGACCAACTTCTTACTTATACCCTTGGTTTTGGAAGGAGATTTTGGACAGGCAGGAGTCTCAGATACTTTTGTCCATAAAGCATATTTTCAGCACAGTGTGCTGGAAAATTACAAGGCTTCACAAAACTTAATTTTGCCATTACTACACAAAAACATTGGACAGTGAGACTTCAGTTGTGTGTTTTTGTGTTGATCACAATGTAAATTTACCTCATCCCAGGACATAATGGGATGTAACACGTATTTGTTAGTCTATTGTTTCAAATTTGTAGCATGGAAAAGTATCTGCACTAAGAAAATCTGGTGAAATGTGTGCTAAAGGTTTTTGGAGTCTTCTGGACATGTTAGTTTCTTTCTAAATAGCTGGAAAAACCAACCAGGTCGTCCTTTGAGAAAAACTCCTGAAATAACTAAATGAATTCCTTTTTTACACATCAAATAATTTGTTTACTTTCACTGATTTCAAATTTATGTCCATGCAACTTCCAGAGAACTGTAAAAGTAATTTAATAACTTGCATTATTTAAAGTGTATACGGAACAATTATTACAAATAAAGAAGTATAAATAATACTGAATAGATAAAGCATCTCCAATAGGTCACAAATGGCTCTGGTCTGGCTTCCAGGGCTTGGTACAGTCATTTGTGACCATATCAAAGCAATATATCAGCACAGCAGTGTGCTGAATGGCATCTGTCCTCAGTGGGGCATCCGGTGCCTTAGTTATGAAGAATTCCTTGATGGATTCTTTCTGGAGTGTCAGAAAACCTTCATGGGAACATAGCCCCAGATAGGCTGAATGTCACTGCTTTTGATATAAAATTATAGCACATAATAAATATAAAAAGAAAACAGCTATAATTATATATATAACAGTATTTTCCATGCATTATCCCGTGTTATGGTGAGTATTGTTCTCTGTCCCTTTGCTTTGTCAGTTTGTACCCAAACGCTGGAGCTCTTTCACTGTGCCTGGTTCCAGTCAATCACAAACTGCAGAGACCTTGTTCACATCTATATGTACCCTTTCAGGTCCTAACACTAAATTTGCGCTAAGTTTTTATGGTGGTCATGTGTGGTGAAAGCAATTGCCAGGTTGATAGGATGTGTTTCTGAAGCCAAAGGGCTCAGTGCCAGGTGTAGTGCAGTCATAAGTCTAGAAGAAAGGAAAGAAGCTGAGCTTATCCTGATCGGGATGACTCAAGAAACGGCTTTCTGCAGTGTTGTACAAGATCTCAAACACAATAAGCAAATGTGCATTAAGGACAAGGTGACCTAGCTACACAAATTGACTCCATTCTTGGGTGCACAAAGTATGCTTAGGGTGGGAGGTCAATTGATGCATGCAACACTTTATTCACATATGAAGCATCCAGCGATCCTCCCAAGATATGATTAATTGTCAGCATTACTCATCAAGCACTACCATGACCAAGTACATCCCTGTGGATCAGAAACGACTGTGATTGAGCTGTGGTCTGATGGTGCACGGGTCCCTGGATGCAATAAAGCAGTCCTCTCACATTTACAAATGCCCAAAGTGCAGAAAATTTAGAAGACTTCATGAGGAGCAAAGAATGGTGGATCTCCCTGAAAAACATATGGAAACAATTCTGCCCTTCACTTTCTGTGGGGTGGAGTGTTTTGGACCGTTCAATGTTAAGGATGGTAGAAGAGGCTTAAACATTTTGGGCTGCTACTTATTTGTATGTGCTCTAGAGCAGTACATGTTGAGATGCTTGACAATTTAACAACTGATGCCTTCATCGATGCATTGCACACATTCATTGCTATTTGTGGAGCTGTTTGCCAAATCAGATGTGATCGGTCTTTGTTGGTACAAGACTGAATTCATCAATGCACTGAAGGAGATAAACCGAGAACAACTAAAAGATCAAGGATGTGAGTTTGTTATGAATGCTCCATCTTCAAGTTACATGGGTGGCATCTGAGAAAGGCAGATACTCGTACATACAATAAGAATTGTGTTGACCTCCATTCTTAATCAGTCATCCAGCAGACTCAATAGCACCTCCCTGAGAACCTTTCTCTTTGAAGTCATGACTATTGTGAAGAGTCGACCATTGAACACTTTGGCTCATGTCCGCCAAAACCTCTCACGAGTCGGCGTTTTTGTGTGCATGGCTGCTTGTTGCCAGTTGCTATTATTAAAAGCACCTTGTGAAAAGCCAAGATGTGTCCTCCTCTGCTTCTCCTGGGAATTTCCATTGTGGATATCTGCATTTGTATTTTACACATCTATAATTTACTTTGTGGATACGGCATTTACGTTATAGATGTCTATAACTTCTACTGTGGATATCTACAATTGTATTTTAGATATCTAAAATACATTGGCAGATATCGACAACTGTCGGTAAAAAGAAAATACTGAAGTTACTGTACTTCTGTTTTTCCAATAAAACACTTTTCCTCTTATGGCAGGCATTATGATTCAATAAAGCAGGCTGCACTTCAAATTGTAATTTTAATCACATAATGTTCTCCCTTTTTCGATCAAAAGACACTGCACTGCACTCCTTGAAAAATGTCATCAGCACTCACACAGAAATTGTAAGCTGTTCAGTACAATGGACCTCAACCCTTATAGTCAAGAGACTATGATTATCACTGAGGACAGCACTTGCAGAATCACTTGGGAGATTCTGGAACAGTTAGTGGAAAACTAAAGCACAACTATGGAGGTTTAACTGGAAAGAGCCAATTAGGTCTGCACACAGCTTTCCCATGAAACACGTGCCCACCAGAGTTGTTTGCCCGGGCAGATAAATATGGGAAAATTCTAATTGTTTTACACATTTTAGGCTTTCCCAAATGTAAAAACATTTGAACTGGTAATAGTAGTCAATATTAACATAACAGTATAAATTATAAAGGTCCAACAGCATTTCGATTGTTATACAACTGTGTAAAACCAATTACATTTTTTTACTATTTGTGATTGTTGGGTAACTGTTCATTTTAAAATAAAATCATATGAAAGAAGTATATTTAATTAGGGCACAAAGGAGTCACACAGGTTTCCTCACATAGTCCAAAAACCTGCGGTAAGAATTTTATTAGTTACATTTTAATGGTGTTTTCTGCGTGTGCCTTTTTGCCGTTGCATGATCTTTGTTTCTGCACTCAGTTTATTTTCTTGTGTGTAAAAAATGTGGGATTCTGAGAGTCGGCGTGGTTAGAGTAAGTGTGAAGGAGCAAAGCTTTTTCTGACTGCAGTTGTAATATCTTTGTAAATATAAATGGGAGGGCTTCTATTTTGTCTCTAAACAAATAGTTCATATCTGACCAGTTTGGTTAGCATTCAATTTTTTCTTTTTGGATTGGTGATGGTAGTCTGAACTCCAGAAGGTCGAGAGACCCCACCATTACAATTGTGTAATTTAAGAAAATGCAATGTTTTATTTTGTGCACTTGGTAAAAACAAGTCTGTGAAAGGCTCCATTTTTCCTGTATGAAGCTTCCCTCCAAATTGCCCCCTCTGTGCTTTTTCCCTCTAAACTTTTACTCCGAGGACCCAAATAACAAACTTGGTACCATGCTGGGACCCAAGAACAGGATTCCCACAATGACAGCAGACACTCGCAGTGACCCGACACACTCACTTGGATCATGAACACTGATCTAGAACTATTCCTGGCTCGATGGTGTAAGTCCCCCCTCCCACCCTGGGCATCTCTGCGTATGTAATTAAGAACAATAAAACCTGCTAAATATTATTTGAGTTCTTATTTATAAAAATCTAATTATAAACAGTCACATGTTTTAAAATTCAAAGTAAAAATTGCTTCCAACGTACTGCACTCATAAGGAATACAAAATAGCACATCTTGGAAAAATCATAAAATCAAATTTAATGGTTAACCTTCTGGCAGATAATGAAAATGTGAAAAACAATATCTACACCAATTTTTAATCACTACCTTCTGCATATTAAATCGTGCTTTTTCACGTACATTTTAAAAACTTACATTCGATTTGTAAGATGATTTATTATACAATATTATCCTCTTCAGGCACCAAATAGCACTAAATATATAAATAACTGCGTTTTATCTTAATTTTGGTGTCTTTATCTAAACACTGTCATGTTTTTGTTATATCTCAAGACATAAGTTCAAAATTGTAACGCAAACCAGAAGGGATTTTTTTTACAAGTTTTTTAGGCTGAGAAAAATACCCTTGCATTGAAATTAGATTTATGAATGGTCATGTCTAAGGCTTTTAATAAAGCTCTTTATAGTCAGTGTGTTAGGCTCCATGACCCTGATCAGGATGAATGGTTAGAAGATGGATAGATGGATATTTGGCATCTCAAGCAAATTTGATTTGGAATATGGTAAATAAAGCCGGTCCAGCTTGTGTCCAAAGACATATATCAGGAAAGAAATGCATTATGAAAAAAATTTTTTCTTTCTTGAATACTATACCTATCCTGAGTTTGAGGCACCATTGTGGTTTCTGTTGAAGACGCTAAATAAATCTAGCAAAAGAAGACTTTAATTTACATGATAGATAATTTATATCAAACATAGTATCTTTCTTTGTATTACTCTTCCAGGAACATGCTAAGTGATATATTTTGCAATGCTGAAATGACACGTAACAGGTTCTTTATTAATTGCCTCAGATCCTGATGTATGAAGAATGCATTTTCCTCAACTTCATTTTAGCTTCCTGTTAAACAACAATATAAAGCAGAATGTGAAAAAGCCATTATGTCCAATCAGGAAAATTAGCATTATCTGACAGCAGCTCTCCACGTCTCACCTGTTCTGAATCGTACACATGTCTTCCTGCATTGGTTCTCGGTGTCAAAGCGGTTATCGTTTCCATTACAGCCTCCATACCAGAACTGAGCACAGGCATTAGCCTGCTTATCGTAGTACCAGTTGATGACATAGTCACGACAGGGGCCCTGGTCCAAGTTTAGGCTGCAGCGGGGATCTAGAGAAACAGCTTCTGAAGGAAAAAATAAAGGAACAGATGACAAATATTTCCCAGTACAGACCGGTAAGTTGTAATGTTACTCAATAAAGCTTATTATTCATAATTATTACAAAACCTTATTGACAATGGCATCAGAGTTTGTCACACTGGATCTTTTTGTAGCCTCCTGGTAGTAATTAGTAGTAAGTATAGTTATGATCATTCACTGATTATGAATAAATGTTATGAATTTATTTCTAAGAGTGCTCGGGGGCTTGGAGTCTATTCCCAACAGCACTGGACCCAAGGGAGGGGAGAACTCTGCCGAGTATACTGGTCCATCACAGGACAAATGCACTATATGCAATTTAAAGATACTACTTAGCTGAACTACTTGTCTTTAAGTTGCAGGTGGAAACCAGAGTACTTAGAGGAAATGCATAGTGAGCTACAGTCACCTTTTGTTTCTAAATTGTTATTTCTGGGTTTGAATTTAAGTAAAATACATGTTATTGGTGTAGAGTGAAATAAGGTTTGGGTATTATCTAGACTCCTAACAAAAGTAAATTTTAATAAATTAATTAAATGGTATTTCAACTACATTTTTCTATATTAAGGTTTATCTGGGGAGCCTTTTGGCTTAGTGGTGTGCCTGGCTATGGGTTGATACCCCGTCCAGGGTGTCTCACACCTCGTGCCCTAGGCTGCCTGGGATAGGCTCCAGGTCCTCCTGCAAGCCCTAACAGGATAAAGTGGTTTAGACAATGGGTGGATGGATGGATGCTGGCTTAGTGGGTGACATTGTTGCCTCACTCTTCTATGGTCAGTGGGTTTGAATCCCACCTCGGCTACGTTTGTGGAGTTTATATGTTCTCCCTGTGCTTCATGGGTTTCTGAGTACTCTGGTTTCATCCCACAGTCATGCCATCAGCCTAGATGGTTTCGCTGAATTGCACCCCATCTGGGGTGTAGCCCAGTCTTATACTCTATGCTACCTGGGATAGGCTCCAGTCCACCACCACAACCCTGACCAGGGTAAGCAGTTAGAAGACGGGGGAAGCTAAGTATATTTAACATATGCAGACTTTATTCATGTTGCAGTGACCGGCATGTACCTTGAGGAAGGGCTGGGAGTGGTTCAGCTATGAAGTGGACTGAGGTAGAGGATGACATTGATGATGATGATGATGATGATGATGATGATGATGAACCTTCAAGACTGGCCAATGAGGTTTTCTTGGTTGCAATGCCAGATGAAGGCTGTTCCACTACTTTGTCCAACACTGTCCGGCTGCTGCCTCTTGTCACAGTGTGTGTAGTTGGACCTTCGCCTTCGTCAACCTGTGTAAAAAGTTTTAATCACTGTCAGATGCTTATCCTACTGGGAAGACAACTTGTTTCCATGAAATGAGACGTGATTTAATCTCTGAGAAGTATATGCAGTACGAGTGGACCTGTATGCTGGACAGGTTAGGGATAAATGACGATGGTAGACTGTCTCCCCTCCCCTGATTCTGGGTTGGTTCTCCTTGCTGGATTTGCTTCTTGAAGGGCGTCTCATATCCATTGTTCACTTTGTTATTGCCCCCATAGTGGTTGTTTCCATAGCCATTGTTGCCATAACCATTGTTGTTTCCATAGCCACTGTTGCCATAGATGCCGTTTCCATAGCCATTCATGACTCGGTTATAGATTAGAGCCCCATTTTCATCTTCACAGAACTGGCTGACAAGCTTTGACTCCAGAGCTGTGACAAAAGAATCCAAAAGATTTTTTTTTTTTTTTTTACGAGCAATTATACATAGCCTAAAGCTACTGAATACACAATGGCTGCGTTCATCTATTTAAAAAAAGTAAAATAACTAATACCCAAAACAAACAAGGTGACATAAGCAAGCAGGAATATCACCTGGCAGAGTGTTGAAGTCATCAATAAGGTACATGTGTTCACTGTCGGGGTCAGAGGCAATCAGGTTCAGTTCTCGTAAGAACTCCGTCTGCGTGGGGTCTGTGCTGTTGACGATCCCCAGGGCATACATCTCGATGTTGGCAGCATGGGCTTCCCTCACAGCGATGTCCAGCTTAACAGGTTCCCGCTTGTCTGTCTGCCCATCCGTGATAACAATGGCCACCTTCCTGACCCCGGAACGGGCACTGTAGAAGGCTTCCTGTGTGGCTCTACGGATGGCAGTGCCCGTGTAGGTGCCCTCGCCCATATAAGGCATCTTCCTGATGGCCTGTTTGACATCCTGCTTGGTCATGTACCGAGCCAGGTTGAACTCCAGGTGAATGTCCAGGCTGTACAGCACCAGTCCAATCCTAGTGGCATTGCGACCCACGGTGACACGGTCCACCAGTGCCGTGACAAAGTCCTTGATGATCTCAAAGTTTTCTGGCCCAACACTCTCTGAACTGTCAATGACAAACACCAGTTCCATGGGCCTCTCTTTGCATTTGATGCCACAACCTGGACCCAAAAATAAAACCGTCATTCTGTATCAAAGTTTTATTCCCATTACTTTTTGTACAAAGAAATAAAGGAATATAAACTCACCACATATCTCTTTTATCATCTTAATTATGTCTTCTCGCTGTTAACAAATGTGACAGTAAAAATTAGATAGGATCCTGGTGTTGCCATTGATAAGGTAAATGTTGGATATCTATGAACTTACTGTGAGACCTGCCTCTCCTTTGCCTCCAGGATTCCCCTGAAATAAGACATTGTATTTTTATTGTTTAGCTTTAACAAGTAACTATGACAAAGACACTAGAGGAATAGAATATGTCATCTCATTGGAAAAATGATAAAAAAAAAATAATGAAATGTTCATAAAAAGGAGATTTTAATGATCAGCCCTTTTATTCTCATGTTATCAAAATATGAATAAACAGTCGTACAAATCATTCTTTGCTAACTGGTTTTGAACACAGTATGAATGAAAAAGAGGCTTACTGCAAGGCCAGGTATTCCCGGGTCTCCAACATCACCTTTTACTCCCTTGAACCCTCTCTCACCCTGCAAACCACGGTCCCCCTACAGAAAAGAAATGTAAGTCTCAATATTACAGCTCACGTCACTGTGTCCTTCAAGGTGGAGCTAAAATTAGGCAAACGGAAACATTTGTGAGGATGACACCTTCTCACCTTGACTCCTGGGAGTCCTTCTCCGGGAGGGCCTCGTGGTCCTGTCACACCCTGAGATCCCTGCTCTCCCTGAATTGTTTAAAAAGAATCAAACTTTTTTTTTGCAAAGCAAGCTTTTTATTTATTATCAACAAAAATCACAACAGCAATAAAAAAATGATTAAAAGCAATCAATCCAAGATAAAGATCACACATACTGGTACATTGGCTACGCAGCTAAACCACACCTTAAGATGATGGTAACTTAGAGGCCAAGACTGGCATACCTTGGGTCCCTGCAGACCCTCCCCTGGTGGACCCATCGGGCCAGGTGATCCTGGCCTTCCCACGTTACCCTGGAGTCAAAAGGCACCATTGTTAACAGGGGGGGCAGTGACAGTGAGGTTACAAGCTAGAGTGACACAGCGCTTTAGTCTGCCAGCTGTGCCTGGTCTACATTATTTTACAGCATTATCTTTTTGTGTCAGGTATTTACTACATACTAAATAATATGATAAAATATGAGAGGGGAGGAGCATTGTCCTCATTAATATGCATGGTTATATTGGGAGCTGTCAGGTTATGTCAGTGTAAACTAGAACGTTTTAGAATGCAGGATTTAAGTGTAAAGAATCCTGTGGTTTCCTGTCTTTATTGGACAGTTTGACTGCTGAGAGTTCAGCCCAGTGTGGTAACAGCTTTCCTTGAGGAGGCTGGTTAAAGTTTAGACCTAACAAGCTGCTGGCAGGTGTGATGGTGTCTCTTGCTGCTCTCAGCCTACCAGTGGTCCTGGCAGCCCCTCTCCTGGTGGACCAGGCAACCCTGGAAGGCCCCGGAAGCCAATATCACCCTGGACAGGAGAAAAGATGTAGACACGCCTATGTAATGAGCAGTTAGCTTCTGAAACAAATGAAATGATGTATAGTCCATTTATCCAGGCTCTAACCCCCCCCCCCCCCCCAGAGTCACTGGAGGGCCTAGAGCCTGTTCCTTGCAGTATAAGCCATAAGACTGGGGTAGACTCTGAATGGGATGCCAGGCCATCACAGGCCCATACAAACATAATGGGAAATTTAGAATGAATCTCATGTGGCACGGGGAGATCCTGCAAACTCCACATGCACAGGGCGGAGGCAGGACAGAAACCCCCAACTCTGGAGGTGTGAAGTAGCAGTGCCACCCACTGCCCCACCATACTGTGCACATACATATTAGATATTTAAATTAGTCAACTGAGCATATTAGAATCACTTTAAAAACAGGATCCACCTCCCATAACCCTGACCACAACAAGTTGTTTGAAGATGGACGGATAAATGGATGCAGTATCTTTAAAATAGATGTAAACAAATATATTACTATATATTACAAATATAATATTATAGCACAATTTTTCATGATATAGTTTCTTACCTTTGGGCCAGGAAGGCCTACTCCTTCTAGTCCTGGCTCTCCTGGTAGACCTGGAAGTCCTGGAGCACCCTGAGAAAAGATGAGAAATTAAGACTAGTTCTTGTGACAGACTTTTGTAGTGTGAGTGAACCATGGACATTAGGCACTGAACAGTTAATCTATTTATTTTGAACGTGCCCTTCCCAGGACTTTACATATAAATATATACACAGAGGTTGGCATAAATGATAAGCTAGTATTCGTGCACTGCAAAATAATTATAATGTGACAGGTTTTTCTGTCATAACCGCACACCTATATCCTGCATGTCTTATCACCTACTTCACTTGTAAAAATTAAAGATGTCTTGTGTTGCCAACTTCTATAATGTAAAATAGGTACGTTTTTGTGCGATTATGCATATTTACATACCACTTATGTCAACATATATCTATATATAAACACACACAGCACACTGAAGACAGCAGGAAAGAGGAACAAAGATCCTTAGGTTGGTCCTTAATGGGGGGGGGACCTTAGAAGTCAAAGGTCAACTCTTGTCCTGCCCTTTTAGGCAGGTTAACATCCAAGGTCAATTGGATGTCAAAATATCAGCGGGCATGTAGATGGTGTTCAGCTGATACAATTCTGGTATAAGGTGATCTGCTATACTTGTCCATTGGCATATCTTTGTGGTATATGGGAAAGTTCTAATCATGAAACAAATGCAAGAATGTATAGAGCCATATGAGCAGTATACTCACTATAGGACCTGGGTAGCCTTCCCCTTTGGGTCCGTATGGACCAGGTGGACCAGGACTCCCACGGTCACCCTGAAAGCATGCATAAGTGGTTACTGATAAATGATACCCGGAATGTGCTCTTAATCATTATTTTTGCATTTTGAATCCCTGCTGACTACTACCTTAGGACCAGGGAGTCCATAGCCTGTCTCTCCTATTGGCCCATAGGGTCCAGGTGGGCCAGCATCACCCTTGGAGAGACACGGATATCAGAATTTGGCAATACTTATTTCCTTTGTGCAGGGGTGAAGGCTGCGCTGAAAGATTCCCTTTCAGGCAGATCTTACCTTTGGTCCTGCAATGGCACGTCCAGGAAGCCCTGGCAAACCAAGTCTGCCTGGGGCTCCGGGCTCTCCCTAAAAGAGGGATGCAATGTGACCTCTCTAAAGCACTCAGCTAAGTTCATATACTTGCCAAAAATACAACTTCATGGATGTATTGATATTTTCATAACATTGTTAAATCTGATTTGCTCAAAGATGTGTGAGTAATTTTGGATGAGGAATCTTTAAAGACATCCTTTAGACATATTGCTTTACATTCTGAAGACACATGTAATCAGCATATTCATACTTGGAAAATCCCAATTCATACACTTTTCATTTACAGATTATGTCAGACACAATATAAAATGCATTTGCACAATAAATTAAAATAATTTGAGTGTAGGAGAAAAACAGTTCAATGAGGATGTCAAGCAACACTTTGGGTAGTGCTATGCTGCTCTGTTGGTTGCCTTCAAGAGCTTTATGCTGACTCCCTGAATATATGCTTCTTTGAACTCTAATTTCCAAGACAAATCTCACACATAGTGAGAGTTTGCTTTTAGACATTTCCGTATAACTTCTAAAAGAACAAACCCGACATTTTAAAAGGTCACAGAAAAGCATTCTCGATTCCGTTTCATCGGACAGTGACATCAAGGTCTTTCACCTTGGAACCTGAAGGGCCAGAGATCCCAGGTGGTCCTGGCAATCCACGGACTCCTCTTTGGCCCTGGTCTCCCTGAAAGAGAGTGAGAGGGTCAGGTCAATGAGAACATCAGTTCAACTACAGCATCAAGCCAATTAGAGTGTCAAGTTAGCAAGAGCGTCACGTCAATGAGAGCGTCAAGTTAACGACAACATGAAGTCAATGAGACCACCAAGCCTTCAACGTTGATGCATCTTGGATGGAGAGAGAGAAACAGCTCCTTTCTTACCTTCTCACCCTGGATGCCAATGCCTGGTGCCCCCTCTGGTCCCCTCAGCCCTGGCACACCAGGCTCTCCCTTCAGGAGGACATCAGAGACAGTTACACACACACACACACACACACACACACACACACACACACACACACACACACACACACATCATACAGCTTCCTTTGGCTTTTAAGATCAACAGAGGGGAACTAACCCACATAACCACAGTCAAATGATTACAAACATAAAATCATTTATGTTGTAATCCTATGACACATCTACCTTCTGTCCCGGGGCGCCGTCCTCTCCTGGAATACCTGGAACGCCAGCCAAACCTGTTGATCCTGGCTCTCCCTGCAAGTGGCATAATTTTATTTTCATCAGACCTGGCAACCCTGTGTTAGCTTCTGGAGTTATTTTGTATTTCAATCCATTGTTCACAATTCATCAACAAAATGACCACTTACTACGTATGAATTTTTAAAGACATGACAATACTGCTGTGTTGAGTCTAGGTTCTGTCATTGGATCTTTCTTCAGTAGTCTTACCTTTGGTCCAGGTTCACCAATTCCTCTTTCTCCTGGAGCCCCAATTTCTCCTGGTAAACCCTGGTCTCCCTAAAGACGGCAAAATTACCAGAAAAAATGTCATGAGTATGGAAATTGTATGGTGCCTTGACAGGATCAACGGAGAGCCTGGATTCTTTTCCGGGCAGCATAGGGCAAAAGGCTGAGAAGTACCCTGCATGGGATTCTAGTTCATCACAGGGCACAAGCGTGCTCACAATCACAGACACATTGAAAGACAACGGAATATTTAGAGACACCATTTAGTCTAACTGTATGTCTTTGGACTACTGGATTAAAACCAGAATACATGGAAGACATCCGTGGAACACATGCAACGTCCACACACATACAACAGAGTTGAGATTTGAACCGTTAACCCTGGAGGTATGAAACAATTACGCCACCTAAACAAAATGCAATGCTTTTATAAAAGACAGGATGATTTGTACAGAAAATTCTAACCTTGGGTCCAGGAAAGCCCTCTCCAGATGGCCCTCTGCTTCCTGGTGGCCCACGGGGACCTTCAACACCCTGCCGTGGAATCACAGGATCAAACATTCATGGTGTGACTGACACTAACACCTACAGAGATATTAAGGTCTTGCTCATTGAAATATCAATATCATTGAAACAAGCTGTTCAGCCCACCTTCTCTCCTTGAATGCCCACTCCTGGAAGACCTATTGGTCCTGGCAAACCTGGTGGCCCAAAATCACCCTACAGTAAAGACAGATAGTCAAGGTTTTATCTCCAAGAAAACATTTTTAATTATAACAATAACTAAACAAAGCTCTGCATTTCAAATTAAACGTTCTAAGATGCAACAAGGGGTTTGAATAGCTCGCCTGCATAAAGTTTGAACAAACCGAGACAGATGGACGTAATTAGTGCCCCCTAGTGGAGAACATGTGGAATTTAGAAAGATGTAGTTCCATTAAAAGCACTTCAGTGTACATTTCAACATAGGATCAAAGTACATTTTTGAGGCAAAATTCAGTACACTGCTCAATGTAGATTGTATTTTTATGATACTGACAAATCCCATAATATGGAAATTAGGAAGATAAATATATCACACAGACAAAAACACACACATATGTGTTCCTGAGCTCAGCGTTGATTGCTGCACTGTCATCAAACAAAACCCAGTGAAAACATGAGAACAGGCCCAAGTTCAGCTTGCTAGGCTCCTATAACCTTATAAACCTTATAACCTTCCTGGCTATCTACCATGCCCTAGTATATTCATTTATTCATCACCCTTAGGACACAATCACATATTACCACTACCTGAAAATGGCCATTCAGAGTTGACCCACTCCCAGTTTCTCTGTGTCAGAGAGGTCAGCTTGATTGCACGCAGAGCGTTTGCCTGCTGATATATCCACAGCCCACCTTTTCTCCCTTGATTCCTGGTCCTGGCTGTCCTCTGGGCCCCCTCGGTCCCTCTGTTCCTCGGTCACCCTAAGGTACAAAGATGATCCTTCAATACAACCCCTGACAAGCAGAATAGTAGGCTGAACTGCACAGATTTTGCTCAGCAGGTGTGAAGAGTCAAACGGCATATTTTTATTGTCCCTGCAAAACTCCCTTTAAAATTGATGATGAAAACATTAACTTTGTTTTCTGACTGAGGTTCTTCATATTTGGAAAAAAAAACTTCATGAAAACACAAAGAAATTCATTGTGAACTATACTTTCCTTGTCCATAAACTCAGAGTTTCAAAAGTAGCATAGGTGCTACAATTTCCTCTTGGTAACAGAGAATGTATTTTCAACATGAGAGGAATTCCCTGGAATTGTAAGTCCCTAATGAGCTGAATTAAGGAACAATATAAATATTTGCACATTTTACCCCTTGTGTGCCATTGTGGAGAGCTCGCATGCAGTTATAACATTAGGATGTAGCTAACTTCTTAAACAAATTTGGACTGCCTTTGAACAAAATCAGCAACTCTGAGCAATAAATTGCATTAGGAATACATATCTTGCATGGCGAAAAATGAAAATGTTTTCCCATTAATATCCAGCTAAAAATATATGGCTTAATCGAGTTGCAATTGTCCAAGAAGACGATCCCCAGTGTGAATCACATATGAAATGGACATTACAGTGCTGTGGGATAGACACTTAAAAAAAGACCTGATAATATTACAGCTAAAGGACATCCCTGCTGATAGATACCGCCAATAAGATTATTTCCATTAGTTTTTATTCAAGTTGTTTCAAGTCTCGTAGTTCATTATAGCTACAGTGTTACTCTGCGACATGGTGGTCGAAGGGGGAACTAGACGGTAGCCTCAAAAGGGAGCAAGACAACAGCAATCGGCAGTGCAAGTTAGAACATGATACGGGTATGTGTCTTTGAGAAGACGAGACGTGAGCCCGTGTGACAAGAACCACGGTCTCAGCGAAAGGAGGATGTGTTGGAACAGACTGAACTCTATTCTAGACAGCTTCGACAGACATTGGTATGAAAGAGGAGCCAAAGGGCTGACAAGCCAGAAAGACAAGACAAAGATGAACTCCTGTACTGCGGGTTCAGGAGTACCAGACAGAAAGTTAGGCCAGTAAGTCACTAATCTGTAGTATCTGAGCAACAAATGAAGAAGCAGTGAGGGTAATAGAGAGTAGATCATTCTATCAAATGCATTGCTCTATTTATGTCTGTGCCATACCTTTGGTCCAGGGAATCCTTCACCTGGAGGTCCTTTTTCTCCTTGAATGCCCTGTGGCCCCTGAGGCCCCTAAAAAGGTCATTTGGCTCTGTGTTAATGTCACCAGCAAGGCACAGGCATCATGCTTTTTTTATTTATTTCTATCCAGACCCAGGTTTTCTTTTACAGGTACACTTTAAGCACATCGAATATCTTATTTTGATCAATTTTATCATTGAAAAACGTAGGAGTTTCAGATTACAGAGCCATCTTACATCATGAGCTGCTAGATTTTTAAGGTGCTCCATTTTTTACCAGTAAACACAAAGTGACAGATCCAGCGTCCAGCTAACTTACCGGTGGACCAGCTTCACCCACCCCTGGGGGACCAGGGGGTCCAGGTCGGCCCTGGTGTCCAACATCACCCTGCAAGTGACACAAATGACACATCCGTGAATCACAGGCATTAGCGGTGTGCGTTATAACAATGCCATCATATAATAAACAATAGAGGGTACCTTTGGCCCAGGAAGACCAAAACCTGTTTCCCCTTGAATCCCAGGAGGACCAGGAGGACCACGTTCTCCCTAGGAAAAAACGAGTAAAATACGTTCACATAAAATATTAGCCTTCAGGCTATTCTTAACATCTGCATTTATTACTGAAAAGCCGGATAAAAGGAGGATTTGTTTGTAAAGATCCCTCTCGCTAGGGTATCTAACATTCAGCCCTGCGTCTTAGTAAAATCTGTGGTCTTAAAACTTTTTGGGGACAATAGTGTCAGCCAAAGTAATGAGTGATATTAAGGTCCTGGGTTTATGAGGGCTAAGATTAAAAAAATATATCTAATACTTAATGATACTACTACATAGATACCTGTTCAAAGTTTAAAAAAAAAACATGCCAGCAGCATGTAATAATTATTAAAGGGTTTGAAAAACATGCAGCTTCTGGCAGAATCCACGTATTTTTAAAAGATATTTAGCATTTTTTAATCCTACCTTTTGAATTCATTGACAATGAAAATATTTTTGACTTTTTAAGTATAATTACACTTAAACCACACTGGCTCTTCTCTACTTTTATTATTTTTTTTTGAAAAGTGAAAATCATGCTGAAATCTGTCCCTTAATAATAAATAATGATAATAAAACTAATACAAAAACCTATGTTCAATAATCTGATCCTTTTTATTTCTAGAGTGACACAACATCAGATGGGCTGCTGGTTGGTCAAGACCACATGTGAGGAGCTGTGCTGGAAGCATGTAAAAGATCACATGTGCTCTTTCTCTGGGTAAATACCTGAGGATGGACCCTGGTAATAGACGTACGAGTCTGACAGGTGGAGTCAACCACCATGTGTGACTGGGGTGTGCGTTAACTCTGGTCTCCGCAGGAGACCATCCCGTGTGTGACTCGGGTGTGCGTTAACTCTGGTCTCCGCAGGAGACCATCCCGTGTGTGACTCGGGTGTGCGTTAACTCTGGTCTTCACAGGAGACCGTCCCGTGTGTGATTTGGATGTGTGGTGTGTGTGGATGACCGCTCACCTTCTTTCCCTGGGTACCCTCAGGTCCCATGTCACCCTGCGGGCCCTGAACTCCCTGCAAAAAACCAAAGGAAAAACTCTTACACATTTGAGCCCTTCAGAGTATCACGGAAACCTGCCTGTGGTCCTCAGCAGGTGTCATCATCACTCAGCATCTTAGAGTCTGCAACAGGGAAACATCTTGTCAGCAATTACACATTTTTTGACACTTACCTGCAGCCCTCTGACTCCTCTTGGTCCAACTGGACCTTCGGGACCCTTTAAATAAAAATATTTTTTTATGCCTTATTTTACACACCTGTCCCCAGTCTTCATTTTTCATACATGTATTTTGAATTCACTATTTATGTTATAGTTACATTTATTCTGGTGGCTGATGTTTCTATCAACAAAACAGAAAAATTCAATACAATATCAAAATCATTCATATTATAAAAGTGAATTGGTATGAATGTGGCTGTATGTAATGGATAAAGTGAAAGTGTACATACCCGGTCTCCCTTAATTCCTGGAGTTCCACATTCTCCTCTCTCACCCTTCAGGAGAAACACAGAGACAGGCTCAGCATCTGACCGTAAAAGTACGGTTCCTCATCATCATCACTCCATAGGCATTCACCATGGACAGTAAAAACTGAATGGGCTACCTTCTCTCCTTTGTAGCCAGGTTTACCCTGAAAATGCAAAAGAAGCATAACTGTTTCATGGTGAAGCAAACAATACTGCCTTAAATCACTGCTCTGCTCATACATATTCTCTTTCCCCTGTGCCCCCCTCTTATGGGGTGCTTCCCTTGGAGGCTCGGATTCAAGAGATCTTC
>JAACJT020000030.1:8179474-8190977 GCA_009936485.2 Gymnarchus niloticus
TTTCACTCTTACTGGTACCTGTCTGTCACAAATCACTCCTGACACTCTTCTCCACCCACTCCACCCTGCCTGCACTCATTTCTTCACCTCTTTTCCACACTCCCCGTTACTCTGAACTGTTGACCCCAAGTATTTAAACTCATCCACCTTCACCAAATCTACTCCCTGCATCCTCACCATTCCACCGTCGTCCCTTTCATTCAAACACATGTATTCTGTTTTAGTCCTACTGACCTTCATTCCTCTCCTCTCTAGAGCATACCTCCACCTCTCCAGGGTTTCTTCAGCCTGCTCCCTACTCTCACTACAGATCACAATGTCATCCGCTAACATCATTGTCCACAGGGACTCCTGTCTGATCTCGTCTGTCAATCTGTCCATCACCATTGCGAATAAGAAAGGGCTCAGAGCTGATCCTTGATGTAATCCCACCTCTACCTTAAATGCATTTGTCACTCCTACTACAGACCTCACCACTGTCACACTGCTCTTGTACATATCCTGTACCACTCTTACATATTTCTCTGTCACTCCCGACTTCCTCATACAATACCACAACTCCTCTCTAGGCACCCTGTCACATACTTTCTCTAACTCCACAAAGACACAATGCAGCTCCTTCTGTCCTTCTATATTTCTCCATCAACACCCTCAGAGCAAACATCACATCTGTAGTGCTCATTCCCGGCATGAAACCATACTGCTACTCACTAATCATCACCTCCCTTCTTAGCCTAGCTTCCACTACTCTCTTCCATAACTTCATGTTGTGGCTAATCAGTTTTATCCCTCTGTAGTTACTACAGTTCTGCACATCACCCTTATTCTTAAAAATCAGTACCATTACACTTCGACTCCACTCCTCAGGCATCCTCTCACTTTCCAAAATTGCATTAAACAATCTGGTTAGAAACTCCACTGCTATCTCTCCTAAACATCTCCATGCTTCCACCGTTATATCATCCGGACCAACGGCCTTTCCATTCTTCATCCTCTTCATAGCTGTCCTTACTTCCTCCTTGCTAATCCGTTGCACTTCCTGATTCACTATCCCCGCATCGTCCAACCTTCTCTCTCTCTCATTCTATTCATTCATCAGCCCCTCAAAGTACTCTTTCCATCTTCTCAACACACTCTCCTCACTTCTGAGTACGTTTCCATTGTTATCCTTTATCACCTTAACCTGCTGCACATCTTTCCCAGCTCAGTCCCTCTCCCTAGCCGATCGGTACAGGGCCTTTTCTCCCTCCTTAGTGTCCAGCCTGTCATACAACTTGCCATACACCTTATCTTTAGCCTTCACCACCTCTCTCTTTGCCTTATGCCTCATCTCCTTGTACTCCTGCCTACTTTCTTCATCTCTCTGACTATCCCACTTCTTCTTCGCCAACCTGTTCCTCTGTGTACTCTCCTGTACTTCTTCATTCCACCACCAGGTTTCCTTGTCCTCCTTCCTCTGACCAGATGTCACACCAAGCACCTTTCTAGCTGTCTCCCTGACCACTTCTGCTGTAGTTGCCCAGCTATCTGGTAAGTCTTCACTGCCACCCAGTGCCTGCCGTAACTCCTCCCTGAACTCCACCTTGCAGTCTTCATTTTCCAAATTCCCCCATCTGATCCTTGGATCTGCTCTCACTCTCTTCCTCTTCTTGATCTCCAAAGTCATCCTACAGATCACCATCCTAAGCTGCCCAACTACGCTTTCCCCTGCCACCACTTTATAGTCTCCAATCTCCTTCAGACTGACCCTCCTACACAGGATATAATCCACCTGTGTGCATCTTCCTCCACTCTTGTACGTCACCCTGTGTTCCTCCCTCTTCTTAAAATACGTATTCACCACAGCCATGTCCATCCTTTTCGCAAAATCCACTACCATCTGACTTTCTACATTTCACTCCTTGACACCATACCTACTCATCACCTCCTCATCCCCTCTGTTCCCTTCATCAACATGCCCATTGAGATCTGCTTCAACCACCAATCTCTCTCCCTTGGGTACACTCTCCACCACTTCATCCAATTCACTCCAGAATTCTTCTTTCTCATCAATCTCACATCCAACTTGAGGGGCATATACGCTAACAACATTCATCATCACACCTTCAATTTCCAGCTTCATACTCATCACTCTGTCTGACACTCTTTTCACCTCAAAAACACTCTTGGCATACTGTTCCTTCAGAATAACCCATACCCCATTTCTCCTACCATCCACACCATGGTAGAACAATTTAAACCTGCCTCCGATACACCTGGCCTTATTCCCCTTCTATCTGGTTTCTTGCACGCACAATATATCAACCTTCCTTCTCTCCATCATATCAGCCAGCTCTCTCCCTTTACCAGTCATACTAACTACATTCAAAGTTCCTACCCTCACTTCCACTCTCCTAACCTTCCTCCTCTCCTCCTGCCTCCGGACACGCCTTCCCCCTCTCCTTCCTCTTCGGCTCCTTTTTCTCTGGCCAACAGTAGCCCACTTTCCACCAGCACCCTGTTGGCTGACAACGCTAATGGTAGTCGTTGTTAACCCGGGCCTCAACCGATCCAGTATGGAAATCTGTTTTGTTGTCCGCATATTTGATTTGGCAAAAATTTTACACCGGATGCCCTTCCTGACATAACCCTCCCCATTTATCCAGGCTTGGGACCGGCACGGAGAAACACATAATGTATTGCCCGGTAGCTGGGTTTTAGATAGGTAGTTAAACACCAGTCAATTCTACTTTGACTTTTATTGAATATGAATCCAAAATTATTATACTTAAAAATGTTCATATTTTAATAATGGCCAAATCACACCATCATAACATTTACACCATCTCCTGATTAACATTTATAAATTGAAAAAATGTTAATGAAAAAATTGCTTGTGCAGTTATTTATTTTAGATATTAAAATAGGCTAAATGAAAATTATATACAGTTCTTGCACTTAATTCGTCTACAAAATTAGGATGATTGTGACCCTTTATAAGGTAAACAGTTATGGAAGGTGGATGGATGAATGGAAAAACCAATTGAAACACTTGTGTGAGGAAATGCTGCCACCTGTGCATTTCTCCTTAGCACTACATCCTAAATATCAGACATCCATCTTCTAACTGTTTATGCTGATTAGGCTCACGGGGGCCTGAAGTCTATCCCTGGCAGCATATAACACAAACCTGGGGTGCATCCTGAATGGGACGCCAGTCCATCGTAGGGGATATACACACTCAGGAATCGTGCACTATGGGCAATTCAGAGATACCATGCATGTGCCCTGTAATGAACTGGCATCCTGTTCAGGTTGTAACTCAGCCGAACCAGGATAAGAAGTTAGGAACATTAATATTTTATACATATACAGTATTACTAAATCTAATTTGAACATATAGAGCAAAAAATCTGAATTATCACTAATTTAATATTTAATTCTGGTATTTAATTTAGTATATTTTTGACAGCTTACCATGACTAACTTTTGTCTATTACAACAACACAAAATATGGCAAAAAAAAAAAAAACGATTAGAACTGTAACTTCCAAAAATATTACTGAAACATACAGCACTCCCATATTGGTCTGCGCATACTCCGTGACGAGTCGTGCGTATGTACGTGATGGCGTCATTCCGCAAGCGACCGACGGAAAAGCATAAAATCATAAGTGGCACCGTCCCCTTCCACCTTCAGCCATTTTAGTCATGTTGGGAGCTATTGGACGCTGTTGTGCGGGGGCTCTGCAGGCTTTTAAGCCTGTTGCAAATCCGCTGAAAGCCTTCACTGGGGCTCCGGCAGCTCTATATTCCCGTAAGTTATGTAGTAGTGTCTGTAATGGTAACTTTATCTCTTTTTCCATTGTGCTGGTTTGTGCGCTGCTCAAAATGGGAGAGATGTCGGCATGCCGGCTGCAGAGCACACGACCGGCCGGATGCTTTTTTTTTTTCCTTTTTCCCCAAGGCATTACGAGTTGGAATTATAAATTCGTCCGTCATGTGTAGTTTTGTTTAGCATATTGTCGTTTAAAGCATTTTTAAACTTGGTTCGCTATTAAGAATACTTATGACCTTTGTCATGAGGTCGTCTTCGGTTTGTCGCAAACCTGCTGTACAGGCCCCATTGGTAACGGTGCTGACTGCATTGTGCATCTGATCTGATCTGCAGACTTGACAGCTGTCATTGCACCCTTCACAGCGTTGTCATGTGCATACCACAGTATTTTACTATAGAAGGTTAATCCTCTGTTCTGGATGCTCTCAAGAGAGCAGGTTAACCTCGGCTTTGACATTGCCTTACCTCGGACGTCATTCAGTGATATTGCTGTTGCCGGTGTGCCGTACCATGCAAATAGAAACGAGATCTGCTTTCTGATTGATCATGTTCATTCTGTTTTTAATCAGTATAAACGAGAAAATGGACTCGGCCAAAGGAGGCCGTTCTAGAAAAATCAAAGCAACCTCTGCAGCTCATTTATAGGTCTGTGATGTGGGTTTTGTGACGACTGATTTTATATAACGTTGATTAGTGCAAATAATGAACAAGTTTAATGGCTGGTTAACTTTTTGTCTTGCAGGCAGAAACTATGCAGCAGTACCATCGGCCAAGCCCGCTGCTGCAGCTGGCCAGATTGTAGCTGTCATCGGTGCCGTTGTTGATGTCCAGTTTGATGAAGGTCTTCCTCCTATTCTCAATGCACTGGAAGTGTCTGGTCGTGACACCAGGCTGGTGCTGGAGGTTGCACAGCATCTGGGTAATTTTCTATTATGGTGTTAATTCATCATATATTGAGTGGATTCATTTGTACATTTATTGTACAGGAACTAACTTGTGCACTCTCTCTAGGAGAGAACACAGTACGCACTATTGCTATGGATGGTACTGAGGGTCTGGTCCGTGGACAGAAGGTTCTTGACACTGGGGCACCAATCAGAATTCCTGTGGGCCCAGAGACCTTAGGAAGGATCATGAATGTCATTGGGGAACCAATTGATGAGAGGGGGCCCATCACCACCAAACAGTAAGTGCAAAAGCTAAGCTAACTGGCTAAATTTATTTGGTTAATGGACCTGTCGTTGCATTGTCCTGCATATGTGACTAGCCTTTAGCAGACTTAGCATCATCATACAGTTTATCGGTGGCGTCACTGTAGGGTTTTGGTATTTTTGCAGGACTGCTCCCATCCATGCAGAAGCCCCTGAGTTTACAGACATGAGTGTGGAGCAGGAGATTTTGGTCACTGGCATCAAGGTGGTTGACCTGCTTGCTCCCTATGCCAAGGGTGGAAAGATTGGTATGTCAAGAAGTGCTAGTTGATGTCATAATACCATTAGTGGCCTGTCTTGCTAAATCTGTTTTAATAAATGAATTGTCTAGTCCAGAAAATGCAGCTCAAGATGCTAAAATGTTTGCTTTAGGTCTTTTTGGTGGTGCTGGTGTGGGCAAGACTGTCCTTATCATGGAGCTGATCAACAATGTGGCCAAGGCTCATGGTGGGTACTCGGTGTTTGCTGGGGTTGGAGAGCGCACCCGTGAAGGAAATGACCTGTATCATGAAATGATTGAATCTGGTGTCATCAACCTGAAGGACACCACTTCAAAGGTAAGGCCTCACGGTGCTGGCTTTTGATCCATCTGTATTACTTTTGATTGTGGATTGGAGACCACATTTGTCCTGTTATAGGTAGCCCTGGTATATGGACAGATGAATGAGCCCCCCGGTGCCCGTGCCAGAGTGGCTCTGACTGGTCTTACTGTTGCCGAATACTTCCGTGATCAAGAGGGACAGGATGTGCTGCTTTTCATTGACAACATCTTCAGATTCACTCAGGCTGGATCAGAGGTCTGTGAATAAGCAATTTCATGGATGTTCAAAGATGGTTTACATGTCCTCTGAGAACGATGGCGATCTTAAGTATAACTGTTTGGAACCCTCCTATTACTCTTTGAAAGGGTACAGGCAATTTTACCACCTTTTCCTGAAATTTGCCTTGAGACCGGATTGATTTTTGGATTAAAGGATGGGGGGGGCTCACCTGAGGCTTTTTTTCTTCTGCAACTCAGGTATCTGCACTGTTGGGTCGTATCCCATCTGCTGTGGGTTATCAGCCCACTTTGGCTACTGATATGGGTACCATGCAGGAGAGGATTACAACAACCAAAAAGGGTTCCATCACTTCTGTACAGGTAGGCAAGCCAGGCATCCTGGGTATAGCTTTGCTCACTATTCCAAGTCCACGGAAGTTAATTCTTGGTTGTATTGAAGGCCATCTATGTGCCTGCTGATGATCTGACCGATCCTGCTCCTGCTACCACCTTCGCCCACTTGGATGCCACCACTGTGTTGTCTCGTGCTATTGCTGAGCTGGGCATCTACCCTGCTGTGGACCCCCTCGACTCCACCTCCCGTATCATGGATCCCAACATTGTAGGCACTGAACACTATGACGTGGCCCGTGGTGTGCAGAAGATCCTGCAGGTATGCACAGTGCCTGATAATTGGTTTATTTGGTATGCTGCTGTATGAGATTTCCACTGAACACTGATTTTTTTTGGATCCTTTCAGGACTACAAATCCCTTCAGGATATCATTGCTATCTTGGGTATGGATGAGTTGTCTGAAGAAGATAAGCTGACTGTGGCTCGTGCTCGCAAGATCCAGCGTTTCCTCTCTCAACCTTTCCAAGTGGCTGAAGTCTTCACTGGTCATCTAGGCAAACTTGTGCCCCTCAAGGACACTATCAAAGGATTCAAGAGCATTCTAGCAGGTATGAATGTGTTGGATACCTCAGCAAAGATCAACCACTTGCATGGATTCTAAATGCAAATTATGGTGATTGTGCTGCTCACAACAAATTTTTTTTTTTTGCAGGCGAGTATGATGCCCTGCCTGAACAGGCATTCTACATGGTTGGACCCATTGAAGAAGTAGTCCAGAAAGCTGAGAAACTTGCAGAAGAACATTCATAAATTGTTGAGTTATGAAGGTTATAGTAGAATAATTTGTGTAAAAGTTAAGTGGTGTCCTGTCATCCTGAAGTGTGTCCATTTCCAGGGGGAGAATATTAAAATCTGATCTTTTGCTGTGGTGTCTTGCTCCATAACTTATAGTTTAGCATTCATTATTTAACCCTTCTGCATACCATGTGTCATATGCAACCCAGGACAATACATATTTGAGCATACTTTTAAGTTTGAAAACCTGGAGAGAAAAGGTCAGTTTAATTTTAATGGTTTGCTGCTTTTAGAAAACTACAATTGTCATTCTTTTTCCTAATGCTTTTCTTGCCTAAATATTTAATATGCAATAGAGTGAAAGTAGCTCTTATGACCTTAGACAGTGGCATTAGGGTTCAGTTTTACCATACATACATAATTCCACAAATGTTTAGCATAAATTACATATTTGAATCTTCATTACAAAAATGTTGTCCATGCCCAGTATGTTTGGCCAAGTGTCTCAGAAACAAAGCCTGAAGGGGGACTGGTAATTAAAATAAGTGGGGATTTATAAAGTTGTCAAAATATTAGGTGATGTGGCAAAAAAAATTATGTTGAGAATGGTTTGTGGTTCATTTAGTGTTTTTATGCTGGGTTGTGAATGACCTGTGGTATGCAATGTTGCATTTATAGGCTAAAGCTTGTTAAAAGCCAGAAGCTTAATTCTTTAGTTTGTATGGTGTAGGGGTTATATAGGATTAAGTCAAGTACAGGGTTAGACTGCAGGAAATTTATTCAGGCATATGACATTGACATGCAGCCATTTACTACATTGATAGATGAGTATTAATCTAGCATTAAGCAATAATTTGACGTAGTTTGGCATTTAATTCTTTTTCCTTTGTAAGGAGCTTGCTGCTGTGTTTTTTATAGGCCTCAAAATCCTAAAAAAGAACAATTGGACATTGTTGAGCATTTGGAGTTGGAACTGTAGGGGCCTTTAACATTAGCTGGCCCAAGAAGCAGTGGACCTGGACTTCGGATGGCATGAAACCACATCAACATCTACATCAACACACCTTCTTCAGTTCACTGCACACTTGTTCAGACTGGTCAAGGGCTGCTTGAAGGTCTCTCACTTTCAAATCTGCATTCACAGCCTCTGCTTCTTTTTCAAACCTTCCAAGAAAACACACTCTTGACTTAAGGATTCCTGTACATTTTGCATGTATGTTTGTGAACTGGCTGCTTACCGCTGCTCAGCTGATACTCTTGCCTGTTCTTCTTCTTGTCTCTGACATTCCAGGAGCTTAATTTCATCCTCTTTTTTCTGTAAGATGTTTAAAGATAGACTGTAAGCTGGTTATAAATCTCCTTAATCTCAGAAGATTAATCTTATGGATTGTGAAACACTATTCTTTACCTGTATTATTCTTATTCTCATAGTTAAGATATCTTGTAGCTCATCCTTCTCCTTTGTTAATGTCTCTATCATTGCATCCTTTTCTCTTGCTTGTCTGAGCTGTAGGTCAAGCTCTGAAGATGTATAAAAGCAATGAGAATAATAAGTGAGGAAGATTGTGATGATTTAGAAGATCAGAATGGTTAGGAACAGAAGTTTAACCCTGTAAGTGGCTTCATGTACAGTAGCTCTGTAGTATTACAGTTTTGTGTTTATATGTCTTAATAATAGCTTAATACCATGCAATAGCTTGTATAACACAAGTACTCACCTGTGTACATGTCCACTGCATCTTTGAGCTGTTTCTGTGCGCTATGCAATTCGTTTTGCAAAGAGGCTTCTTTAGTTTGATGGAGACTCATGAGTTCTTTGAGTTTTGCCTGAAATCCAATCGTTTTTTCCCTACATAAATGAAAAAAGATTAGGTTAAATTGCATTGTAGTTAAGTGTTTCAATAACAAATAGGATTTTGACATTTAATTTATGAAATTGTGTATGCTCACTGATACTCAGACTCTAGACGTTTGTGTTGCTCAGCTAGGTCCTTAAGTTCCTGGGTCAGTTTTAGAATGATCTCCTCTTTCTCTTTGAGTTTTTCACTGTAAATGCTATCGTTTTCTTCGCGGAGCCGTTCGTTTTCCTCCTTCAGCTGCCCATTCTGCTTTTTGTACTCGTCTTTGAAGCTAATTAACTCCTCGTGATTTGCAGCCAGGTCCTTAAACCTCTGCTCCAGCTGTGAAGACCTCTTCATCTCGTTTTCCAGCTCTTTTTGCACGTCCTGTCTTAGGTCTTCCAGCTCAGCGTTGATTCGCTCAAGAGCCTGACACCGCAGAAGCATTTCATCCGCCCTCTGTTTCAGGATGCAAATCAAACTGGACTGCTCGTCTATTCTGGACCGCAGGACCTCCGTGTCGCTCATGTCTTCTTGGGACAAGCTTCGGAGCTTTTCCAGTGCTACGTGAACATCATCCATATCCTAAGGAATGGCAAACAAAAAACGCAACCTACACACAATCATATCACAATTGATTAAACAACTTTTAATGAGGAATCTCAGTCGGGAAGTCCTATCGTCACTGACAGGTAATAATTGCGTTGGTTTAATAACACCATGCGAAAGTAAAACGCTGCGCATGTTGAATCTCGATAGATCACAAGTGCCAAACATCTCCAGCTGTCTTAAGCTTATCAGCAACTGCAAATCGCTTGCTAGGCGCATATGTACGTCGACATTTTATTTCCTTTTAAATCTACATTACGTTGAAAGTTTGCATCCAATGCATTAGCCCACAAATGAAATCCTAACCATTAATCGCGATCTGTGAGCTAGCCTAACTATGCCTACATCGGACATGCCAAAAACACAATGCACTGGACCCACACTGCAAGCGACATCCAAAGCAAAGGGCGTGGATAAACAGGGGTACAAACTGGCAAGCGCTCATAGCGTCTCACCTGCTTGGTGTCCGTAATCATCTTTTGGAGGTCCTTAGGGTTTTTGTGTGGTGATGCCATGCTGAAACGCCCGTCAGTCTCCAGCTAAGAACAGCTTCAGAAAAACCATTGTTCAATTTTTCCGTTGATCGCTACGCCTCATTCGCAACACAGTTTACCTATGGTCGGAATACAAAGTTTCAGCTGTTGCCAATAGCAACAGTCTTACGGAAGCCTCTTTGGGACAATATTATCGGCCTCTCAATCCGTTCGGTGTAATTTATCAAATAAGTCCCGTTTCACTAGAAGATCTTGATTTCACTCCTGAACTTTGCTATCGGGGGAGGGGGTGTCTTAGAATGCGTTTTATATAATTTCCATTTGTGTTTTCACGTATGTTTTTTTATGTTCGGTTCTGCTGTATCACATTGCTTCAGGCCTAATCTTATATATACTGAAACAAAATGCTAATTTGTCAGTTTTAGTGTGTGATGTGAAAAGAAGTGTTAGACAAGCAAAAATGATTTAACTGAATCTTAGGTATGAGAAAGTTATACATGAAAGTATATTTTATCCGTACGTGTGTGGCATTGATGAGCAAAAGAACTAGAGGCAGTGAAAGGATTCACAGAGTGCACCTGCATGGCCCCGTAGAATATCATACTGTTGCACTGAACGTCCAGTTTCTAACGCATGTAGGCTACATAACAAAATCAGCAAAACTTGGAACAACTTTTTAATGTAAGTGATAAACAGTAAGTCTCAAAGCGAAAAATAAGACAACAGCAAAAAAGTAGCAGTCGAATCAGGCTGACATGACCTCACTGGCATCTTGTCTACTTTTATTCCTTATTCAAATGAAGTTTGAAAGAATCTGCCTTGTCTCTCCAGCTTTTTGTTTTGTATATCACAAGACAAACAGAACAACGAACGCTATAAGAGTTTTTCTACACCAACAGCAGACAGAAACATACTGTGGACTCACCACTGCAACTTTATTTATAATTATTAGCACACTGCTGTTCACCCATTAAAGCAAAAATAGCCATACTGGTATAGATCTTGTTAAAAGTGTTTTTACTTTAATATATTAATTTTTCTGAAATTTTCTGTACTTTCCTTATTTGATTGCAGTCGCTATTTTTGAACAAACTCAGGAACGGAATGATCACTTATTTAATTTTAATAATTTTTGAGCAAATATTTCTTTGGCACATTTAAATTGAATCATTCTGACCCAACACTATCAATAACTTAAAAGAGAAATTTACTATTGTCATTGTTGTCGATAGTTAAGACTGAATATACTGGAATAATAATTTTTTTAGTTAATTTCTTTTTTTCTAATTCCAAGTATATTGTGGTAGAATTTGAACCCAGCCACTGGGGATGCACAAGCCAGTCTATTCCTTTGTGCTGGTCCCAAGCCCAGATAAATGGGGAGGGTTACATCAGGAAGGGCATCCAGTGTAAAATTTTTGCCAAATCAAGTATGCGGACAACAAAACAGATTTCCATACTGGATCGGTCGAGGCCCGGGTTAACAACGACTGCCACTAGTGTTGTCAGCCAACAGGGTGCTGGTGGAAAGTGGGCTACCGTTGGCCAAAGAAGAAGGAGCCAAAGAGGAAGGAGAGGGGGAAGGCGTGTCCGGAGGCAGGAGGAGAGGAGGAAGGTTAGGAGAG
>JAACJT020000030.1:8197366-8277999 GCA_009936485.2 Gymnarchus niloticus
CTTGGACCCCTCATCGGGAACCACCGGAACACTGGATGTACCTCCTGGGTTTGGACTGAGGGACGGATCACTTTGACGGGTGACCCCATGCGGGTCCGAAACCCCGCTGACAGGCTCTGTGGACTGTTCAGCAATCTCTTCCAACTCAGGCATTGCGAATAGGTCGGGATACACCTCTGTGACTGAAACATGACATTTGCAAATGTGGTCCTGGTGTCTCCTCACCTGTTTCCCATTTGTCAGTCGCACCACAAAAGAGAGAGAGCCCCTTCTCTCCACACTTACTCCTGGCTCCCAGCGGTCACCAGTGCTAAAATTCTTAACAAAGACTGCATCATTGGGATTCAGACAACGTGCTTTAGCATGCTGGTCATGCCTATTTTTTTGCTTTTCTCGCTGCAACACAACCGTTGCTCCAACATCAGGATGAAGCAAATCCAGGTGAGATTTCAGTCTTCTTCCCATTAGCATCTCAGCAGGTGTCTGGCCAGTAGTTGTTTGTGGTGTGATGCGATACTGGAAAAGGAACCGTGAAACCTTGGTGTTCACATTGTCACCAGTTATCCTGTTAAGTCCTTCTTTTAGTGTCTGCACCGCCTTCTCTGCTAACCCATTAGAAGCAGGGTGGAAAGGAGCTGTGCGCATGTGGCGGATTCCATTCTTGCTGACAAACTCCTGGAACACCTCACCTGTAAAGGTCGGACCATTATCAGTCACAATGGTGTCCAGCAATCCATGTGTTGCAAACACATGCCTCAAAGGGTTTACAGTCGCCGGAGCTGTAATATTATTCAGAATGTGGGCCTCCAGCTGTTTTGAATGTGCGTCCACAATCACTAGGAACATGCAACCCATGAAGGGTCCTGCAAAGTCCATATGCAATCTGGACCATGGCTGGCTAGGCCACTGCCATGGACATAGGGGAGCAAGTGGAGACCAGTTTTGGTTCTTTTGACACTCTGAGCAGAATTTAACCTTGTTTTCAAGATCCTCATCCATTTTAGGCCACCAGACATAAGATCGCGGCAAGCTTTTCATGCGTGAAATTCCTGAGTGGGCCTCATGGACTTCGTCCAATACCCAAGCTTGGCCTGGCGGTGGCACTATCACCTGCGTTCCCCAAAGGATGTGACCATCTTGCACACTCAATTCATTCTTCCTCCTTGCAAAAGGTTTTACCTTCTCATCTCCTTTTGAGAGTGTCCAGCTGTGGAGTAGAAACTTTTTAACTTTAGTCAAAACAGGATCCCTATCTGTCCATAATTTAATTTGCTGGGCATTTACAGGCGATCCATAAAGTGTTTCCAGCAAAAACACTGTGTCTGGTGGAAGGGGAGGTGTCGCTGGAGTGTCTGGTAGTGGCAGGCGACTCAATGCATCGGCATTTGCATTGTCCTTCCCAGCTCTGTACAAGATTTGATACTGGTAGGCCGAAAGAGTAAGAGCTCACCGCTGGATTCTTGCCTTCTCTGGCACTGGATGCAAGCCTTGAGCAGTGATTTGGTGACCTAGGTAGGTGACACTTGGTGTCTGGAACGTGCACTTACTGCGCTTCAAACACAGCCCCGCCTTGGACATCCTCTTCAGCACCTGATCCAGGTTATCCTGCTTTGTTTTTCCTGTCACCTAGATATCATCAAGGTATACAGCAACATGTGGAATACCCCTCAGCAGATTATCCATGGTTCTTTGAAATATTGCTGGACTTGAGGAAACGCCAAAAGTCAATCTGTTGTATTTGAAAAGTCCTTTCTGTGTATTAGTGGCGACAAACTGTTTGGAGTCTTCATCCAAGAGCAGCTGCTGATAAGCATGGCTCATATCTAATTTCGTGAAACTTTTCCCACCAGCCAGAGTAGAAAACAGATCATCGACCCTTGGAATTGGGTATACCGCAGTAGAAGATGCCTGATTAATGGTCATCTTGTAGTCTCCACAAATGCGCACTGTTCCATCACAGGGATGATTGGGGCTGCCCATTGTGAAAACTGAATGGGCTCAATGATAACTAGCTGTTGTAGCCTTTCTAGGTCTTTTTCTACTTTGCCTTTCATTGCATATGGCACTGTCCTAGGCTTAAAAAACCTGGGGGTGGCATTAGGGTCCACACTGAGCTTCACTGTAACACCCTGCACTGTGCCAAGCTCATCCCTAAACACATCAGGATATTTTTGAATCACATCCTCTGTACACCTCACCCTCAGGGTCTTGATTTCCCCCCAGTTGAGTTTAATTTTCCTGAGCCAATCACGGCCTAACAAACTTGGCCCTGCCACTTTAACTACCAATAAGCGGCCCTTTGCCGTCTGACTGCCATAAGCAATGTGTCCACCTCCAGTGCACCTTGCAAAGGAATCACTTCACCTGTATACGTTCTGAGGTTGATAGGTGACTCCACAAGGGCTAGAGCCTCAGAACCAGGCCATAACTTCTCATAAGTGTCCTCACTTATGACTGAAGCGGATGCACCTGTGTCAATTTCCATCCTGATAGGCTTTCCATTTACGCTGTGGCATAAAGTGGGTTAGATCGTGGCTCAGTCATGCTGAACATGGTATAGGAGCAGTCCTCCTCCTCCTCCTGCTGCGTGTCCTTTAAGTGATGTGTCGATGCCTGCGGCTTCCCAGAACTCTTCTGCATTCTAGGGTTGACTTTAATGCTCCTGCAGTTCTTAGCTATGTGGCCTTTTTTTGTTGCACATATCACTTTGAACATGGCCATTAGCTCTCTGAATGTCCTTTGCATTGTTAGCAGCATATTGCGTACCTTGAGCAATTTCCAGAGCTCTCTTAAACGTGAGTGTGGCTTCCCTCAGTAAGCAGCGTTGAATTGCATCGTCATTGATGCCGCACACTAACCTGTCCCGCAGCATGTCATCCAATGCCGTCCCAAACTCGCAATGCTCTGATAATTGACGCAGCTTGGCGACAAACTTTGCTACAGAATCTCCAGGCTAACGAAAATTACTGTGAAATTTGAAGTGTTGCAGAATCACTGATGGTTTCGGGTTGTGGTGGTTCTGGACAAGAGCAATCAAATCGTCATACGACAAAATCTCCCAGTTTGCGCGGAGTGGCTAAGTTTCTCATTAGTTTGTAAGTCTTAGCACCACACACTCTTAAAAGAATAGAGCGTTTTTAGCCTCGTCCGTAATGTCATTAGCCGAAAAGAAGTATCCCAACCTTTCAGTGTACTCAGTCCACTCACCGTTTTCTCCCGAACAAAGCCATCGTAGTCCGAAATAGCGTGACTACTGAACGAAGAGTGACGCTTATAAGAAACGGCCAACGTCCAAGGAATTACTTCATCCTCGTCGCCAAAAATGTGCTAAACTGGTGGCGGAACAAGGGAGGTTCTTTTTGGCAGAAACTGCTTCACTTTCACATTCCGCGTTTACGATACGCAACAGGCGAAAACGGTCGGCGGGCGCGACCAACTTAATACATCTCTTAAACACACAGTGCACCATCATTACACTTCACAACAATCATCCTGATAAATGACTTTACTGTGTGATTATTAACATAAGACATGCAGTTCAAAACGTCTTCATATACTGCATAATGTGCAGCTGCAAAGTCGAGACAAACCAGAACTCAAAATGCGTGAATTCCATTAGAACATTACGTTAAATAGACATGTCAAGTTATTACAATTGAACTACTCACCTGAATTTCTGCAGAGTTACACTCTCCGTATGCTGTTTGTCTGACTATAACAGGAGGTGTCGATGGATGGGGGGTGGATGCCTGATTCCCAGCTTCCGCTTGATGCGGTTATTTTTTTGACATTGCGACGCACCGAGGATGGGAACTCCAAATATTCCCGTTAAACGACTTTCTTGACTAATCGTTGTTTCATATCCAGCATTTTGCTAAGCCGACAGTATTATAATTGGCAAATAGCAATCAGCGTGTTTGTTCGCGTGATATATTGTTTAAAAAAACAAAACAGTATGGGGCTATAGGACAAGTCTTACATGGAATGAAGGGTTACTGATATGATTTTAATGTGGCGTGGTGAATTTAGCTTGCCGTGGTTCTCAAAGAACTGTCTTCTCATGAAAGGTCGTCCGAGAAGCGAATAAAAAATTCATTAACTGATTTCAGTAAAACTTCCACAGAGCTTACAGCGATATTAGTGATGTTTATTGTCAAATATGCAATCTTTGTATTTGTTTTCAAAAATTATTTTAGATTATATTTACTGCAGACAACAAGTTTTAGATATTTAATAAAATCATTAACTAAAATTAAGCAAACGTTTGTTTCACGTGAAGTACAATGCAAAGCACTGTTTGTTTCTAAAGAGCATGTAACTAGTGTGTTGCTAGCTTGACATAGCTCATCTCAGTATCACAGGTAAAAAGAGAAGACTAATTATCCATCAATGTTCTAACCACATATCTTGGTCACTATTGCAGAGGGCCCTGAAGCCTACACACAGGGCTCAATGGGCACAAGGCTGGTATACATCCTGGATGGGATACTGACTTTTCTTAAAGTATGTTGTCTTTTTTTTAAAAGTGAGTTTCCGTCCAAATTTATGCATACATACATCATATGGCAAGAAGTATGTGGTCACCTGCCTGTGCAGTATCTCATTCCAAGGGTATCAGTAGTAGGTTGGTCCTGCCTTTGCTGAGCACTATAACAGCCTCTAGTTTTCTGGGAAGGCTTTCCATTGGTTTTTGGAATGTTGTTGGTGGGTCTTGCTGTCATTCAGCCATAACTGCATTAGTGAAGCTGGGTATGGATGTTGGGTAATCGGGTCCCTTTTTGATCGTTTGGTCTACCACATCACAGCTGAACACTTGTTGCTTTTAGAAGATTCCACATTACATTCACTTCACTTGCATTTTACTGGGGTGGAAATTTGACCACCCAACTTGTTGGAAAGGTGACATCCGATGGTGGTGCGGTGTTGCAGGTCACTAACCTTTTCAACATGACCCATTCTGGCACCAATTCTGGCAGTTTTACTGGAAATTGCATGGCTGTGTGCTTAACTATACACCTGTGTTACTAATGAATATGGCTTACTTAGCCAAGTCCCAAAGCATATGGACATTCAAATTTATCAGTGTCCACATACATTTAGCAATATAGAGTATGTGTGATAGGGTGGCTTTCTGGCACAGTGGGGAACACGGTTCCCTCACACCTCCAAACCCCACACCTAGGTTGGGGGTTTGAATTGCACGAGTATATCTCTGCCCTGTGTGTGTCTGGAGTTTGCATGTTCTCCCTGTTTCAGGTGCGTTTTCTTTGGGTACTCCGGTTACTTCCTGCAGCCCAAAAACACAGAGTCTGGCTAACTGGTGTCTCCAATCTGCCAAGAATCTATGATTGTGCATGTACCTTCTGATCGATTAGCATCCTGTAAAGGGCACACTCCAGGTTTGTGCTGTATTCTGATTAGGATTGGCTCTTAGACCCCTGTGACCCTGACCGGGACAAGCACTTAGAAGATGGATGGATGGATTGATGGAGGAGTATGTATAATATAAAACCATCCATCCATATAGTTCTGTAGATCTGTTCCAGTACAAAGTCACGGTAAACCTGAAGCCTGTTCCAGAAAACATAGGATAGGGCCAGGGGACACCTTGCACTGCATGGTTATTTTCTCTCATACATTCCTGCAATTTAGAGACATATACCAGCCTGACTCTCTGCCATTCTGACCAGGATAAGTAAGTAGGAGATGGACAGATGGATGGAATTTACCTAACTGCATGTCACTGCATTGCAGGAGGAAACCCTTGAGAAGAACTTACAAACTCCAGACACACAAAGAGCAGTGATGGCATCAAAACCCTGAACCTTGGAGGAGTGAGGCAACTGTGCGGCCCACTGAGTCACGATACCACCCTAAATAAGAACATAATTTATCGTATCTAAACTCACAGATACAGTCATAGACTCTGGTGTGTTTAGAGACACTCCTCCACCTAAGCTCTTACATTGTACGCACATTCAAACTCACTACACGCGGCTGAATACTAAGGAATCGAAGTATAAATTCAGTTTGGCCACTAGAGGTCACTTTATCCTATTATAATGTCGCTCATTCTGTGACAGAATGGTATTTAGCAAATAATGTCGTTCACATCAGGCTTCTTCCAATTGCATACAGTGTATGCAAATTTTTGTCCCAGCATGTTTCCTTCAATACTAATACGAACTAATTATTACACAACTTAAGATTTGTTTTGGAAAATCAGACCTAACAAAGGAAAACAAAGTTTTCTAAAATAACACTTCTACTAGTGCACCTTAAGTAGAATGAGTATGCGCAGGAGTTCTCATTCTCTTTTGTAAATGGCTATTTGGTATTAAACTTGGTTGGATTATCTATAAATAATGAAATGGCAAACTCGAATTTGAGACTGAACAATTTTATTATAAAGATATTGTCTAATGTAGTACCACAGGTTTTCACTCTGGGAATGGAATGATCAAATGTGAAATAATTTAAACATAAAATATCCTCTCACCTGTCTCCAGTGTGTCATATCTGCCCTATGTGGCTTTAACTGCCACTGCAGACCCCCCCCAACTTCTGCAGATCTGATGATTTTAGCTTGAATATCGAACTAAAATCTCAAAGGCCAAGTTCATCCACATTCTTGAAGAATATTGACCTATCTATCTTTGTTAACGGCACCACTGTTCTTCCATCCAAGACTGCCAGGAACCTGGGTATCACCCACATCTCACCCTTTCCTACAATGTAACCATGGTTACCATGCAGGATAAGTACATCCTTTCTTTACAACATGAAAAGAATTTGCTGGTTAATCACAGATTGCTTTATGTTTTCTGTCCCTGGACTTATTTCACTCCTGGACTACAGCAATTCTCTTTTGAGTGCTGCTAATGCATGTCTTTTCAGACCCTTTCAGTATTAATGTGCTGATTTTCCCCACACTCATCAATATTTTTATATTTCCCTGGTTGTCATTTAACTGGCTTCCTGAAATAGCCATAATCAATTTCAAAGCCCTGCTTTTTGACCTCATCCCGTCGAGCATGAACCCCAGCCTTGTGGCATATACTACTTGGGAACCCTGGCTTGTTGGAAGATGGATGGATGGATGGATGGATGGATGGATGGATGGATGGATGGATGGATGGATGGATGGATGGTGACCTTTCAGCAGTGAATAGCTGGATTTTCATTAGCCCTTACATCTGATTCCAGAGCACTCTGTTTGAATGAATGGCTGGCACTGCCCATCTAAAGATTGACCATTCACAATGCAACCCCTTACTGGCACACTGAATGGCTAATGTCTTTCAGAACTGAAAAATCACTTTCCATTTACTAATGCAACCAAGGACTCACATGCTTAGACTCTAAGAGCTTCTGCTAAGTCAAACAATTTAAGTGAGATGTTATCTTGCTGACATTAAGTGATAGAGAACTTTGCTTTTTCTGGTTATGAAGTGGTCTGCCCTCAATGGAAAATATAACACAACCATTCATGTAGGCTAACAAACTGTGTGAATCATACATAAGAATTGTAACAACATTTACTGACCATTGAGAGTATTTAAAGGAGGTCATCGTCAGATTATTTCTTTTCCTTTTGGCTGTCATGCTTATTATACTTAACCACGGTGGCATTACTGGTTGCTATGATGTGCTGTTCTAGGCAGATGGTTGTTAATTGACAGCATGAAAACCAGCAGTACTCAGCTAGACAAATGCCCAAATGACTCCAGTAAACTGCAACTTTGGTAGGAGTCATGACTGTAGATGAGATCAACCTTGCAATTTGTAGACAATTAAATCAATTTTTTGACTTATGCATTATTCTGTGGTGCTGAAATTGGACTAGTTGGAGCTTGTTTTCCTTACCATGTTATGCCAGTTGTAAATTGATAACCTATTGGTTATGGAATTTTCATGTATATGTCAGTTGGGGGGCATGGTTGCTCAGTGGTTAGCTCTGTCACCTCCAGGGTTGGGGGTTTTGAATCCCACCCCTCAGCTCTGTGTGCATGAAGTTTGCATGTTCTCCTCACGCAGGATTCCTCCTGCAGTCCAATCCAAAGGCATGCATTGTATGCTACTTGGCATGGCTAAATTGCCCATAGTGGGTGTGTGTGTGTGACTGTGTCCTGTGAGGGGTTGGCATCCCATCCATGGTGTCCCCCACCTTGTGCCCTAGGCTTCCTGAGATCGGCTGCAGGCCATCCCACAACCCTGATTAGGATTAAGCAGTTTGGAAAATGTGCATATTGTTAGCGACTGCTTTTAGTTTGAATGATTCACTTTTTTATAAAATCTAATGGATGTAATGGATATTCTATTGCTTATCATCTGAGACATGCAACAGTGATGATTGTGTATGGAGAAGTATACTATCCATAATTTATGTCTGTACTGACCTACCTGATTGGATAGCTGTACTCTTTCTACTAATTGACATTTTTGTTTCCACAAACACTTCGATCACAAATCACAAATGTTTTATCGTGATGTTCTGGAAACACTTCCAATGACCTTTCTTGACTGAGTTTGGGGTATTACCCAGAAGCATAGACATAGATTTAGGTAGAGACATGTCAGAACTAACTTCTGCACATGCATAATTGAAGCAAATGTTTTGGTTCACTTCCAACTGTCACACTAAACCACACCTCAACATCTAAACCATACCTTCACACCAGAAATTATATAGATTTTGGTTGTAATGACATCCTGTCTTTCTCCTTAATTAAAAGAACATTTTGCTAAGTATTCATTAAATAGGGTTTGAGCACATTCTGTGCAGAACCCTACAGTATTGTTTTAGTCCTGGTTTTTTATTATTATTAGGGTTTAAGCACATTCTGCGTGGAATCCTATTGTTTTAGTGTGGGAGTTTCATTAATTATTAGGGTTCAAGCATGTTCCATGTGGAACCCTATTGTATTAGTAGTGATCTTTAGGGTTCAAGCACGTTCTGTGAGGAACCCTATTGTTTTAGCTAGTCCGGATTTTATTATTATTATTATTATTATTATTATTATTATTAGTAGGGGTCAAGCATGTTCTGTGCAGAATCCTATTATAGTCCAAAATTTTCAGCAGGGAAGCATGCAGTGGTGGCATAGGTGCTTGGGGTGTGGTTGAAGCAAGCAGTGTCGGAATGGGTAGTATGGGTTGAAGCATGCAGTGCTCGCATAGGCCAATACTACCTGCTTCAACCTCGAAGTCAAAGCTCTTTGCATTGTTCAACGGTCAAAACTGCTTTTGCCGTAGTCAACGGTGCATGTTCTTCCTGTTGGCACTGCACGCTTGAACCCACCCATAACCACTTGCGGTTATTTTATCATTACATTTGATGTACATAAATACTGCCATGTTATAAATCTTAGTCCATGTGAAACGATTATTATGACAACAAAAGAAAGTATAATGGGTAGTTCCCTAATTCATGGATTAAAATAATTCAGTTAGAAAGTTAATTAAAAGAGGACTTGGTCAGCAGAAACTTAACCTTATTCCTTGTGATTAAACTGGTAGCCTTAGCTCAAAGCTTCCAGAACCTCCCCATGCATCATTTTCCACATAGTTTGTTCATTTCTCACCCTCTGAGACTGACCCAAAGTTAGCCACACCTTTTCGAAATGTTTCACTGTGAGGCTCCGTTTGAGGCAGTGCTGGAAGATTCCAGGCCTCACAGGTCTACGTGGCCTCTGGGTTCTGCTGTCTTCTGAGATCAAATTCGTGTTAGCCGAGAAACACCTGCCAGACTTATAAAGCACCACAGCTGTGTTTGTCCTATTAAAAGTTTCCCATTATTCAGTTCTGCCTGGGATAGGCTCCAGACTCCCCATGACCTTATACTACCTCAGCAGTTGGAAGAATGAAGGATGGATTCCTGCATGGAAGGCATTTTCTAGCACCAGCACAGGGCTGTTATGAGTATGAAAGGACTACCCTACAGATTCTGGCACTCCGTAGGAGTGTTTTTCAAACACACTATTAATTTTGTTGAATCTCAGAAAAAAAACAAGGTTAGACTGTTTTTCTTTAAAGTTTTGCATTTATTACAAGTTACCAATAAATAAATCCTAAAGCAAACACATTCTGCTTCCCCAGTATATTGCATTACACTTTAAACCCATTTTCCAACAGTTGTTCACATAAAAAAAAAAATTCCATGTCTGTAACACTCATTACATCAGCTGTAAAGTGTCTTTTAATATGGTGGCAAGAAGAAAAAATTTCGCACCAGAAATTGTGGGATTTGCAGGCCACTGCTTTTGTACCTTTGAAGAAGATGAACTGGTCAAACGGGCAGAACTTTTGGTGTATGTATACTATAAGGTGATCCAATTCTACATTATGGTTGGTACAATGAAGGAATATATTGCAGTGTATTCATACCCAATACAAAGCCTTTTTTTAAATTGTACTTACTCAAACTTTAATGTGCCTATTAAGCAAAACCCAGCAATCCAGAAATACTGACTTAAAAGATATGCGTACCAGATCAGATGTCACCAAAAACATGTAAACTGGGGGACGGATCCTTTATTCTTTCCTGCAGATGCCCAGAATCAATGAGAGGGTATGTTTTGGACTAACAACGTAATATCCTCTGTACTCAAATCCTTGGTTGGACCAATCATTCGATTTCAGTAAATAACACTTTGAAGTACGTAAACTGATTCCACTGGAGAGAAAGGAGTGATTCTAAGGCACCTGAATATACATCATTTAAAATATCCTACTTCCAATTATGACATTATACTACCGTTGCGGAAACAATAATTAGAAATAATAACAACAAAAAAGGCCAATGAGGAGGAGCTGGAAAGTTCAAGTTACTTCTCATTTTTCTTACTAAGCAGATGAGAGATATTTTCATAGGCTGTACAGATATTTATGTACAACAGAGGTTGTACATACGCATTTTGCCGTAAATTTAGAAATTCGACACACCAATACCCTACTACATCTTTACTAAGCAGTTTTACCAGTTCAACATATCATTTAATATTTGTCTATCCAATTAAAGAGTTTGTTTCATGTGAGTAACAGGAATGTTGAGCGTAGTACCTTAATTCAGTACCATGAAACAACACAACACGGTATCATTATATTTCAGAGCTGTGCGAATTTTCTCCGAGTACATATGCGCGTCGATGACGTTCAGTCCAATTTTCATTTATTGCGGATCGGCAAACCTACATTCTACACGAGAACACTGAAAAACTGAAGCATGCCTATATGAAGAAAAAAAATTATGCGGCTCACTATGTCGTAATATTGATGATATTGATAATCGTGAATGCATTACAGATGTATTTTAAACATTTGCATTTTAGTGCCTTGGATAAACATTTTTGATTGAATAATCACTTAACAGAATACTATTTGTTATGAAATACAATCCTGTCAAATCTGAATCATAATCACCACATTTACCTAGGTGATTTTTTTTTTTTGACATGGCATTTCGTGTCAGTTCCTGTTTTGGTTAGTTCAGTTCCTGTATACCATGGCACTTTAATTAAATCACATATGCACTAAGGACTGAAGTTTGCATATACTTAATTTAAAACATGGCCATAGATTTGCACACTATCATGTTGCCGACTGACAGACCTAATACTGTAATCTGTCATTTTGCAGGTATCTCACAGAGGAAAAGTCCTGTTTCCCTGTTGCATGTCGGAGACATAGTACTGCAGACTAGTGAGACGCACTCGTTTGGCGATTAAAACGCGGAAAATTAACAGCTCTCAACGATCCCTGGACGTGCAGCTTGAAGCCAGTGACCGCAGTGGCAGAAGACGACAGCAGCTTAATCACAACTTAGCAATTGAAACATTGATTACCTAATTCATTAAAAGGTGGCAAAAATACCTTTGTCCACAACAGGTACACAAAAATAAATAAAGCACAAAGACGCGAATGTCAGGAAATAAACTCTCTGAGGAAAAAAAAAATACAACACGTGTCATGCTTATACAACAGAAGGTGATATTTCCATTTTCATTCTATCATTCATTCAAAAAAAGTTATTTTTTCTGTTCACAACAAGAATGCTTTACCATTGTCAATATATAAGTGTCACTGACTGCCTTTTGCTGCAGAGCTACATGAAAAGAAATAATCAAAAGGAATTGGTGTGGGGAAAAATGAATTAGAAATCATATGAAGGACTTCCAGTATCAGACAGCCAATCAGGTTCAGGTCTTACATACATGTATCTATTCATGACGTCAGAGACAGGTGTTTGGTGCCTGAAAAGTCCAAAATTGGCCCGGTCAGTGTTCATCCCGACAAGAAGGCCCCGAAAGGTAACCGTTAGTTCCGTTGGCCCCACTGGTGCCATTGGTGGCACTGTTGTGCAGTTTCTGTGTTGGGGGTGGGACTTCCTCCTCGTCAGAGCTGGACTCTATGTCGCTTCGGTCATCTTTGGACACCTGAGAATAGGCATGCTAAGAGTCAGAAGGTTGGAAGTCCACAATACTTCAACTAAACGAGTAGGATACTGTTCGCCGATGGTGGTGTCATAGCTCCATGGACTGCTAATTGACATGCATGGTGTTTAGGGACAAAATGGAATTGACTGGGACACTACAGGGGTTGCATGGGACGCTACAAGCTAAATTAATTTTGCACTTTACAACAAAGACTTTTCACTTAGAAATCAGGACTAACCAGTAGCTGTGGTGTCTCCATAAAGGGCAAGATATTTGCTACATGCATGAAAGGGATGGAGAAGAAACACAGACGCAAAGGGGTAACTAGAGCAGGAGTCTGAAGGCAGAAGATAACCAGCATGTGGAGAACTGGTTAACAGCAGTTAACCTCATGATGAACAGAGTGTACACTAGCCCCCATCTCAACTCCCTGCCCTACTTACATGCAAAGGGTTCCACTTTCCCGCCTTTGGAGATTGCAGAAAGGAAGTGCAAAACAGTTAAGTGAGGACAAGAAGTACACATTTATGCCAAGGAAGAAGGTCCACACGCACGCTGACAGAACAGTAAATAACCCACTCAGTGGTGGTGTTACCCATAATTCTCCAAACATCTCTAGTCTTTCCCAAACCTCAGTTAAGAATCTACCATCACTGGCAAGGCCTGGTATCGGAGGGCCTAATGAGCATGAGACTCATCCTCACCTTGCCCCTGGAGATGGCCCTGCACGCGATCCTCACAATTAGGTAGGACCAGAAGGAATGCAGCACCAGTAGCAGGAGCAGCAGCACATTGAAGACCCACCAGGATGGGAACGGGCCCACAATCTCCCAGCTTTCAAACAGGGTGCTGTTTAAAATCCTGCCATGTGAGGAAGAAAGAAAAGATAACAGGTCAGCTGGAAAACATAGGGCAATATAAAGTGGCACTCATTGCTAGGTCTCATGGCTACATTGAAAGAGAACTTCTTTATTTAAAATAACTGGCTCAAGTTAATATCTAACCTACACTCATCCATCCATCCATCCATCCATCTAGCAGGGAACTATACAGAGTTCTCAATAGGACTTAAATACACATTCACGCAGGCATGGGGCCACCCTGCTACAAAGTGAGCCACTGCACTGCCACATTTACTTATTCATTAAAAGAAAACAGAGAAGCATTAAAGGTTACAGTTCATAGGTCATCAGTTTTTAAACTGGTAAGGGCTAGAAGTGCATCATCAGTGAAATGCTGTCTTAGTTCCACTTATATGGTGCATGTAAAGCAGAACTTAAATCTGAATGGGGGGGGGGGGGGGCAGAGTGACAATGCTCCATCTGCATCCTGCATGCTGCAAAGCACCTCATGGTCACCTCTGCAGCCATGACCCCATCACAAACCAGTGCCTTCTGGTCATGTTTTGGGAGGAGGAGTGAGGCTCTAGGGGTGGGGAAACGGTAGGAGGCCTGCCCTGTCACCTCTGCTCAACAAATCTGAGAGCTCGTAGTATTTTAGAGGGCCTGCCTGCAAGGGTCAGGGGGTAATTTTCAGTTTTTCCTCATGATGCTGGCATCCGAAGTTTCTGTAAGTACTGTAAAGTACTAGCTGGTAAAAATGCTACAGAAAATAAGTCTAAAATAAAGTTCTTTTTTTATACAATGCCCTTCCACTCCTGATACCTTCTATCTGTTACTTGTTCCTTGCGCATGTATTGTTCAGGGTTCGAAATCCCAGGACACATCCCTTTGGCCATGTCGTCTGGCTCAGAGTGTAGCACGTAACACCCGGGTAAAACTTGTCTTTTCTTAAACACTGATTCAAATGAAAAGACGTTGACGTTCAGCATACAGGACATGTCAGGAGTGTTTTCACACAAGTCAACTGACAGTGACTTCTCAAGCCATTATACAGAAATCACCAAATGTCAAACATTTCCAAAGGATACAAAGAAATGTCTGTCTGTGGATCGATCACCAGGAGAGAGAGAGAAGAAAATGTATTTCAGAACTAAACAGCATATCCTTAGGGGGGAGGTCAAAACCATGGCAACTGATTTCCAGCAGCAGCACGATGGTGGATGCTATTGAAAATGACCAACCCAGGTGAGGGTGCATGATGGGAATTAGGAGCAGAAGTTGAATTCCTCCAATATCCCCAGAAATCTGACTGTTTAGCAACTAGTAGATTGTAGGAGGATGTTTCCTCATGTGATTCTGCAGTTCTCCCCCATTCCATGGATGCCTGAAAATAACTTGATCCTGCTTTTTGATGAAACTCCTCCCAGGTAAAAGGGGTGGGGGGTAGTAGCAGGGGAAGGAGTCCAAAGCATTCACAGTGCCCAGAATTCATAGCAGGGCTCCTGCTCCCAGTTTCAGAAACACAGGCCGTCAGCCTCTAACGGAGATGCTAATCACGTTTCTATAAAGAAAACCCATTATACCCCTGCTGTGCCGCCACACAGTCCCCTTCCAAAACCACACAAGCTGAAGCTGAGGTACAGCTCGTGTGAGCAACTCTCTTTCAAGGAGAACATGATCAGCAGCAGGAACCCAAGGCTGCTTCCACCAGCAGGGCCCCAAGGAGCATTCCAGGAGGGCAGTGGACAAGCAGGTTTCTGACTCATGCCCTATTTCCCCCCCCTTTCCGGGGGTTTCTCCATGCCACGACCAGCCTGTTCTACCCAATTGTCCCAGGCTGTTCTGATGGGCTCTGGGGAACTCAGCCCCCAGAATGCTGTACCAGATAGGTACAACACTTTTCATTTGGCGGGGGAGGGGGGGAGTGCGTGACAAAGTGAGGCTCAGTGTGACTGATCGCCGATGGGCAGCTGGTTCTGCCCAGGGACTTTCCCCAAAGGGACACTCCCAGCGAAGCTTGGCATCAGGCCCCATGCCTGGTCTAAGTGCCTGGCTCTGCCCTGGCGCACGCTGCTATGCCAACGTGCCAAAGCTGGAACCATCTTTGCTTCGTAAGCAATGCTGCTGACCGTCCGCCTGCCGCTTCTCAGCAACGGCTATAAAAAACACAGGAAGTGAAAAATCAGCACTGCTTCTATAAGCTGGGTGGCCACTAAAGTGGACAGAAGAAGCAGAGCTAGATCCTTGTTGTTACTTACCGTTACCACTCTGCCTGGTTAACCTGTTAACATTCTCTTTTTGCTTATCAGATTAGCCGACATCCAAGTTATTGATGACAGAGATGAGCTATTAATCTTCCACAAATATCCAGGCTTCCTAAAATACTCATTACTACATGAAAATTAAATGATTTAAAAAGATTAAATAATGAAGTCACTGCTGCAGCCATGGTTACGATTACTTAGTGCTTTACCACAATTCATGGATGCTGCTCAAAGGAGGATTTGAGAGAACATTAAAAAACATTAATATAATGACACAAAATAATCACCATTACAAACCACCCTACCAACAACATACACAAACAAAGAATAATTGTATACATAAGACAACAAGCAGCTATCAACTAGCCTCCCTGATCCGAAGGTTCAAAAAACATTTCATGATCCCCTTAGTTATATGGGACCACAAAATAAATGAATAAAAATCTGATCCAGACTGTTGGAGTGGGGAATGGTATAAACACTCACCAAATTGGATAAACACCCAGCCTGGAACTGATAAAGACCAGCGCAAACATGACAAAAATCAGGTTGCAGAGTCTTTGACACTTAGCATAGTTGGCCATTTTGGCAGCCTGCAAAGAAATAAAATGACTTTGTTATTCTAATGCATGTGTGACTGCATCTCAAGCCAGCACATATAATAAAGAAATGTAAATGAAAGTTGCTACATTAGGACCCTTGACCAGCTGCCATATTTTGTGTGCGGCGAAAAACGTGTGGTTGGATTTTTTGACTCGGAGTCAACACGAAGGAGGGAGGATCGCCGTCTGACAGCTGGCAGCCCCGAATGCTACATTATTTATGTGTCGAGCACATGGCAGACTGTCGGGTTATATTTTTACTTTGCGTTTAATTTATATCTGACACCATTTCTGAGATCACAGATGAACTTTCTGGAATAATGCAGGTAATGTCAAAACTACAGTGTAAAGCACCCAACAAGGTTACATCAGAAAGCCTGCAGGCCAAACCGAAGACCCCCCCCGAAGGCAGGAGGCACCTTCACCCACCCACCCTCACCTCCATCAGAACATCTGCCGCATCGTGAAGGCACATGACCAGAGTCCCCACCCGTGCCATGTTGTTCACGTATGAGAAGGTGACCAGGGAGATGGTTGCCAGGTGGTGCAGGAACATGATCAGGAAGTCCTGCAAAAAAAAAAGCACAGAGGGGTCTGACAATGAGCAGAACTCATTGACAGGACTGTCAAATTCAAAATGAATTGCTGAGTTCTTACAGCCACAAGCACAGAGAACCCAACTTTGGTTTTAGTGCCTGTAGAAACAAGGTTCTTTTATAGTTCTGATATCTTCAAGATGTAGTAATCATTTATTTATGAAAAATGAATGTGCAATTTTAAATTTAATTAAACGAGAAGTTTGTAAACACATCGAATTATTGTACAGTAAAATGTGCAAACAAGATTCATGCCACCAAAGAGACGTGGGATGCTGAACATGGTGGAGCTTTAGCTGTTCTGTTACTGTTAATGTCCCGTCTGACATTTAAAATAACGTACAAATTCTAAAATGGGTTGTAAGGAATGTTACGAGTGATGAGAGACAACACTCAGCTTGTTTGGAAGGTGTCTGGGACTGACTGGGACTTAAATTCTCATCCTGGTATCAGCAGCTATGTCATACGACATCCTGACAAGGCCTAAAGCTGTGAAACTGTGCACACTCTATCTGGCCGTACTGTATACATGAACATAGGGAAGTGCTCCACTCTTAACATAATAGCATTCTGAGTACCTTATGCACTCCTTCCTTTAACCCTGTTTATATGTACGGGGGTCACAGGGAGACCAGGCTTATTGTGACAGGGACACAGCCTGGGGCAGGAGAGAACTCTCAGCTCCCCCCTACCTGGGGGGTGTTTACATGGCCCGGTTTTCCCATAAGCCCTCTGTAAGGTGCGTCAATAAAAGATCCAGCAGGATAAATGGCGTACTATGCAGTCTGTCCAAGTTGCATCACGATAAATCATGAGCAATTATGTAACGCGCTTCCCAGGGTAAATCCTGGTAAATACTGAATACATTCATGAGTCCAATAGGTACTAACAAGCAGCTTTAATGCATGCATCCATCATTCAGGTGGCACATGGCGTGTATGGGGATGGATATGATGACAGCACACACACATGCACTCCATCGAGACTACGACAGCCTACACTTACACCGTAGAGAACTCCGGAATCTTTACAGACTGCAGTGGCAGCACATAAACTGCTGAGTGAAGGGTGAAGAAGAGGAGAGGAAGAGTAGAGGTGTAAAACAGAAGTGAAGGACAGCGAGAGCAGGGAACATACTGGATTTGAGCAGGGGGTGAAGTAGCCCTCCTCAGTGTGTGGTTTTGTACATGAAAAAACTGAAAGGAGGGGAGAAGAAAAAAAAATAAAATAAATAAAGACAACATACCAAAAGGCAACAAATGTGATTAAAGAAAAGAAAACATTGATGGAATCTACTGACAGACGTGAGGCAAGGAATGGGGGGGGGGGGTGGGTAGAATCAGAGAAGCCATGCAGACTGTCAGCAGAAAAGGCTCTTAGGTAAAATAGGGTAAAATAAAGCAAGAGTACAATGGTAAAGTCTGGCAGGGTCCACGGCTCTTGAAAGACTGCACTGACCTGAAGTCAGCTTGCGTGTGACGATAACTAGAGGTATTGTATAAAAAGCAGTCTTGAAAAGGCAGAACAACAACATTAAATCACCCTTTAAATCTGTGCATTTTAGAATATATTGCTAACACAAGATACGGGCCAAAGCTTTCAATTTTTTTAAATTCCTAAGGGAGGTCAAGAGATTACAGTTTTCTATACATAAAGTTTAGCAGCTGCAAAGCGATTCAGTCTTGCTGACCCCAATGGCCAATGGAGCTCAGAGCAAAAAACAACTCAAAACAAACCAAAAGGAAGGAAGATGAGCGAGAGGCCGAGGAGGAGGAGACAGCGAAGCACCAGGCGTGCCGAGGACCCTGCGTTCTTGAGTGCTTGACGTCAAAAACGGCGACGTGTCAAGCATTGATGAACGTGTGGCATGCGTCCCTGACGTCGACACTTTACTGAACACACTCGGTTAAGCTGGAATGGATTACATGCATTTAGCTGCTGAAGCCCTCTGTCATTATCACTTACTGCTGTTAATGTTTCACATTCATAACAAAACGCTTCACACCATTTCATCAAATAAATTATTTAAAAGCCACCACTTGTGCAATGCCACTCCAAGAAGTACTACGAGAACTGAAGAGTTTCCATACACTGAAGAACATCACATTGCAACATTTAGTAGGCTTGACACGCAACATAAACAAATCGTGCTGAGGCAGAACAGCTAATTTAAGATTAAGTCTTTCCCCCTTCAAGTTGTGTCAGGTTCCATCCTCTTTAGTGTTTTTTTTTTTTTTTTATTGGCCGTTCAGGAAACCAGCCCTTCCATTGTAACAAGCTCTTTCCCTCCAGAATGCCTGCTGATTAGTAACAGGACTCTACCACAGCCAGCTCACAGTCACCCCCACCCAAGAAGATTTCCTCTCCACTCCCTTTGAGTCCTACCTTCCTCCTGATGTCCGTAAACTGAGAGAACAACAAGGACAGGTAGAAGGACAGCTCCACAATGTAGTAGTAATGGAGGTCCATGGTCAGCGGCTGTGGGGAGATTGGGGGGGTGAGAGTAAAGTGAGGTGACTCAGGACTTTGGTGGAGGTTGATGGGAGACCTGCTGGGGTGTCAGAGCACAAGGCTGCTTCTTCGACTGGAGGGGCAAATTAAGACCCCTGCAGAGGAGCAGTTAGAAACTGGGTCACTGACGCAAACACTGCCTTGAACATTTTATCTGGTCAAGGCTAATGGACACAGAAGTACAGTTCCCCTAAACCTGAGAGCTTTCTTTTTTATTAAGACCAATACAGCTAACATATGAAGAACTACATTTGGAAAATATGTACTTCTGTTTTATCTGATAAACATTATAGGTTTTTAATGCATGGTCTGAAAACGTCTGATCCTTACCTGATAAGGGTAGTTGTACCAACATTCCCTGGTGTTCCATAGCCAGGAAGTCTACACCGCAAGAGACAGACAATGGATGGACATCAGATGGATGGACATCAGATGGATGAGAATGATTTAGGAATCTTGCTAAGCGGCAAGATGAGTCCAAATGAACTGCTGTTAAATTGCAAGAAGCACCCAGAAGCAGCGATGGTACCCCTTACACCGTGCATGCAGTGACAATTCAGTAAGCATTGCCTAAATGTTGCGGCACCATTTCTTCTAGCATTTGAAAAATGAGTGGCATTCTGTTCATGTGGATCATTTTGGCTGAGTCAGAAGGCAGACCAAATGAGAGAGCAGGAATTAAACCAGAAGTGGGCTGACAGCCACTCTTCCCTTAATGAAGAAACGGTCGTTTTTATGTTTCCCCCCTCGCGGACTGTGCTTTCATACAAACGTAATTCTGTAGGCTTTTCATTAAATCTCCTCCGGGTGTTCAGGGAAGGTAACGTGGTTAAAACGCCAGCGAAGCAGAGTGAAATGGAACCCAAACTCGAATGCATAGAAGACTAGCATGGCTGTCTTGAGGAATCTCCCATTCCTGTCTTTGCTTCAAGTCCTTTGTAGTCATTTTTAATCTCCAGGCCAAACCTCTGATGAAATTTACTGGCTTGGCCAGATGCTTTTGACCAAGTACCAAGTAATAAAAACTGATATAGCAAGAACAAATGTCATGTTCCACGAGTAACTTTCACACAGCAAACAGATACAGCATTGTAAAACAGCCTGGTGATGTACTTATACTATACAAAGGCTAATTATCTGGTTTTTAAAGGTGTGTTACACCCCACAGAAAGTCGGAACAGCAGTATGGCGGCACAATGCTTTTGGTACAAAAAGGGAAGGATCAAGCATCAAACTCCAAGCTTGGACTTACGGCTTGGCCGCAGAGCAAACAGCTTATCTGACAAGGTTGTGAAATGACAAGTCTTTCCGACGGCCCATAACCTTGACAACGCCAAGCTGTCTCAGTGGTGAAAAGCTTCTTCTTACTAATTTATTCTGGGTTGTTCATCCCACGCAGCATAGGGCACGACGCCTATTAGCCTAACTGCATGTCTTTGTACTGCAGGAGGAAGCCATTGAGTTACGGGAAGAACATAAACTCTCACACACACACACACACACACAACAGTGGGATTCAAACCCCCAACCCTGGAAGTGAGGCAAGAGTACTACCTACTGAGCTTACTACGTAGTTTTGCCAAGTTTAAATACATAAAAGCAATTTTTATTTATTTATTTTTTAAATAAGAGGAATGGTCCCTTGGACTCTGCTATAAGTAAAAAATCAGGTTCAACCCAGGACCCTTTGTGTAACCTCTGAGCACATGAGCAGAATCAGAGGTGATTTATAGATACTCTACAGCTGAAGGCCGGACTTTAAAGGTTACTCAAAGCACTTTTACAGTCATGGATCCATCAGTTACAGCCTCCAATCAAACTTCCCCAAAATGTCATCTTTTATCTAGCTTTCTCACTAGAAGCTTTTTTTTTTTTTTTTTTTTTTTAAATTCACAAATTTTTAGGTGACTCAACTCGCATGAAAACTTCCTCACCAACTGTTAGGTTCACAGATGACAGCCTGGGGGGGGAGGGCAGAAAAGAAAAGAAAAAAAACTCCCAGGGTTCATCAAAATAATTTCTGTAACAACTTATACATGCATGCAGCTGTTTAATCCAAGGTCTGTAATCAAATCCCTTTAAGTGGTCCTCAATTTTTCCAGGATCCTCTCATCATCACAACTTTACATCTTGCATCTTTACAAAGGCACTCAAAATAAGGACAGCACAACAATTACAAAAAGATGGTTGACAGGACTGCCTGAATTAGTGCAGACTGAGGTGGCACAGATCACCCTTACCTTTTTCAGGAAGCGAACTCCATAGGTGAATATATAGAGGTAAAATGTAAATCTCCACCTGCGGAAACCATGAAGAGGGAGAAGACGCAAGTCAGTGACACGTCTCCACAAGACGCATGTGGACGCGACACACAGGTTAACAAAACTGAGCTGCCCGGTTCAGCTGCCCTTCACCACTGTCTGGACGAGGGCATGTCGGAGGACAAACTTTCAGTGTACATTATCTCTGCATGATGAGTGCTGCTCGGACTTTCATTAGAAATTCACAGCATACCAGATTAAAAAAAAAAAAAAAGCCTTCAAAGAGCATAGTAATACCTCATTCTGGAGGAGAACTGAAGATACTTAAGAACAGAAAGCTGAATAAATCTCATTTACTGCTCCAGGTTCAGAAAGGACAGCATTCCCAGCATGCACTGCATGCTACACATGCTCCCTGCTCTTCACACCGCTCCAAATTCCGGGGTGAACGTTTCTCATTCGACAAGCTCCTGGGCTGCGACAAAACATCTACCAAAGCAGATTAACGAGCCTCACATCTGCTGTGTTGAAAGGTGACAGATGGGAAACGGGTGGCCCTCTCCATCTAATCAGCCCGTCGTTGAGCGGAGTGGAGTGTGGTTCCTCGCTGCAGGTGCCTGCTGGTGCTACTGCAGAATATAGAAACCATCGCTCCCTCCCCCCTCCCCAACTCAATGCTAGAGGTGAAAGTGACAGGGTCAGAATATGCGAGCCTCCGCCGTAACCCCAGCATCAAGATAAGACTTCCGATTTGAAACATTTGTTTTTGCTACACTGCAGTCTTAATGCAGTCTTTACAGGAGTCTTTGAAACAGCCGGCATCATCAGCTGCAGACTCATGGTACTCCCTCTATTAGACAGTCAGCCCTGTACCAAAAGTCTTTCATTTTCCCCCCCGTACCAAGAGTTCTTCCACTGATCCAGTACCTCAAGACCATCACAACCATACATTATGGCCCGACTTCACTCTGTGGAAAAACAAGGGTGTTATGGTAACAGCCAGCCAGGGAAGGCAAAATGAAATGTGGGTTTTATGTGGTTTTAGCCACAAGGCCCCAGTCATGCCAAGTCCAGACACAAAAGGCTTACATAAGTGGCATGGGAATTTTCAGCAGTGAGTTCTACTTCTATCTTCCTTATTGTGCAAAAAAAAAACAACAAAAAACTGGACTGTGCCATTTTGCGGGTTCGTCGCATGCTCGGACGTCTACAGTCGCTGGGACACCTGAAAAGCACAAGGGGACACCCTTCGACATCAAACTCTCACTGTTTCCTATCCCACACGTCAGTAAACTGGGAAAAGCAACATCAGGACCGTTTATAGTAAATTATGTTAAGTATTTAATGTGTTTCATAGTGGGCACATCAGCACATCAGTGCCCTGACTGGTTTCTGGTGAAATTTCAACATACACTTGTGTGTATAAAGCTTTTTGCAAATAATATGTTAATTCCTGCAAGTTTTGTTATAAAACTTCGAGGGACTGTTGTGGTGGCCAGTCTCACGGCATTGAGGTCTGACCTGTCACATGACCTACACCTGACCTACCCGAGCTCAAATGAGCAGAAAGCACAAAGTTCAGCCAACCGAAAAAAAAAAGAACCCAAAATCCACTGGGCCACAACAGTTTTCACTAACAAGTGGAAATGTAAGGTCACTTAAAAAAATATCAATGTGGAGAAACTACATTCTAACACACAGTCCCAAAGTCATGGCAGAGCCAGAAATCGCATCCATTCTGGGTCTTTTTAAGCAGGTGCACTATGAGACATCTAAAAATCTTTAGGTAGATTTCAGAATCCAAAACCAAACACCAAAAGCAAAAATTGGTACACATCAATTGACACAGAACATACATACATACGTACGTACATCTACTGAAATGTGCTAAAGCCAATTGAGAATCTTGATCTGCTTTCCATTAGTTAGTCTAAATGAAAGCATGTGCATGTGTGATGCTGGCCACAGGTTGACATGGAAAGAGGAAATTCACATAAAATAAGAATATGGAAAAAAAAAAAAAAAAAAAAAATTTCCTCACCATACAAGGTAGTACATGATTTTTCAGGAAGCAGCATGTCAATCAACAATTCATGACATTTCACCCTTTTTTTTTCCCCCACCCACTGAGTAACCCTAAAGAACAGTAAGCTTTAAGACATTTTCAAGCAGGACCAAACTCTTACATGCTCTCACAGAAGCGGGTGAGCGTACTGGGCTTCTCCTGATTCCGCCGATGCCGAAACCAGCGCTGAATGGTCCTCACGTCCCAGTCCAGCTGCTTGGACAGTCCTTTTAACCGCTTCTCGTCTGGGTGCTGGACAAGAAAATTATGGATAACCTTGTGCTGGAGTGCACGCCATAGTTAGGACACAGGGGCACGTAGTCTGGCCTAACAAATACCAAAACTGGAGAGCAAATTCCCAGCTTTGCAAGCAGCTAATAATGCAGTCGCATCTGAAGAAAAAGGCAATGCAACTGATGTGCAGTTAAAATGTCACATCTAAAACTGTGAAACAACTAGACAGTTAGTACAATGTTTCAGTATCGAAATTACCACAACCCTGTGGCTTAAACGACACAGAGACCTGTACTTCCTCAGAAATCGGTGACTTTATCTGTAGGACGAATTTTGATTTAGTGTCGTTCAGGGCTAGCGTTGAGCCAAGCCACTGCACTTACATCTACGTTATGTGACGTGGATATAAAATTCATAAAAATACAATTTACATCGTGATTAAAAGATAACTATATTGAGCAGTGCAGTTCTACAGCTTGCTAAGAAAACAGCAGGTATGAAATATGTCACTTTGACACAACTGGGACCATTAGCTTCTCAGACAAGCTAACCCAGACTGTCTTCTAAGCATGAAAATCCATGGACGTTTGTCAAGGAAACCTGCCTCTCCTTTAGGCTAAAAATAACTATGGTCTCTCAGCAGACGGGGCTGCAGAAAAATAAAATAAAATAAAATTCAGATCCGGACACACTTCACACATTTAAGGCCTTAAAATTACCTGACCCAGTGATTCCTTTTCATACCTTTACAACCTTAGAGTTTCTTGAAAAGTTCCACGTACACGGACAGTTAACGTCCTATCTTGGAAAGGACGTGCCCGCTCACCTTGGTAATAGACGTGAAGACTTTCTCCAGAATGGCGTTTGGCTGAGCTTTTCGTGGCCCATTTGCTTGAATCTTCAAACCCAAGGCACACGGTCTTGCAATGAACCTGCAAGAAAACAATGAAAGAAACACCCTCAATTACCTACACCCCCTGCTTATGGTATCTACACTTTCAACAAATACACTCACCTAATATATATGCAATTTGCTACAGGTTCTCTACCATGTGTGCACTGATTCACCCGGAGGCGTTCTCCATAACGATGGGTGGAGGGGGTGGCACCTGAACACATTTACCAGAGATGAACAAGACATCCTGCTTGCTTTTTAGCCCAAAAAAAACACTACAGCTCCATCCATACCTAATGTTTATGGCCAGCAGTGACAAAGTGACAGCAATGTCCTGAACTGAGATAAAGCAAAGCCCCACATGAACTCTGCCAAACTGACTAAATCTACATTTGAGGGTACGTTGATAAGGAAGGAATAAGAACATGTGACATTCTACAATTACAACTGCACTAGACTACTTCAGGACCTCATCTGAGAACACCTATCAAGCCTTTGAATGGGTTCATCTCTGGTTCCAGGGATTCCACTGTGCTTTGTCACCACGGTGTTCCACTACATTCAGATTTTCTGTTAACGAGGGACAATTCACTGGTGAAATAGGAATGAAAGTGACCAAAGATTCACCCAACAGCTGGTGTATAACAGAATTCCCAGTCGGAGGCATCCTCTTTTAGATTAGTTTCTATGCAGTGATGTTGTCATGGCCATTAACATCTGTTAAAAACACAGTGTACCAAGATCAAATTAAAATGAATCATTTCAAATTAGTCATAGTAATATATTAGCAAAAGGGCACTCATTCATTTAACCTACAAGATAAAGCAAGTAAGGCTCTTTGTTTTCACATAAAAGTGTGTGAGGACATGTGCCTGTACCCTGCGGTTGGTTGGCACCCCGTACAGGGTGTCCCCCCCACCCTAGGCTGCCTAGGATAGGCTCCAGGCTACAGCCCCCCCCAACTCTGCACAGGACGAGCAGTTTGGAAAATAGATGGACGGTAGAACATCATAAAGGATACACTCCATGTTGAAATTGGTGGCTTGGGCGGCTTTAGATTAGCATTTGGTAGGCCACTCGGCTAGAATGTAGGTGTTAACCTGACATCAGGAAAATGAGTGTCAGTCTCAATAGGGCGCCGGTCATCACATATTCCTCATGAAGAATATCTGGCAGATTAAGCCAAAGTGGTCCACACACACATCTCAGCTGGAAGAGCCAGTGGTACCAAGCTTGGAGCTTCAGACAGCCTTCAGAACCTTCTGGACTCGAGGAAAGATTAAAGATTAAATGCACTGCAGCTACCACTGAAAACTGACCAGAAACATGATGGGATGTCAGTAATTCAGAAATAAAATGTTTGTCATAAATTATAAATACGGATACCCATTCTCTATTACCAAACTAGATTAAGGCCGCCTTAAAAGAAAACTGGATATGAACCTATATAATTTGCGGCAGACATAAAAAGAGTAACTGAGCCTTCTGCGAGATCTGCCCATCACTTCTCTGTTCACAGTGGTACACATAACAACACATCTCCATTTTAAACAACTGAACTGGGGCTGGCTAAATCTTTTGCTGCCAGCTTCTACACCTGAACAGGCTTTCAGGTACACATTTCATTCCCAGGAGCACACACCCAGAGCTCTCAGACAGATAAGACCGGTATTCTAAGAGACAGGAGGCAGTCCTCAATGACAGTATCTCAGCCAACACGGCCTGATGTGTTTCTAATACTTCCACGTTCGGTTTGAGTACCCATTTCCTACATTTTCCACAGAACTGCTCATTTCATGCACAGTCACAGTAAGTGGAAGCCTAGGGCAGAGGATGCCTATCCATCACACTGCATACACTCACACACTGATGACAATTCAAAGACACCAACTGACCTAAAAAGGACCTTATTGGTTTGGGTGGGGGGGCCGAGGATCCAAACACAGGGGAAACATGCTGACTCTATATATTTGGGGGTAGGACTCAAACCCTCCATCCTGTGAGGTCATAATCCGATCCACTCACCCACTGTGGTGTTGGTGTTAGTCACCCCAATCAAAATGCAAATGTTCAGTACAACACATGATACCACCGAGGGGGGTAGGACACAGTGGAGTCCTCTCTAGGGTGTATCCCGTCCTGAGCCCTGGGCCCTCTGGAGGTTTCAGGACGTCCAACCCTGACCAGAAGAAGCTGTCTGACGATGAATGGATGGAGGTATGGGAGGATGGATACAAAGAGGTTGATTCAAATGGTTACCAAAGAAAACTGAAAGTGCACAATCGCAGAAAAACCTGAAGCATACACATTTTAGTAGATGACTTATTTGCACGAACTCAGAAATCTGACTTGTGAATGTAGTAGGTTAAGTACGAGGTCCACTATTTCTTGTTTTTTTTAGATCCACTATTGACAAAAGTCTTTAAATTTTAGAAAATTAAAAACAGCACATAAACCACAAGCCTACTTTCTGCACTCTCAAGTAGAGCAAGGCACTAAGCTGGTGTCACTCCTTGCAAGCTTCGCTCTGAGGACTCCAACATCACCTCCTACTAACCATGACCCCTTACACAGTCTTGCACCTGTCATGCACAAACTTAGACCGGTTTCTTTTTTTTGCAACCAAACTGTCAGAGGTGGACTGGGGCACTACACAATTAGAAAATTCATGAGAAACTAATGCTGACAAGCTGTTGAGCAAACCAGTTATGCCAAATAAAGAATTTTGAATGGAAACCAGCTCGACCTTGGCTCTCTAAATTCTCTTACATTTCCCAGTCCGGAACTTTAAGAACTGCAATGATCAGACATGAACAACAGGTTAAAAGTATTAGGAGTATTTCATTAAGTTTACAAGACATTAGGATTACAGACGGCAAAAAATAAAGGTATACACACACACTTATTTATATCATTATGACGAATGAGGAAAACCGTTCCTAACTAAAAGGCTTCTTGAGGCCTTAAGGCCTTGTCTGCACCATTTCAGGAAATGCAGCAATTATATGTATGATGACATGAAGCATTGCATCTGAATAATAACGGTTATCGCCATTAAACTCTTAAAAAAAAAAAAAAAGACCACGTAAACAAACTACAGCCAACACACTCAACTACCCTGGAGTGCCGTAAACTGCTCTGAAATTCTTTAGCAGGGCATGTTGGGTCGCATTCTAGGTACATTCCAGGTGCCTGATGTGTTGCAATGGCTACGATATAAAAGACAGATTCAGACAGATTTCCATTTACACTACTGTCCCTGAAAGAGAGCTTCCCCTCCAAAAAAAGAGGAAACATATTGTTCCATATCTAAATTTAAGTCATTACCGTAACAAATGAAACTCCGATCCTTAAAGGAAAACAAACAAAAAAAAAAAACAACCTATCACCATTACAGCTCCGAGGATGGTTTGTCTATAGTTATCCAACAAAGCATAAGGACAGACAGAAAGGTGTGTCAGCCTTAGGGAAACCACCTGTAATTTCATGGCTGCCTCACCTACGCTGTTCATACCTGTGGGACATAAGCCTGACACTCTCAGTGAGAGAGGCAACATCTGTTTCTGAACACCTGGAACATTACTTGCCCCTTAAAGAAGCTTTCATAGATGTTTATGACCCTGAAAATGAACAGGGACAAAGGTTAAATGAAGTTACAGTACAAAAGGAGCCAACAAAATCAAGTAAAACTGCAAGCTGGATGTTTTTAATCAAATCATTAAAACCAAACCAACACAGCCAAAAAAAATAATGGACTGCCTTAGGCAACACAAATGAAAAAGACAGTTGATTATATGTTTGAAAACAGAAACAATTCTTCGGCTTTGGGAAAGGTCTAGACGAGGTCATCTCATGCCGTTTCTATTTAGAAAAGCTCTTGAGGACTGGCTTCATAATTAACTGTTATGTCAGAAGCAACTAGATCGAGTGCAACAGCTGCTGAGGCCTAATCAACTGTACTGACCAAACAATGTCATAACACCCAAGGTTTAGCACATCCCTTGGGGAAAAAAAGAAGCAGTAGATATTAAGATTAGAAGACACATCTAAAGCTGGGAAGTGTACATATATTTGGAAAAGACATGTTTGTTACAACCAGGTTATTTAATTGAGAGGCCTGCCCTAAAGTACGAAACCACTTAAGTTATCATCACATTTAGAGAAATAACCAAGCGTCACGTCTCATTACCTACCTCTGGCACACCTCCAGAATAGGGAGAACTGACAACGGCGGTGTTTGTGAAGACTGCCGGTATGAAACACTGTTTTTAAATATTGTAGGCAACAGTGGAAAGAAAAAGATTCCAGAAAGATATTCAGGCCTTTTACTGATGTTCTTAGGGGGTGAAATCATGCTGCATAACGTGATTAAAAATCTGCGATGCATTAAGCCTCCAGAATGCCACTTACAGGATGCACTGCTGTAGATTTAGAAGGCTGTCAGCCTGCCATCAGGTTTCCTTTGCCCCCTAAAGAGGAGGGAAAAGCCCAACACCAAGTGTGCTTTTAAACACCCTAACTTACACGTTCAAGACAATGATACAACCTGAACACTAACTGTCGGTCATCAATGATCCTGACAATCACCAACTTTTCTGCACCCTCTTAGGAGGACATCTAACCACCCTGGGTGTCGTTTGCTGACCCTTACCAACATAATGTCTTGGTTACACTGATTTTTAGTTGTTGTCAGTCATGAAAATAATGGGGTTGTATCTGCAGGTCATTTGAATGGCTCTGCGAGAGCACAATCACTGAGTGTGTTACTCCCAGGCAAGTTTAAACCAGAACAACCAAAAAGGACCAGTGAGAGAATGAAGACTACCATCCTAACGCATACTGCAGGTCTCACTGCTTCAAGTCAATGACAACTTAAGTTCTAGAGATGTTTTACACATATATGAAACACAAAACAGAATGAAGAGCACTCAAGTAGGCATACGACTGTTCCAGCGTACACAAATGAACGCTTTAACGTCCATTCTGATGGGCTGCTTCATTTATTTACATCTTTAGCATATCAGCAGAATAAAAATCCACTATGTGCATGTATACACAAGGCAGGGCCTCTGAATGAAGTGCACAAAGAATCCCAGAGCCAAGACAAAATGGAAACCGCTTTCGCCCCCTAGCGACTGGTGCAGACCAGAAGTAATGGGCCAGCTGGATCAATGGAGCAGGCATAATTCCACAAAAATATCAATAAAGCCTGCCTAGGAGCGTAGCACAGCTCAGAGTAGTGATGCTGGCCGCTTCTATTTCAGCGAGCGAGGAGAGTGCCTAAATCGGTGATATTTTAATGTCACTGCTGGAGCAGCAGTCCTATAGATCTCAGACAGCACACGTCACAGCACACAGGTCTGGCTCCTTCCATGCTGTAGAGCAGTCTCCACATTTTTCTCCCCAGGTGGATCGGACCTTGCGGGCTTAATACGCGATCGCGACGCCGGAAGAGACGAAGCCCACTAACCTCTCGAAGACCAGCCGTATCATAAAGATGCCGAACGCCAAGGGGAACGCCAGATACAGATCTTCGGCTTGCGGGAAGGTTGCTTCTTCTGTGTTTTTCAAGTCAGCCCAGGTTACATTATGTGGCAGCCAGAACCTCTCGTTCCAGAACCAAGCCAGAATCCCTGCCATGTCTTCACGATCTGGCGTTTTGATGCCGGATGCCAAGTTAGGATGGCTTCTGACGGATGATCTTTGCGGGTCCGTCTCTGTGATGGGATCAGCTTTTGCACCGCCCTTTGATTTTTTTTTTTTTTTTTTTTTTTTGTGCCTTTCTGAGTCTCCAACGCATTGGGGAAGTGGAGTCTGCCATACGCCATCTACTCCTCCGCAAGTGATTGGTGCATTAGAATGTCACACACACACACACACACACACACACACACTCAACATCTCTTTGTCATACAGTGAAACCCTACTTTCACCTACTGTATATGTATTTATCTGAATCCAGTGGCCTAGTTTTTAGTGTGCATCAAACATAAAAATGTATAAAAATAGTACGCACACTATCATACCTTTTTAATAACTGTATAGTTTATAATTACTATGCGTTCTATCTATAAAGGTATCATTCTGAATAATTCTACGCAGAAACAATGGTCTGTGTAATGTTAGATATGAAAAAAATACGTACAGATGTAATTTTTTTTCTTTGGATACTGATGCTGTATATCCATATTGGTCCATTGATCTTCCATTAGACGCGTTTACTGTAATTTGCCTGTCAGCTCTCATATGTATTGAGTGTGCCTGTCCAGGAAGCCACATACACCATACACACAGCCCTGTTCCATCAGGGACCACGCAATTGCCGACAGAAACGCTAAACAGTGATCTTCTTAAAGAAAGATCTTTCAGATTAAGCGAATAGACATTTTATTTGCTTTATTTATTTGGAAGCAGTTAACCTATCAAAGAAATTTTAAAAAAAGAAAAATCAAATTATAATTGACAAATAGAAAGAACAACAACAAAAAAAAAACAAAAAAAACCCAGATTTGTTCTCGCATTCTTTCCCTGACTAGGGGCAGCCTAATTTAACTTTAGAGTCCAGCACATTATCACTAATGCTATGGCGCCCCTGTCCCCATTTTAGTATTTAAGTGACAAATAAGCATAGAGTAAAGCATGTAAAGGGTTTTTCACGAAACATGGATATACATGGCTTAATGGTACAATTCATGATGCATACGTGTACTTCATGCAGAAAGAAAGAAAAAGAAAGAAACTGATAAACTCTGTGGCTGTGTGCTGCTCTCTGCTGGACAAGGATGGTAATTTCATGTCTTTCAATCAAACGCAACACATGAAATTATGTTTTATAAGTCGCATTTTTTATTAAAAAGCCGACACTGAATTAACAATAATGTCAATGCTTAACTTAAATTGAGAATAATTACACTGGATTTATTCTTTTAAAAATGTCATTCGTGCTGACGTTTTAAAACAAGAGAAAACTAGTCAAAACTTTTAAAATATATAAAAAATTCTACTTCATCGTATCGCGCAGTATTATTAAAAACGGCTGCGTCAAAACACTCATGTGAAAGCTTCTTTTTAGTCACATGCAATGTGAAAACTATTACATATTATATTGTGTAAAAAATGTGAATTCATGTCCCCGTCATTTAACAGCTACAGTGGTGTATGTTAAGAAAAGAAAACAAAAAAAAAGATTATCACTACCTAGTTAAGTGAAGTATTATGCGAATAAAACGAACATTCTAGCTTGAGTTTAAAACATTAACTTTGATCATTTAACAGCATGATCGAAATGTTTCAACAGGGGGCTGCAATATATGATGCGAGTTGCGTGTCTTGCAGCTGTGCCCCGCTGTTCTCCGGATGTTTTCATCGCAGGCGGTAGTGATCCCTCACAGCCCCTGACACTACACACAGTTGGGAGGTGAGAGGAAACCGTACAGACTGAGGTCGCCGAGTAGCCGAGCAGCAGCAGCAGCAGCAGCAGCAGCAGCAGCAGCAGCAGCAGCATCATGGCGGAGCAGAACGAAGCTCCGCTTCACATCCACAATCCGCAAGCGGTGCCCACGGCAACTTGGCCCATTACGAGAGAGTCCTACGAGCTGCAGGAGGTGATCGGTTAGTGCTCGCTGCAGCCTTTCGATCGGCGCGTCTAGCGGGTGTCAGTAGTAAGGGGAAGCGGGGGCCTACCGGCTTTTTCCGATGCTGCAGCCCACGTCCTCTGTCCTGTACGGCTTAGCAATGCGGATGTTTGAAACTGCGGTATTCCGCTGGCGTCGCAGGGCATGCCGTGTTTCAGCGTGTCACTGTGTAGAAATGCATCGGAATCAGGCTGTCATTCGCGAAAAGACGGGGTTTGCTTCGAGCTGAAATGAAAGGCGGCCGGGGGGGGGGTTCATTTTGCGGAATAATGCTTCAGAGGCACGTGCCTGTTTGCGCTCATTGTGGAATGTGCACGCGGCATAAATGAATATGCTGAAATGTATATGGGCGCAGGGACACAGAAGAAGCCGATACCCTATAGAGGTGTAGCAGCTTTAGGAAGGCTGCTCGTTCGCAGCACGGCGCTTGTTAAACTGCAGTTCACTTTGAAGTTCACAGACCCGCTGTCACTGGTCGTTATTGCAGTTTATTGACACATGTATTGCTTTCGGTGATGCGTGTCGTTCTTATCCAACTGACAGGATTCTAGTTAACTCAGTGTTGCAGTTAAAATAGTGATGGTTTCTTTTTTTGTGAAATGTTGTATATTACAATAACCCCTACATTGGTTTTAAAATGGTATATGTAACAGTAGAGGGTTTAATTTAATTATTTACAAGGTTGTTGCACCATGCCATTATGATAACGATAGCATTTATAATAGGGATTTTTAAAATGGAATACAGAGGTCCACATTTCTCCCATGTCGTCACGTTACTCCCATCTGATACTAGTGCAATATTACAATGATTAATGATGACTGAAAGTGTCCGGAAGAAAAGATATACAACTGATAACTATACATATGTCCATAATTACGCAAATTAAGCGATCCAGCAAATAATAAGCAGCGCCATGGCCTGGAGCTAGTCTTTTGTGCTGTGTGTTATCATGTCTTCACTTGTCACATTTTGCCGGCCACTTAGGAAGTCCTATATAGTGAAGCTCATTACCCCCTCTGCTGGTCACTGACTGCTTTGCATTTCTCTCAGTCTTAATGACGTTGTTACGTTCTCATTTTCACCTGTCCATAAAATGGAGTTATCCATCCAAAAATTGTGCAGTTGTTTAAACATACATGTTGGGTGAATAAATGTAGTATATTTAGAACATGTTAGATTACTTGCATACATTTTCTACGTACATTTATGGCTATGACAAATTGAATCAGCAAGAGGTGTGAGGGGTGAACATGCTATATGAAGCCAATCTGACACAAAACGGCGTATCAGCACTGCTAAGGGTTTGAGAGTTAGCCATCTTCTCTGTACTTGTAACCATTTTTGGCATATCCCCATAGTGACAGGACAAATGAGGCTTCAAAACCCATGGTGTGTGGGAATATCTTGAACTAACCAGTCAATGCTGCCACTAAATGAGGCTTCAAAACCTGTGGTGGGTGGGAGGATCCCGAACTACCGATCAATGCTTGCGGATGTCCATGTTGCTGCCTGCTTTAAAGATGCTGTTGGTCAACTGCGCTTCCAGGCAGCGGAGCCACGGCCGTCGTGCAGGCTGCCCTGTGCAAACCCAGGCAGGAGCGCGTGGCCATAAAAAGGATCAACCTGGAGAAATGCCAGACCAGCATGGATGAGCTGCTGGTGAGCGTTGCCCCATGACCGCCTCCTTCCCCAAAGGTCTGCTCCGGCCGTATGTGCTACCTGGTTCCCTGAACGCCTATGACGATCATTTGCTGTGGTCGCTTACGGAAGAAACTACAGCATGTGTGGGAGGTCCCACGCGTGTTTCATCTTCTAGAGAAGAAACAAGCCCTTTTGAAATGCGGTCTGTGTGAAATCCTTAAAATGCATAATCCATTATCTCCCAATTGCCTCATTTATTCAAACACTAAATATAAAGCCAGAAAAAGAATTACACTATGTTATTATTTTTAAAAAGTCGCCTGGAACCAAGATTGTGAACAGTTTGTCTCATTAAAGCCTTTGTCTCTTTAAACAGAAAGAGATTCAGGCAATGAGCCAATGCAACCATCCCAATGTGGTAACATACTACACATCTTTTGTGGTAAAGGATGAACTTTGGCTGGTCATGAAGCTTTTAAGTGGAGGTAAGGTTATTACTGTTGTGGCTTCAGTGCGGGTTGTGAGGTCGTTAGCAGTTCTGCTGTTCTTCAAATGAATTAGTAGAATAAAACATCTCTACTTGCTAAAAGTCCCTCTTAGATGTTTATGGAGTGTTGACTTATAAAATGCCGATCTGCCGTGGAGATCAGCGCTCACCTCCTGGTGTTACTGACGCCTCACTGCCCGTGCCCTTTCTTCTGCAGGGTCCATGCTGGACATGATCAAGCACACGTTCAGCCGAGGAGAACATAAGAATGGGGTCCTGGAGGAGCCCATTATAGCCACCATTTTAAAGGAGGTGCTGGAGGGCTTGGACTACTTGCACAGAAACGGACAGATCCACAGGTAGACCCGACTCTGGGCTTTCGTCGTTTAACACCACTTCAGAGGCCTTTGCTGGGCTTTATAATAAAAATCAGCTCTACCTACAAACGATTGCTTGCAATGGTATCCTGGTATTTTTAGTGTAAAGAAACTAGCATTAGAATGCAAACAAAGATATGGTAACTATTACAATATATTAAATTTATATGACGTGAAACAGTGTGACTCAATAGTGCTGAACTAGATATTAGCATGCATAAAGATCAACCTTGATGTTTTTGGTAATGTGTTTTGAGTATGCATGCTGTTATCATGATACCATTTGGATGAAGTGTAATCGAACATACTAAAGTGAGCACAGGCTATTATTCAGAACGGCATGCTCTGCGATGAACATGCATTACCGTCAAGGGCGCAGGCTGTAGCAGCACCGCTGGCCTCCGGCACTGCGATGCTAACAATAGCCGTCTAACTCAATGAACACGTACAATAGGAATCCATGACAGCACTTTGAAGCAGGGCAGGGCCTCTGCTTAACCCGTGTCTGTCTGTGTCTGTCTGTCTGTCTGTCTGTCTGTCTGTTTGTGTGTGCATGCCCGGTGAACGCACCTACAGGGACGTGAAGGCTGGGAACATCTTGCTGGGGGAGGATGGCTCCGTGCAGATCGCAGGTGAAGGGTGGGCCGATACTCTGTTGGTGAAATCCCTTATCTTTCCCCTAGGGGGCTCCAAATACACTCTCATCCATGGTTGACCTGCATAGTCAGAGGGCTGTGTTTGTTTTGTTCTAAGCGATGGGATATTTTCATCGATTCTTTCAAATCATAGCTGTTTGCTGCAGAGCATGCCGAAAAGTGACTATGTGGGAGTTCTCCGAAAGCAATTTGCATCAGGTTTGAAGTTGATGTTTGCTCTAGTGAATCAGTTTTCTCGCCCTTTCATGGGCTGTTTGAGCAAGTTATGACTCATGGTACAGGCCTAGCGATTGCCCTTAACAGACACCCTTAATGGATGCCCTTAACGAGTGCATCTGGCAGCGCGTCTCTCTCCACACTGCATGATGCCTCTAAGAATGTACGGTGGTAATTGTGAACTCTGATATGATACTGATTATTTTTGGGTGGGATTTCATAACATTCATTTAGCAGAGCGGTTCTGTTTACTGACTGGCGTATACTGCAGTTTGAGCCTGCAGTGCACATGAAGTCCCAAGTGACACTGAGTAAATGGCACTATGACTGAAAACAAAAGAAATGACTAAACTAGGGGAAATGGTGGACAAACCTAAGGTCAAAGCCATGAATGTTGAACCTGTGCACATAACTATACAATATAATTATTGTTCACAGCTTTTCATAGTACGTACGGTGCCTATAACAAGGTGAGATAATTATTTAATAAATCAAGGCAATATCAACAAGAACCTAAACAAACATTTCCATCCATCTTCCAAACCACATATCCTGTGTAGGGTCACAGGGGGCCTGGAGCCTATCCTAGGCAGCTTACGGCACAAAGCAGGGGACACTCTGTATGGGGTGCCAACCCACCACAGGACACAGTCACACACGTGCAACAGGCAATTTAGCCACACCAATTAGCCTACATGACATGTCTTTGGACTGTAGAAGCAAACCCACAATGCACATACAAACAGCATGCATCCAAAGTGGAGACGGGATTGGAACTCCCAGCCCTGGAGGTTAAAGGCACCAATGCCGACCACTGAACCACCATGCCCCCAAAACAAACATTTATTCTTGTCAAATTTTGTAATTATTTGGGTGACAGTACAGTTTTGTTGTATAATATTTATAGTGCCTTGTAAAGTTATCCAGAACTATTGCTTTGGTGTGACTTTCTATACAAAATTGGGCACAAAATGTTTTATTCTAAAGCTCCATGCTCAAACATATTAATTTTAAAGGGAGATATTAATGTCCCTGGCATTTACTGTGACATATAAGAGCGAAAAGCAGAAAGGCAATATTGACCAAATAAGGACTGAAAGACTGAGTTGTGGTTCTTCAGGAGGTAGGTGGAGCTTCAACTCTCAGACCACATCGGTGTGGTTGTTCCTTATGCTTCTGGCCAGGTTTCCTGCAGTCATCTCAGGAAGTTATGAGTCTATAGAGAACAATTCTCTCACCATTCACCAGACATTCAGTTTGACTGAACTGCTCAATCTCATTCACGGTCTTATTTTAGCTACTATAAAGGCTTTGGATCTGTGCTTTGGAGCACAGAGTCTGCACATTTTGCCGCCAAATTTCACCATTGTGCCAGAGAGAAAGCAGAGCGTTACTAAGAATAATGCCTCTCAGAGGTGTCAGGGAATCTGAGGATGATTCACTTGAGTGATTCTGGGGAAACTTAGCCAAAAGCTAAGGGTCTGAGTTCAGGTCAGACTGCTTTGGAAATTTCTGATGTAACTTTCCCTTTCTCTGGTCTGAACGCCTTCTCAGATTTTGGAGTTAGTGCCTTCCTGGCCACAGGTGGAGACGTAACCAGGAACAAGGTACGGAAGACCTTTGTAGGGACTCCCTGCTGGATGGCACCTGAGGTGATGGAGCAGGTGAGTTGTTGACTGCAATGCTTCTGAAAAAGACACTTTTGTTTCCATGGTGCTGTGTCCCTGAAGCTGCCGTTGGTGACTCTTGTAGGTGCGAGGCTATGATTTTAAAGCGGACATTTGGAGTTTCGGCATCACAGCCATCGAACTGGCCACAGGCTCGGCGCCGTACCACAAATACCCCCCCATGAAGGTGCCTGATTGTAGAGCGGGGAGGGAGAACTGTGTGTCTGTGTAAGAGTTGTGCCTCTGCTCCATGTGTTGATTTCCACCCCGTTTCTTCTCTTTGCCCTATAGGTCCTTATGCTAACCTTGCAGAACGACCCTCCCACACTAGAGACTGGCGTGGAAGACAAAGAGATGGTGAAGAAGTATGGGAAATCCTTCAGGAAATTGATAGCTCTGTGTCTTCAGAAGGACCCCACTAAAAGGTTTGTTTGTTCCCCCCCTGCCCCATCTGTTCTGCTAAAGGGTTTTACTGTGTTTGCAAGGATGCACAGTGAACCAGTAGCATATTCAATAGTTAACGACATTGGTGAGAGGGTGGGTGTTAGTTGGGGGGGGCATGGACATCCTGTGGGTTAGGTTACATGTCATTCTGCTGTTTTACTGTTTTTACTTGCACCTTGCTAGGAGTAATATAGCTAAGCACATATCCAGACCTTGATGCTCACTTTGGCATCCTTCGTTCTCTAACCCCAGTACCCAGTTGGGTTTCCTATGTCAATAATGACATAGATGCCGGAGCATGTCTTATGATAGGACACCACAGTCACATGACTGACTGCCTTGCATCCTGTGAATTTCTTTGGCACAGATTTCCATGCAGTTATCCACATTGACGCTGATACTGGTTGAGCAGTTTAGTAATCATTTCTGCCGGTCTCCCATTACTGCATTTGGCCTAACACTTCCAGAGTTAATCCGACTCCCAGACCAGAAAGCCAAGGCCCCCATGATGGTTCAGTGTACACCAGACCTCACACCCACTGCTGTAGGGTTGTGTTGGAGAAAAAGCAAAAAGTTTTTTATCTTCTTGTTGATGCTCGGGGAGATATGGATGAATGCATGTAGACTAGGGATGTGACGGTACACAAAAATGACTGTTCGGTACATACCTTGGTTTTGAAGTCATGGTTCGGTACGTTTTCGGTACAGCGGGGGTAAAAGAAACCAAAACATAAATTGCTTATTCTTTTCGTTATTAAACGGTGCTTTACTAAACAAAGTATGACTGTCTTTCTTAAAAAAAAAAGTCTCTGTCAATACTGCTGCAACCTACTGGTAAAGTAAAATTTACTTAAAAGTACATTGAAATAAGTATTCTCTCAAGTAAGTAAAATAAATATGCATTAAGGTGCACATTTAGAAAATTAACTGTACCTAACCTGTATTGTATTCACATTAGCAGCTTTCAGCTTCAGATTAGAACTGTGCAACATGAATATTGCGAATGTTGCTTGGGGGAAACACACAAACACACAAAGGTTCTGCATTTGCTGCATTGGTTCAGTACATATGCATAACGAACCGAAAGACCTGTACCGAAAATTTTCAGTATGAGTACGTGTACCTTTACACTCGTAATGTAGACCCAGTTGATTCTGTCAAAACTTACATCCTTTAGCCTTTGCTGTGGATCTTATTTTCTGGCATTCCTTTGATTATTCCTTGCATGATCTGGGCTGCAGTGTTCATCTGGAAAAGCAGAAAAAAGCCATCTCATATAGTCATGCAATATCCGTCCTACATCTATAATATATTTTGTTCATCTTTAGGCCGACAGCAGCGGAGCTTTTGAAGTGTAAATTTTTCCAGAAGGCTAAGGTATGGTCTATTAATTTATTGATTTCTTTTTTGTCATATTTTAGGTAGTGCTAATGTACCACAGAGGTAGCTTAGTTAAACTCTACTGCTGTCAAACAGGCGGCATTGTTCTTGATGCAGCACTTTGAGTTGAATGTTCCTGTGCTGACCTCCTCAGATTTTTATGCCGTTCCGCCATTTTCCATTTGCAGAACAGAGAATATCTGATCGAGAAGCTCCTGCAGAAAGCACCGAACATCACTCAGAGGGCCAAAAGGGTAAAGCTTTTGTATAATTTATTGGTGCAGCAAGTGTCACTCACTTACTGACTAGCCTTAGCGACTAGTGGTTAATTGCGATGCAGCTGAAAAAAGCCCGGCATTCGAAGTGAGGAATGTTTCCATGCCTATAGGTCTGTCATAGATAGACTACCTGTGCTGCTAAGTTGGAGAGATAGCAGCAATGCAGGAAGAGTCTCTCAGATTCAGTGATAGATCAAGACAAACAGTATTACATGTGCGCCTTTAGAGAGACAGTGGGGGGGTGCATATATAGAGTGCGTGTTTAAGATGCTAAATTCGGTTCATCTCGTTACACGACATCCAGATTCTACAGAAGATAGTGGACAAGGAGACAGATTCACTTTAACTTTGGGAATGCTATGGGAAAATCGCAACTTACCAATTCCATTAGCATGATAATTCAGTGCTGCCTCTCAATAGTGGAGAGTTGTTTAGGGTGTCTACTTCACCCTGTCAGACATTTCCAAGCTTGCTTGTCTCCAAACACTGGAGGAATAGGACCCATAATTGAAAGAATGATATTACTGGCAATTTGCTTGAACTGCCTGCTCCCAAATGGTATTGGTGCGTTTAATAATAATAATGAATTATTATTACTGGTTTATTGAAGACATTTGGTAACTGAATGAAATGATCTTACATATTCACCTTTGTCAGGATTTGGTTGAGGTATGTCTAGCAAAATGATCACGTCGAGCAGGATTTACGATACTTTGGGTTCTTAATGGTATTTTGAGCTATTAGTGGTATTTTGTGAGGCTTGGTAAGCTGCCATAGGTGATGGAGTTTATCCCTGGTTTGTAGAGTGTTAGATAACCAAACTAGGGGTACGGAACAGTTACGTGTGACCTTCCTGATACAGCTCAACCTTGACCTTTAGAGGAGGGAAAATTAATCACAGACCAGGTGATGTAGAGTGACACGATTCAGTCTCCAGCCTTTTCCTGCAAACATTTACCATGTCCATGGAGGATAGAATATGGCACAGGTTCATGCTTGGTCAGTGTGATGTTGATACATGTGTGGAGCTTGCAGATGCTCTTTCCCCCACCTGGCTGCCACGATCTTCCAGTCACATCGCCCCCATTGAGGTCATACTTCCCCTTGCATTTCCTAACATGCCAATCCAACTGAACAGGCATTTTTTTTCAGTGAGCTGTGGTCAAGGGAACAGAATTGTGGAAAGGGGATTTTTTGAGCAAGAAGCTGTACTAGTTTAATGGAATTCAGTGCTAGACTGTTGCTTTATTCTCTGTAACTGTGTGGGTGAAATGGAGTTAAGGGTGCACACCATACGGATGAGACACGAAGAGGACTCTTCTGGGTGCATCGGGGCACTGGTTATTCCCCAAGAGCCCTATAAAACGTATGCGCACAGTTTACAATCCATATAAAGAATTGAGGATTATCAGCGTTCACCAGATGCTAGTAATGGACGTCAGTCTTCTTTTGGCCAGAAGAGGTCACAATCGTTCCTATACTCAGGTCCTATAAAATAGTTTTATTACATCTACCAGAGTAAGTGATCAAAGATAATCATATTTCAAGAGGCTGACACCGGGGAATGTGGCCTGCTGTAGTAGCTCAATTTTTATGTGATTGAAAGGTAAGGGAAGCGGCATATATTCTGCAAATGATTTTCTGTGCCACTGAGCACAACCTTCCGTTTTGATTATGCAGTGTAAAGATGAAAGGCTTTGCTGTGGCGGTTTACGGTATTATTTTATAAAAGTGACTCGCTCTTTTCCTTGGCGGTTCTGTCCGTGCAAAGGGAGTCAAGGCTGCCTAGCAGACTTGTGTCGTCCGTGAACGACCCACTCATTTTATTCACTTGACAGATTAGTTCAAAAAAAAAGATCTCGACCTCTGCACCGATTCGTTCAATGATCGTTCATTTCGTTCACCGGTTGACTAGATAATACCGCTGACGGGCGAGATACCTCAGGGTAATGATGCACAGACGTCTGAAGCACGATGCATGACAAATTTCAGGTATAATATAATCACATATAAAACGTAATTATTCAATGAACATAAAAATACAATCACTTTAAGTAACACAGCCTAATAAGTCACATAAAGAGCGAAACTTAGTCAAAACGAAATAAGAATCGACGATTCATTGAAGAGAGAAATGATTTCGGCTGGAAACGTGACGCAGCGTAATACGCTTACATTAGCGCGCGCGAGGCGGATTGCGGGGGTTACGCAGAAACACAAAAAGAGGCTAACGTTTAATCTGTCATGTCGCCTCGGTCCTCGGGGCTCGTGGGAGGTGATGGGGAGGAGGTTGTTTATATGTCTGTGTGTATGTGCACGTCATTTAACCGCACTCAAGGTCATTGTGCCGGCCTTGAATTTTAAAGCGAAATCAGAAATGCCAGCTGGGAGGGTAGGCTGAATACCCTGGTATGGGGGTGCATTTGTGTTAAGCAAATCACACCATATACACGTTTAAAAACTGACATTACTTGTGCTGTATTTATGATATAAATAGTGGATCTATGTGAAGAGTTCACCTGAGCCCGGTTCACCCCTGTGACCTGGTGTGTCAGACAACTCAGACCATTCCAGTAATGGAGAATAAAATTCCTAATAGTGCTTTCAGTGTAAAGCTCCGTTCTCTCTCTCTCTCTGACTCTGCCTCCCCCGCGTATTGTCACCACAGGTGCGGAGGGTTCCAGGTTCAAGCGGACACCTACATAAGACAGAGGATGGAGACTGGGAGTGGAGCGACGACGAGCTGGACGAACGCAGTGAAGAGGGCAAGGCGGCAGTAAATCAGGGCAGGGTAGGAGGAGTGTGAGCAGAGATGAAGCAGCCTTATGGGCAGGTCTCGCTGCGAGGTGGCCCTGGCTGGAGAGGGGGGGAATTGCACTACAGATATGATTAATGAACGAGTCATAATGTTAGCATCACTCCATTAGCCTCCCTGATTACTGTTTATAAAAATAGGTTTTGATCCAAAAAGGTTCTTTTTGTTGCTCTTTAAAGGCTGGCCTTAATAGGAAGGGGAGGAGCATGGTACCAGTGTACTTCAATCTGAATACTCCTTTAAGAACAGACCACAAATAGAAACCAGTTGGGGACTAGTTTTAGACCAGCACAAAGAAAACATGCCTACATATGACTGGTGGGAATATGCAGTACCATGTTGCAATACTTGCGTCAGTTCATGTTCGTGCAAAATAACATTTTTTATGGAATCATGTTCTTTTTTTTCTATGGCTCAGTGGGTAGCACTGTTGCCTCACAACGCCAGGGTTTGGGGTTCAAATCCCACCTCTGCTCTGTGTGTACACAGTTAACATGTTCTTGCTATGTTTTGTGGGTTTTCTCCTGGTACTCTGGTTTCCTCTTGTAGTTCAAAGATATGCAGTTAGGTTAACTGGTGTTTCTAAATTGCCTGTAGTGTGTGTGTCCAATGATAGATGGGCATCTCAACCAGAGTGTACCCTAGCCTTGTCCCTTTTGCTGCCTACAGTAGTGTCCAGGCTCCCCTGTGACCTTGACTGGCACAAGTGTTTAGAAGATGAATGGCTATTATGTTTCCAGTTGAGGAAGTCAGGCATCCACTGCACGCTTCAGTGTGGCCTTGTGTTCCTGTGACTCACACGCACACCTTTAACCTCTGTATGTTGTGCACTGTTTTAGAAGTTGAACCTAATTCCTTTGTTTCCTTGCCATTGCATTTCAGTCTCGGAGGCTCAGAGATGACAGCAAAGATGTAAGTGTTCTCTCCTTTAAACCACTGAAGCAGTGAAGATTTTGGTACTTTGCCATTCAGTAAGATTCCTGAAGCTGACGGCACTCGTGCTGGTAATTGCAACAGTGGGTAATTAATATTTGTAATTGCACATTAAGTGAGGAGTAATGGGCTTTGTTGGGGTGATGTTTATAATTATATGGAAATACAGCTTCAGGGTAATTTGTGCCTCACTGGATGACTGTACAAATGAGTTGGAAGGTACAACAGAAGCTTCCTGGCTGGGGATTCTCTGGCTTCTCCTGAATTTTCTTCATACTCCTCATCAGAGTAAAGGACATTTGCAGATAACAACAAACTTGAAAAAAGAATAGAATTACAGTATTCAACTCCTTGGGGAAATTGGGTAGTTTTTGCAAATTCAATTTCTCTTTCAATAAGAGATCATATCCACATGTATTTACAGGTGAGAGTAGGTTTTCAAGCTGGAGCACAGTTTCAGCCAGTACCTAGGACCCCTGCCGTAGCTGGGTATGAGTTTTGTTTTGGGGTCCAACACCTGTATGATTATTCTGCCAGCTAGGAGATTTGAACCCACAACCTACCGGATGCAGGCACAGGTCCTTCCCCACTGAAATAATACAGATGGTTTGCAGCTGCTGTTTTATGCCACCTTAGCTTTGTTAGGCACACGGCGGTGGGCCCCATTGTTGATGTGCCATCTTCTCTTTGCTTTCTTAGGATGAGGTGAACGCCAACAGCGTGGCCATGGAGGGACTTTCGATCCAGCACCCACAGGTGAGACGCTGCAAAGCTGTTAGGGGTGGTTACTGTTCTAAACTCCAGTCTCTGTGAAGCTTTAAAGGCCTCAGAGATGGGCTGCTTATGCACCTTTTACAGTCTCGGAGTCATTATGAGTCACCATGCCCCGGCAGTGACAGTTTATTCCCGCTGTTTTATTTCTACCCCCTAAAGCTGCAAGGCTTGGTGGGACCCCATCAATTTGATTGTAGGGTTTTGTCATAATGACCGATTTTAAAGTGAAATCGCCACATTTTTATGGCTGCGGGTATTTTACACAGTGCGTACAGCCTGTTTTTGCTAGTCCCTCCCCCTTTGCTTAGACTCACACAGTGATCAACTGGACCTCACTGCACCTCATGAAACGCACGGGCCGACCTGTTGCCCCAAGAGTCTGGCTGCACTGCATATGGTCTAACCGTAACCAAGATATTAAACACTGACATAAATTTTTCATAACGACTTCAACATTACGCCCAAAGTCAGAGCACTTTGTTCTTAGCGTTTAATGATTCTTCTGAAATCATTTTGGGGGGAGGTGGGGTGCTGTTAGTTTTGTGGACAGTTTAATGGGTTTAATTCAACAATACCATAAGGAGGGTACAATTATACTCATAAAAGGATCTGTAAAGCCTCCTTGAATAGAGGCATATGTGATCAGATTAACAATTGCTGCCTCTTTAAGGAGGTTGCAACTTAGCCTTCTCACTCCCTCCCAACTCTGTTCCTGAAGGTCCAGCCTTACGAGCAGCCGATGCCAAAACAAGGTCAAAGCGCCGTGAACATGGTCCTGCGGTTGAGGTGAGGAAACACTGTCTGCTTCTGGTCGCCTACGGCGGCCCGATGCTCCATTTGTTGGAGGCCTGTGTACGGTCCTGAATAATGTAGCCGGGAGGCGGCGTGCTGACCCTTTTAGGGCTGCTCCCGGCCCATTGCTGTGATTGCCAACGTCTAGCCGACCGGTAGGGGGCTACCTTCCTGGTAGCAGATCTGGCTGCTGTGATACGGCCCTATAACACTGCAGGCTGCAATCTGATGCCATGGTGACAGCTACATCTATTATACTCGCAGTCATTTTGAAGCCAGTTTTCCCAGCCGTTAGGGACTCGGCTTCTGAAAATGCCTGTTGCAGCACATCGTATGTTGTGGGTGTCAGAGAAGCACACACTGTGCTCTGCGAGGCCAGTGTGAGGAAAGCTTTTCAGTTGGCGGTGCCTCCAAGCCCGAGGTGACAGTGCTCGGACGTGTAGGGCATTTTTATCGCGTGTTATCATGCAGCGTCTCTGGTGAAACCTGAGGCATCTCGACAGCTTGTAGAGCTTCACCTGAACACAACTCACTCTTTACAATCAGCCGGTCTAACTTCACGGCATGCGCCCTCCAGATTTTGAAGGCTAGAGATGTGGCTGAGATCTGCAGCCCTGGGGCAACCCTTCATTGCTGAGGCTGCAGTGTCCACGTACCCGGGCGCAGTCTCAGTAAGGAGCTGGTCCGTGGGCAACTCCAGTGGGCGCGGTTTTGGATTGTGGCACAGCGTGAATGTCCTATCCCGACACATTACAGACGCGGCACCTGCTGCTGGCCTCTCTTATTTCTGGCATCTTAATTAAATTGACTTACCTCTACACGAATTACGGAAATGTGCCATGGATAGCAGGTACTGAGTGGCTCACAATAGGGTCTTAATTTTCATTAATGGTAAGCTTGTGTGAGGAGGGTCTCCCATTGCACGATGCTGCACCGCTTTAAAGTTAATTGTGCGCTTAATTTAGGCAAGAGTGACACTCCGGGGCTCGTTGTGTTGCCGTAGAAACTATTGCCGTGGAAAGTGCCGGGGCTAAACACAGAAGTCACGCTGGTTCTAATTGCAATGGGAAGTAAGAGGAACCACATTTATCTTGAATGTAAGCCTGAGTTAGTGGTTAATGGGCTCAGAACATTTTGAAATAGGTTTCATCGCAGTCATGCTTTTAACATCCTTCTGTTATTAAAGCACACACAAACTGGGCACATGGCCTTCCTTGGCATGTAATCGGGATGATTGAAGACGCCGTATAACCTTTCCCTGCCTCTGATTTGCATAGGCATTGGCCTGGAAAAGAATCCCCTTTTTCCTCAAAAGCGTTATAAAGGGCAGTGACCCGTGAATAACTTAGTGTGCTGTCCTACACTTCTGAAGCCTTCCTGCATCACAATACCGAGTTAATAGTCGTAAACAGGGTGAATCGGAAGGCTTAAGTGTCCATGTGTTCTGGGATCTAGACAGACAGTTCCAGCTAAGTCTCTGCTAGAGGGGTGTAGTCTGTAAGTCGGGGCTCATTCTCTGGGGGGAGGTCCTGCAAGCCTGGCCACAGGGTGTGGATGTCTCCAGGCTGTGTGGGCAACCGTGGCCTCAGCCTCTCATGAGCGGCTGAACTCCAAGGCACCAAGTCATTGTGGGGTCAGCCCACATCTGTCCTGGACCTCAGCACAGACCCTAGGGCAACTCACGGCCCTCCTGGGGTTTCCTGAGAGGCTTGAGGTCTGACTGGGATTCCGGGTTATTTGAAGGGTTTCACTACTGTATCACAGGGCCGGGCCTTTCAGCAGCACATCTAGATGATGCCTCATCTGGGGAGACGACAGAGATGATGCAGAGGTGTCAGGCGATGGCAGGTACTGGTCGAGTCAGTTGAATTCTGCACCAGCGTTTGCCGGTAGTTCAACAACACAGCGGGGCATGTATTACTCTCACTGAACCAGGCTTTAATTATTTCATGCTGCAACGGACTGGAAACCCAGAAAAAACATCTGCAGAACGGAGATTCACACTACCCTTCAACGACTGTCAGTATATTCTAGTCTCTTTGATGTAGACTGTATTGCCTGGTCTTTCTGTACTGGTTCCATTTATGAGCTCCTGCAGTGCTTGACTCATCTTATGCAGTGATGCTTGCCTTTTTCTGTCCTTTTGGTCCTTTTTATCTTTTTGTCTCTGCGGATATAGTGTGCAGAGCCAGCTGGGATGAATGGATGATGGACAATAACTGCTTCCTTCTGTGCTGGTTGTGGGAATCCCAAGTCTTCAATAGCGGTAGCCTACTTCATTGCATTTACTGTCACACTGGGTAACCCTTCAGCCTTGAAGGGTGAGGACCTCAATCAGACAGGTCCAGAAAAACCTGTAACACAATCCTGGTGCCCGCCTGGTGCTCTGGCCTCATATTTTGCTTCCATGTTGCACCAGCTGTCGTTTATTTATGCAGATTTTTTTTTCCTCAACACCTGGTTCAGTCTAATTTGCATCAAGCACTCTGATTTATAAAAGCAGTTCCTTACATCAAAATTGAATGACAGCATTGACCAGGGACTGCTTTTCAAGTCATTCTTTGAGGTATTTTGTGTATTTCGTATGTATTTAGTTGTCTGTTCCTACTGTAAAAGTAACATTAAAAATATAGTACAGACAGTTGCCAAGCTTTTAAATGTAACAAAATTCAATCTTACTAGTTTTATTCTGATCCACTAAGTAAAAAACAAACAACTGAAGGCTTTGAGACCCCAACCCAATATTGATTTCAGACAGCCTCCAGAATGGAAAATGAGATGTTGAAGCAAAACTGGACTAGTTAACCACCTTTGATCTCTAATGCTTGCTAGCCCCCACAAGGTGGCGCTGTGTCCTCCCAGCTACAAAAAACGTAAACTGCTGACCGTCATGCGTAATTGTTAGTTCCATCACATGGCGTCATTATCCTGCTACAGCCGTCTGTGTTTTCATACCTGGAGGCCCCACTTTGTAGCTGATTATAGAAAATAGACAGAGCCACTGTGTGCATTTGGGCAGTTCTGCCTTATGCTCTTGCTGGCGTAGAAGCTGCTCTGCCCATTGTAGCAGTCAGCACATACCTGGGCAGCATGTGGAACACTGAATGTTCTGCCAGCCATACCGTGGCTAGATATTTGAGTAAGCAGCAGTATGTACATTGACAGTATCTTACCAGCAGGGTACTTTAACAGTGCTACTATTCCTGATGTGAGATTATTCATCCACCATTTATGACCATATCTGATCACTGGAGAATGTGATCAGCTCCCTGGAAAATTAAAATTAGATTTAAAAAAAAAAAAAAAATACAGTATACTCATATTTAAATACATGACATAGGCCTACTTATTAATGCTTAAATAAACATGCAGTGTCCTTAGTAATGCTGAGACGAACCTTATACACCATTAACGATGACAGTTATATTTTCATTTATGTTGAGGTTAGTATCTTATAGGGTTGATATGTTCATCAATCAGTCCATTTTCAAGCCTTCTGTCCAGTTCGCGGGGGGCCTCTAGTCTACCTCGGGAAGGACATGGCACGAGGCAGGGGAGTTCCTAGCCAGGCACATGAGCAGGGCTGAAGTATGGACAGTAGTTTATACCGGCCGTGGAGGCACCGCGCCTCCCCCGCATTTGTAAACGTAGCAGTAAATATAGCATGTGCTTCCTGAGTGACTGCACCATGTGCTCACTCCCTGGAAGATAACCACCCCGCATTCCGTGTGGATCGTAGCTCTGGAGAGTCGCGGCGCCTTGATGATTAATACCACGGCCCGGGCCATCAGTTGTAATCCTGCACGCCTCGTTTCCCCATGAATGGCGCCAGTGACATGCTGGCCTTCAGGCGTGACCTGTGGGCAAGACAGAGTATGCCAACCACCTCCCAGAGCTGGGTATGCCCTCCCCGGCAATACCACCGAAATCATGGGGATTTGTGGAGGAAAGTCATCGGTGTATAAGAGTTCCTGCCATCACTCACGTGTAGGTTGCAAGCCACTTGTCTGTGGAAATGGGTTTCCTGAATTATCTGAGTCAGCAGACCTTTTTTTTTTTCCGTGTTGACAAATAGCATACGGTATACATTGCTAGTAATTTTTTTTTTTTGCAGTTTATCAAATTATTTGGCTGCAGCACTTCAGATGAATCTCCTCTAGGGTTCAGCAGCAGGTCCCTTTCAGGGATGTGAACTGAGTGCCTGGCAGGCACAAGTAGGGTTCCTTAAACAGAGATCCCTGAGTCTAGATCCTTGTTCTTCTTCCCTAGAAGGGATTTACTCAATGGGAAACGTAATTTTGCCATGTATTATGTCTGCTTTCAAATATCTTGTATGGTACCATTATCCTTTTCAGTTTAGGCGCCCTGTCTCTATCCAGGCATGGCAATCTACTTATTTCCTGTGGCGACCTGTGACAGACTTTCCAGGGCCGGCTGGAGATTTTCAGTGTGTGAACTGGGGGGAGGGGGGAGTATATTTGTGGGCCAGAGCCAGGATTCGGGATGCAGGATGTGGATTACGGGTCTCTGGTATGCGACACTGTCACTCGAAAGGATTTACGGCCCCATATTCCACGGTCAGCCCGCAATGCTGGGATTGCTTCTGTCCTTCAGCGAACTCCACGAACTTAAGTAGGTTTCGGGATCTGTTATGTGATTTATCCCCTGTCGAAATTTGCCTTAGCTGTGAACCGACGTAATACCATCCTTGCTGAAAGTCTCAGTAAGCTCACTTGCATGGCAAAGGCAGCTGAGTCACACCCTTAAGCGAAGCCCCGCGTCTAAAATGTATACACCTCCACCAGACCCCTTAAGACCCGATGACCCTGTGTGTGTCTGCCCAGATATTTCCCCACACCAGGGGGGAGGGATACGTTGCATCCCCACCTCTCACTGGATGCCTGAATATTTCCTGCAGTTTCGGAGTGCATTGCTGTTCCATCTGAGGGTCATTGGCTTACGGCAAGGCCACAGGGGGCATGGAGTGTGTACGTTTGACAGTCACAGAGAGAAGCTTGGCCAGAGAATAATTCAGCAAATCCACCAGACAGCAATAGTTGAAAGTTCCTTTCTTTTTCTCCAATACAGATTCATTTCCATGTAAAGTGTTCTTTTATTTTGTTCATCAGTGGCTGCATTGTGCAGCGTTTCCAGCACAGGTTTGGCGTATCGGCTACAGACCTGGCCCCTCTTTGAAACCTAATCACTATTCCGCCACACACCTGCCCGTCTGTTTGCGTCTCGCTCGGAGCCCAGAATTAGCCCGTATTTCTCTCTCGGCAGAGGGCGGGGCCACATTCGTTTGCTGTTTCGGTGTTTCTGCTGCTGTATTCAAAGTCTCGAGGAGAAAGATGGATTTATTGTACCCTGTCCTAGTGGAGGGCCACTATGCTAGTAGATTTGAGTGGTACCATACTGGGACAGTAATAGCTGTTTCCAAGCATTTTTTCAGGCATAGTCTGAGTCTGAAGGCTTTCAGCGCAGATCCTAAAAGTGCATTAAATATGCAGACGGACACCTGTTGTTGCATGTTTTAGCACACAGCGGGAGATGTAATTCATTATGGAGGGGAAGTGTGGAGTGAGCCTCCACTATTGTCGGATGCAATTAAGACTGTCACTGCAATTCCTGATGCAGTAGTCCTCGCGAGGGGACCCGCGTAGCACACGGTGAAACTGTAGACTTCTGACCATCTGCTTAATGAATTGTGATGTAGCCGTAGTGAATCGTTTAGTCGTGACCGGTGAAGTTTATTCCTGCAGTAGATGGACTGTGTGGTTACTTAGGAAAGTCACAGGTGAACCTCACAAGTGGACCATCCACATGAACACGCTACATTTGAGGAAACTGAGCACACAGACGTGATTCCCAACCACCGGGCGTACTCGCCTTTCTGCCACTTTTGACTATTTCGTTTGCTTAAGATGTTTGGGTTAACTTTGAAAGGGGAGTTATCAGCGTGTCTCCATGTGTTTCAGCCTCATACAGTTGGGCGTCGTGTCTCTATCCCATTGTGCCACCGGCTTTCGGGTTTAAAAAGCGCCATCCTCTATGATAGTGATTTGGAGGCTGGTCACAGACTCCTCCATTCAGAGTCAGCTGACAATTTCTGCCTTTTCTGATCTATTTTACCATCCCACCCACACCTAGAAGCCACAGCACTATGAAAGTGGGATTTAAAACTGCTCTAGGGGACCTTGGCGCATCCACCAGTATAAATCGCCCTGTGGCTTGCTCTTGTAAGTCCATATTCTGGCTCCACATGGGAGCCAAACTGTAGCTATTCAGCCCGAGTAATAAATTGCTGATGTCTTGTTCCAAACTAATCCTACTCCAATCACTTTTGCTGCCAAGAGGGGAGATGTGACCAGATTGAGGCTCCACAAACACTTAAGAGGGAATAAACGTGTTTAATGCACGACTCTAACCTTTGTGTTCCCAGTGGAGACACGTTCCTCTGTTAAACAGCAGCTGTTTATACGGTTCCCCTCCCTGCCCTGAGCTCAGTTGGCCTTCAGGAGATTGTTGCACAGTCACAGGCTTCCTGCCCCGGGGAGACTTGCCTGTCCCACTGAAATAGGTGGTCACTGCCCCTGTTTAACTGGTAAATTTATATCTCTAATCCTTTCTCAACATACTTGTCTTTGTCATGGCTTCAGCAGCCAGCCTGACGTATGGGCCTTCTATAAATAACATCCATCTGTTATGTACGACAGGCTATTTTTTCCCCATCACACACATTAAACAGCAGGTATTATTACTCAAAACTACAGTACATCATGCCACGGTGTTTGTTGCTTAATGGGCATTGCTTCTACTTCTCCCTGGATGTCTTAAGTGCTTAATCTGCTGCGGTTGTTATTTTTGAAGCTGGTTTGTTGCCCAGTTGGTTCCATAACCAGTATGTTTGATCTCAAAAGCTGTGATGAGAAAGATGAGTTTTAATCCCAGACAGCACAAGTCACAAGCCTGGGGTTCACCTTGGACGGACTGCCACTTTAGTAAAACTAGATTGTTTTAATTTTGTTTTCCAGGAACTCCAGAAAGGAGCTGAACGACATAAGATTTGAGTTCACTCCAGGTCGAGGTAAGATGGTGAAAATGCTGGGCATGTGGGTGTGTGCTAATTGTAGAGCGAATGAACAGAGCACCAGGGATGGGGTGAGTTTACATGTCTCCTCGGATACACCATGTTTCCCACACGCCCCCCCCCGGGCAAATTGCTGTTTCAGACACAGCAGACGGGGTCTCCCAGGAACTCTTCTCGGCCGGACTTGTCCAGGGACATGATGTTGTTATCGGTAACGTCAACCTCTCCCCTGCCTCCGTTCCCTTTGAGGTTACATCTTTTGACGCTTCGGATTGATTCGTCACTGGCGTAGCACTCAAAAAATAAAAGCAAACAGACTCTGGTGGCAAAATCGTTGGCCCCACCATTCAAGGTGACTTTGTTTGACCTTTCAGTCGCTGCTAACCTCCAGAAGATCGTGGATGACCCAGTTACCTACAAAGTGTTGACCTTTAAGCTGGTATGTACCCATAAGTTTTAGTGTCATGCTGCCAGGGCCTTATGTCCAGGGCCTTAAAGAGGAGCCTGATTGTTCTCACTGTTTTGTTAAGATCCTCAGGACCAGAGGAATTCAGCAAGCAAGCGCTCTTTTAGGTTAAGACAAACAGCTCACCTGTGAATTCAGGAAGAATTTTCTAGTACTGCAAAAGACCATTCAAGAGTGAATGCTGTTTTTGTTTATACTTAAGGTAAACAGCAGTCCCTGCAGCACAGCATCACTGAGTAATTTCTTTGAGTAGGTGCGTTATTCTCACATATCTGCACAACCATCTAACAACACAGCTTTGACATAGAAGAGTGATTTTTTTTTTGAGTCCATGTAGCTTGGTAGGGGGTGGAGTCACTGGTGTGGGGATGGAGCATTTTGGTCCACTTGTCACTCTTAATGCTCATCCAATGGTATGATTGTGCCATGGAATCAAAGTTATGACTCAAAGCGCATTGGGGACTCACTCCATGCAGAAGAACATGTTTACATCTATCGTTCTGTGGGGTGGGCTGCTTTCAATCAGAGGTGTTGGTTAAGGTCTGATATTTCACTGCATTTTTGTATTAGCATTATGTACCGACAGATGGTTAAATTGGGGAATTGGAGATCCATATGACATCTGAAACGAACCATGTTAAATTAAAGCTATCACGGATGTACCTCCATCAAAGCCGGCAGCGTGATCCTGTGGCACTCTCCCAACAAACACATGAGTGACGTTAAACACTCATTCTCCTTTCAAAGAGTGACTCGTGTCTGTTGACAGAGATCACACGATAAATGGGAGGGGGAAAAAAAAAAACCCAAAGGATTAAATGGTGTGGTAAATGTGACCGAGCGTCTCGGAGGGTATGACATGACTTTGGGGAATGATTTTGCCTCATTTCTGGATTGTCATCCATCGCTCTCTGTTGTGTGAGTTGGCAAAGAACTGGCTGAACTGTGAGGAGAGTCGCAGGAGTGACTCCACATCAGGCATTGAGATGGGGGGAAGAGGAAAGATATAGGAGAATCTTCACAAGTGCCTCTTAGTCCCAAACTAGGCTGTCTACCTGATCTTCACAGCCTCGGATTGAGATCCCCTAAGCTGGGTCATTTTTAATTCTCATCCAAGAGGCCCAGTCCATCAAAACGCAGCCATGTAATCTGCTGCCCCCAGGGCTTGCTGCTGTGATCTAGTGCCACTCCACCATGTTAGAACCCATGCAAGCTGTCTGCAGTACGCACTCCCCCTGAATGCAGTTCCATGCTGGATGTCTAGACTTAGAGAGCCTGGGGACATGGCGGAGCTTCACCGAGGAGCTGTCAATGGCTGAGCCGCAGCTACCTCCAAGTCACGCTGCGCCCCCTTCAGGATGGGGAGTGTAGTCACGTTGAGAAGAGGATCTACCGATCTTATCGCAATTTTACTGCTTTTGCATATATATATTTCTTAATGATACGCCCCTGCTTTGGTTCAGCACAGTAGCTTAATTAGTTCAGAAGTCGCTCGCATTAAGCTTTCACCATTGTTGATATGATAAGCCCCTTATTTAATAGTGCCTTTTTATCTTTAATGCAGAGGAGGTTGTCATCAGGTTTAAGCTCACCATAAGCCTGAGAGTGTGGCTGAAAGACGGCTCAGCTGCTCCCAAAAGCTAGCTGAGCTGCTGCTTTCCTTCTGTCCTTTGCTGCCATGAGGGTTTTGCTCCACAGGCTTCCATTTCTAAGTGAACCTGTTTTCTGGCTTTAAATGGGGACGCTTTATATTAGTAAAAGTCAGACCAAGTGTCCAGAGGAGGTCTGTTGGGAAACGTGTCCCTGCATCCTAACACTGGGGTGTGTGGGAACTTGCACTCCAGTCACTATTTCACTGTTAAAAAACAACACACGTGGTGTTTCCTGCATGCCAGCCCCCACTCAGCCATTCTGGGTGGGGTAGGACATAGCACAGCTTGCCTGGGGGCATCCATCAGCACCCAAACCCAAATGGTGCCAGCTGTCTTCCTCCCCAGCTTCCATGCATTTCTCCTTAAATACGGACTTAATCTCCGTTAACGCTGCATGGTTTGTGCCGCCTGTCGTGGCTGGGAACGTGGACCAGGACTGTGACTAAGAAGAAAGACGCCCTCGTTGAGGTGGATTTCAGCTTGGTCGTGGTATTTCCTTTTCCAGCGGTATGGTGTGACTGACTGCTCATGTAGTATGTTCACCAGTGGGTCAAAATATCAGCCGGGTCCAGGATTTTGAATGCATTGCTTTCTATCTCCTGAAGCCAGCAGTGAAAAAGCCATAAAATATAAGAATAGGGAGCAGCAAAATAGACAAACAAGTATCAGTTTTAATTAAATCTTTGCCTGTTTGGCATAAAGGGATTTGACTCATAGTTACACTCACTCTTCTCTCATTTCCTTCCCTCCCTTAGCATACGATTCATCACTGAGTGTTTGATTACAGAACTGAAAATATATGTGTGTCTGTGCAAAATATAAACATCCGTATAGATTCCATACTAAACCTGCTGTTAATCATTTAACACCTGTTCTTTAGCGCAGAGAAACCTCTAAAAATAATCCATGCATATTGTTTGTTTTCTTAGTCACACAGTATAATCAGGCTGTTTGAACAGAAATTAATATATAAAGATAATTTTATTAATACTTGGTGATTATAGGGGGAATGCATGTAGGTGTGGATCTCATGCTGGGGATTCTTGGTTATATCTCACCGTTGGCTGAGTTCCTAAATCATAAGGGGGGGGGGGACTGAAATGGACAGACTGGAAGTGGATTATAAAGACAAAGTGGGGATGTCAAACTTCACACACGTACACATATGCATGTTTGTGTGACTCCTCCCCCAGGCTTCAGGCTGTGATGGCACAGAGATCCCGGACGAGGTGAAGCTGGTGGGGTTTGCGCAGCTGAGCGTCAGCTGATGCCTCTGGCCCTCAGCCCCCCACTGCGCCCCCGCCCTCGCCCGGTCCAGGCCTTTGACGAGGAGGGGCTGCCTTCCAGCACGCAGACTGAGCACAAGGAGGGAGACGGAGAGAGAGAGAGACGCACCTTTCAGCCCTTGTACATCGCACTTCTGCCGATCGCCGGGCCTGAGGCGTAGCCGGCGGTGTACCCCCCCCCAAAATGCCACCACGCGCTGTCACCCCTGCTCCCCCAACCAAGTCCCAGTCAAGCCAGGATCCAAAAGAGCAACCACAGAGGTACTCAGGGGGTAGTATTTATTTCTGCAAATTAGCTTAGGACTTGAGTTTTAACACAATACCTCTGCTTTCCAAGTAGCTCGCTGTTATTTATTGAATTCAGCCTGTCTTTTATGTTTCTCGTTGCTCGTTTTTAAATTGAAGAAAAATAATAATGATGATAATTTAAAAAAAAAAACAAAAAAAAAAACACTTGCTTCTCAGACAGACCACATGACTGACCGTCAGCGTGACTGGTCTAAATCACACGCTGTGTCCCGAATGTAAGACCCATTCTATTTATGTTGACATATATATTAACTGTCACACTGTTACGACTGTGATAAGTCAATGAATTGTACTGTATGTGGTAGTCGAGAATGGATATTGCGCAAAAGTGCAGGTCTGAGCACTGCTATCTCAGAAGTCAGTGTTAATGCTTAAAATGCTGGAGGTGCCTTGATCATTTAAACGTGCCTAAGGATGTAGGATTACTACAGTGGATTTGGTACACACACATTCGTCTGGACAGCACCATGACCCTGGCACTGCAGATGTCATTACAGAGTAGTATTTCCACCTCAGCAACAAACAAAAACAAAAGTAAAGCTTCATTTGCACTTTTTGGATGGAGTATTTGCACGTGAGCAGTTCTTAGCCCTGGGAGATTCTGTGGATTCTAATTAGTTTTGCCCATATGCCTCATTAACACCGATAAAAGCTGTTTTCAATCTCAAATCGTACCCACCAATTGCATATATATCACGATGACTGTCAGGATCTGAGCTTAGTATTTTGTCTTGATAGAACAGCCTAAATAGATACTTTGTCCCAGAAAAAGAATTTGCCTCCAAAATGTATTGTCGTAAAACATCTGCAAATTAAACTAAATGCCAACTTTTGAAAGGACAAACGACACCTTTCCCTTTGAAATATGTGACTAACTGTCAAATACAACTGATGAGTGATGGTGACAGATATAGACCCTTTGTTGTGAGAGGTACGCTACACTCTCTATATAAAGGATGTGTGTAAAAGCATACCGCGTCCGCTAATTAAACCCATTCCATTTCTGTATGCAGCTAATTACAAATGTCTACAGAAGAGCAACAAATAATTGCTGTTAATAAAGTTGAAAAGTTGAAAGTTGCTTCTAGTTGATTGATTGATTTTCCTGAATTAATTTGAATGTGTCCAGATTTGCTGTTGCTTCCCGCTTTTCTGCCGACATTGGTGCTCTGTTCCTTTCTGGAACATTCCTTACAAAAGTCTTTGATCCGCCTTCTGGTAAACACATTCACATTGAATACTGAGAAGAAGTCAGTGCAAGATAACCTGAAAGAGTAAAAATAAGAGGTACAAGAGAAATGCAGAGGAACCATGTCAGTGTCTCCTCAGAACTGGAATAATTAGCTGGCTCTTGGTTTGCATGTTCAACTGAGCAGCTAAATAGGTTAGCGAGTAGACCTGCTTAGCAAGAGGCTGCAGTTTAGGCTCCCAGAAGGCCCTTTAAGCTAAGCACTTAAAGTGCCTACCTGAGAGCCGGAGGCAGAGAGATTCGAAAAGCATGAGGTACGTAAAGAGCTGCCTGTGCTTCTTCTGTCTTAATCAGGCTTTATTGAACTCCGCATTGAATTTCACCTGGTTTCACCTTATCTGGATGGAGGTGTATTGGTTACAGATAAGAGAGCTCTGTGAAAAACCATTTCATCTTCATTGTCCTGTGTCTTTAAAAGGAATCGTGTCAAATGTAATTATGATAGATTATTTACTTGATTAGATAAATTCATAGCCCCCAAACAATTACTTCATAACTGAATAGTTGATGATCCTTTAATTAAAGTTAATTTCAGAACTAATTTAAGGTGCATAAATAAGCCAAATATAATTAACATTTTTATTTGCCCAAATTTGCCAGCAACAATATTCATAAATGATCTGGAGTCTGTATTTGTTGCTAAATATGACTTCAAACTATCCATTTTTTGTACTGCCGTCTGTAGCCTGTCCCAGGGAATATAGTGTACCAGGTAGGGGACACCCACAATAAGGGCATTGAAGAGCCACCACTTAACTACATGTTTCTGGATTGCAGGAGGAGAATGAAGTACTTGGTGAAAACCTGTGCAAGCATGTAAACTCCACATACACAGCCATGAGCAGGAATCAAACCCACAGCCCTGCAAATGTGAGACCACCATGATGCTTTAAATATGATTTCTAGATGATTATTTAATACGAGCCTAGAGAAAGACCTGGAAGGCAGAATGTACACTGAGATCCCTTTTGATCAAGAGCATTATGCTAAGCAACTGAAATTAATTAAACAAGAAAGCGTAAGAGTCTGGAGGCACTAGCCGAAAGACCCCTCAGTCGAACGTACATTCCATTCTCACGTGGTTTAAGGAAGCAAGCTGTGGTTGTGATGATGTGCGTTTGGCTGTCTTGCCATCTTTTTTTTAAGAAAGGCTTTTACACAGTCTGTCAGTCTTCAAACTTGGTGGAATCCATGTAGAATCTTTAAAGTTTAAACCAAGCGGAGAGCTGAGCTTGGTGCTGTTGCCTTGCTTTGCATCCACCCTCCACCATTTCAGCCCGATTTTAAAACTGAACGGGTATCAATTACGGCCTTTCTGACAACAAAATGGTGTCCTGGACTTGGGTTCACCTTGACATCATAAGAGACACGGCAGGTGCAGGACCACATGGCTTCCATCACACAATGCCGTTTTTATATCCAAATCAGTGAGATATGCTAAATCTGAATTGACTGAACAAAATGTATTCAAATGCATTTTTTCTCTAAAACAAAATAGATGCTGACACTAAGTGCTGGGCCACTTTTTTTTGTGATATGGCAGCAAAGTCCAGCTCCTTTTACTTAAGAGCATATCAGCATAACTCCAATAATTAAGTCAGACCTTGAGAAGATGATCAAGAATATAATTTAAAACATATCACAAAAGCTTAACAAAATTTAGGAAGTGTTCATACCATCCATAAGCAGAACTGGTTCTAAAACCTGAACTTGATGTCCATAGACCTTCACATCTCAGTGTCACTTGCTGACAGCACCTCGACTAAGCCCATCCCGGGGCTTCAACGTGATTGTTGAAGTAAACCCCTATTTACAAATGATGCAGAGTGTGATGAAACCTAACCTTTAGCAGTTTATTGCATTTGTGAAGTGAGGGAAACTTTGTGCTAAGTATAGAAACCCAGGAGAAAGTAAATCAATGGCTATGCAAGTAGTTAGAAGCTTATTGAATAACTGAGCAGTCTGTAGCCTTTTTGTTGGTGAGCTGCACAGTCAATGATGGAAGGAAATTAGCTACAGCAGCAATGTGCACGATCAGTCTACATAATTTACGCAGACACTGAGATCTGCTCTCAGCGGGAACTGGACCTGTGCTACACTGCAGACCCTTTGCTGGGGAAGTGTTCTGCGTCCTTCATGGGAAGCAACTCACCCTACCACAGTGTTCTTTTCAGCTTGAGGACCATGTTTGTCTTGGGCGTGATCAGGGAAGAGATATGAACCTAATGACCTTCGGTGCACCTCGTCTGTTAGCTTACTCGGGGATCTTTAGTTGGCTGTCTGCAAGAATGAGCCCATGCTCGGGTGATGACACTGGCAGGGTCCCCTTCTTCATACCCTGTCCTTCTAAGACATGCTCCAGACTCCCTGTGAGTGGATAAGCACTACAGAAGATGGATGGCTAGATTACCAGGTGTAGTATGGTTATGTTCTTAATATTATTTTAAATAGTCTGTACTTGTCCAGTTTGTATATGTTCCATGTCAATCATGTGCATATGCACCATGACAAATTCCTAGTATGTGTAACATACTTGGTGAAATAAAGTGATTCTGATTCTGATTCATGAATATACATATAGCACAGTAACAGTGGTTTTCTTAGAGAACTCTATTCTGCTACAAAAAGGAGAAAAAAACGCCCGACATTAACTTGGAACATGAAATGATAAAATTGTGAAAACGGCTAATCACACCACAGGTATCTCTGGGGCTCAGAGCACAGAGGCTTCCTGAGTGGCTGTCTGCTTGAGTTGAAGGTGGGAATGGGTAGCTAAAGAAAAGCGATGACCCTGCAAAGGCAGACATGCTGACTGCTTGTTCATCATTATTGTTAAGAAGTGTAGGATGGAGGCATTCCAAGGCCAGAGCACAAATCAGCTTCATCCTTTGTCAAGTGGAAATACAACCTCCTTGTTGGTATTGCAGGGACATGTAATGTTATACTATTTAACCCTTAACTCCTGAGATGTTTGGAAGGTTGGTTTCTATCAAGAACTGCCAGCTGTGTGGATTTTATACCTAACCTGTTACAGACAAAATTGTACCAGCTTCCAAACACCCCTGTATACTTAACATACTCCATTTTATTCTATTCCACTTATCAATGCTCTCATATAGATATTCCGAGATGAATATTTATGAAATTGAACGGAATCATCTTTGGATATTTGCTGGAAACTAGTCATTATTTTAACGAGGTTTTCAAGTACAGTGCCGTGAAAAAGTATTTGCCCTCTTTCTGTGTTCCTCTGTTTTTGTTTAACAACACTTAGTTTCTGATCTCCAAACAAATTTAGTATGACAACCTGAGTAAACAATACACAGTTGTCAAGTGATCTTGTGATTTATTGAAGAACAAAAACTCCCCAAAAACTATATCACCCGTGTGAAAAAGTACTTGTCCCCTAAGCTTAATATGTGGTTGGGCCACCTTTAGCAGGAACAACTGCAATTAAACACTTCCGATAACAGATCGGTCTTTCACATCGCTGTGGAGAAATTTTGGCCCACTCTTCTCTACAAAATTGTTTTCAGTCACATTGGAGGATTTTTGACCATGAACTGCCCTTTTCAGGTCCTGCCACAACATCTCAGTGGGGTTCAAGTCAGGACTTTGACTGGGCCACTCCAAAATTTATTTATTTATTTATTTTCCCCAGCCATTCAGAAGTGGATTTTCTCTTGTGCTTCGAATCATTGTCCTGCTGTATAAACTAATTACGCTTGAGCTTCAGATCCACGGACTGATGACCGGACATTTTCCTTTAGTACTTTTTGGTAGAGAGCTGAATTCATCCTTCCTTCAATTATGGCACGTCGTCCAGGCCCTGAATCAGCAAAGCATCCCCACACCACCACCGCCATATTTGACTGTGGGCATGATGTTCTTATTGTGGAAAGCTGTATTATCTTTATACCAGATGTAACAGGACCCAGGACTTCCAAAATATTCCACTTTTCACTCATCAGTCCATAGAACATTATCCCAAAAGTTTTGGGAGTAATCAAGGTGTTTTTTTTTGGCAGATGTTGGACAAGATTTTATATTCCTCTTGCTTAGCAGTGGTTTTCTGTGACTTCTCGGATGAGTTTTCTATGAGCTCTTGGAGTAATTTTGCTAGGCCTGCCACTCCTGGGCAGATTTACCACTGCTCCTTGTTTTCTCCATTTAGAGATGATGGCTCACACAGTGGTTCGCTGGAGTCCCAGAGTCTGAGAGATTGATTTGTAACCATTTCCTAAATAATATATTTCAACAACTTTCTTTCTCAGATCTTCTGCAATTTCCTTTGATCGAGGCATAGTGTACTGTTTGTTGAGGTTTTTAGGGAACCTCACATTGCTAGAAAGGTTGTATTTAAGTGATGTCTAGATTCATAAGGGCTTACAGCAATCAATCTTGGGCGTGGCTAGTCAAATTGAAACCTTTTGTCAATTAAATTTGATTCATCGATTGACTAAGGGGCAATTGTTCACATGGGTGATATAGGTTTTGTGGGGAGTTTTTGTTCTTCAATAAATCACAAGATCACTTGACAACTGTGTATTGTGTTTACATAGGTTGTCTTTTGTCATACTAAATTTGTTTGGGGATCACAAACAATTAAGTGTTGTTAGCTAAAAGTGGATGAATTCAAGAAGGGGGCAAATACTTTTTCATGGCACTGTAGACTAACCTTAATCTGAGCAGTGGTGAGGTAAGACCTCTTTTAACATTTAGACAGGATTTAAAAAAATAATTAAAAAGTAAGCAAGTGGGACTTTGAAAACGAGTGCTGCCAAGGTAACCAGCGGGTAGACACAGAGTTCAAATAAGTGACACGGGTAGCAATTAAAACTAATTAAAAGGTCAATAAAAGTCAGACTCAGGCCTGGGACCAAGCATACCATGAACCAATACATGGGCCAGTACTCACCATGCTTTTTAGAGAGGGGCAAGCTGGGCCAGCTATAAAACGACCGGTGCAAATTGTGCTGTCAGATGGTTAAGTTCCAGGCCACTAAAGATACAGAACGGAGCAGCATGCCACCTATGGCTTATGGCATGAGCCGCTTAATCAAAGACAGAGGCACGCTGTCTGAAAATGTCAGCGTTTACCGTGGGAGCGTCGTGCTCGCCTCTCAAGAAGCAGACGTTAAAAACAACCCATGTTTCTCCTTGGAGAGTATCATCGCCGAGCCCTAGGCTGTCTGCATTTCCGTGCTTTTATGCAATACTCATTACTTTAAGAATGCGTGTCAGGGAGCAGCGCAAACATGAACAACATTCCCCCGACAGAATCGGCAGAAAACAAAAAAAAAAAACCAATCCTCACTTCGCCAGAGTCTCTTTTCAATTCGTGCAGGTGATCAGACAGGTCCATGTGGGAAATCCCATTCTGGCCCATTGCCAGAATGGATATACACAATACAAGATTGACTTGCAGAAATATAAATATTCCCATGTCATGTTGTGCTTACAGGACACCCAAAAAATATGGACTAAATTGGTTTGTAGCTGACAATATTCTGCATTTCCATCCATCTCCTAACATCTGATCCTAGGGGAGGCCCTGGAGCCTATCCAAGGCAGCATATGGCTGGATCACACCCCAGACAAGACACCAGTTTATCACTGGGCACATACTATTGGCAATTTAAAGACAGATGTCTGAGGACTGCAGGAGGAAACTTACACAACACAGAGTGTAGGTGGGATTCAAACCCCCAACCGTGGAGGTGTGAAGCAACAGTGCTGCCCACTGAGCCACAGTGCCACCCACTTACAGTACAGATATTGTAAATATTGTATATCTATTTTGAGGTAATGTATCTCATTAGCAGGGAAGGATCGTTCCAGATCATTTATTACCAGTTCACAATGTTCACCACATCAGTCAAGTTAATAAAAACATTCATATTAATTCAAAAACTCTATTTTTAATGTAAAAATGACATCTTGTACATTACAACTGTCCATTTGAGGAAAGTTTTTTTTTTTTTTTAAATTAATGCTTACACGTTAAAATATCACAACAGCTTTTAATACCAGAGAATTAAAAAACACATACGGTTCAGCACATCTCACTCTATTCTAATGTTCCAGTTAAAGAACGGTTTTATCTGATTCAAATTATACAAAATATATAGATTTTTTTACAATAATCTCAGAAGCACAGAATGATACCTTACTACACATGGTCATACATTCATTTGTGAATGTAAATAATTGCAGTTTATATTCTATACAACGTGAAACTCCTGATATATACATACGTACATATGTATATATTACATAGACACGGTTTTGTACACAAAAGGTAGTAGAAAGTGGAGTCTGATCAGAAGCAAGAACAAATGGCTCACTATCATTTACTGAAAGTAAGAAAATAATTTGCATATTGAAAACAATGCATTACATCTAAAATGCAAATTATCCTTAATTTACAGCTTTTTTTTTTTCTTCCCCAGATACATTTTCATGATTGTTCCACTGACACGATTCATCAGCCCTACTGTGTAGAGAGCAGGTGTTTTAATTCAGTGACTCACACACTGCACCTTACAGATTTACAGTTTGTTTTTATTGTTCTTTCAGACATTGGACATTCAGGGTCGCGGGGTGAGGACAGTGCTAAAGAGGCATGTAAGCTTTTCGGGTACGAACCCAGCCCCGCAACCACTATGCTGACACCACTGTGAGTTTATGGCAACGAGGGTGACGTTGTTCAGAAGTTTACTGTTACCAGAAGGCATGAACATAAACCCCAGTAAAAATTCTACACAGGAATGAAATCAGTACGGTGTCATGTTTTCTGTTTTACTCGACTACATGACTTTCCTACCGTGAAAATGCATTTGTTGTTATTTTATAATCTATATAGGGAGTTGTGCAATAGGTTTGTGGTCTTCTGCCTGTGCCTAGGGCTTTAGCATGGGCATATGTTCAGAATCCTCATATAATCAGACAGGTCAGCAACTCTGAAAGCCTTACAGTGTGCCACAGACCCAACAAACCCTAATTTGGCTGTGTGTTAATACTTGATTGTATGTCAAACTAAAAATGTGAATGCGAGCAAGCACCAATATGACCTGACGACCTCAGTGCACTTCTGAAAGGTTCGACTACATAAGAGGTAAGAAAAGAACTTAAGTATGATTCACTAAAAATGACCAAAAAAATCCCCATTTTGCCCTTGTGGATATTGGTAAATAAACAGAAAAAGATACAACAGTTTACTGCAGTGATGTTAGCAGTTGTTAACATCTGAGGTGCTTCTTGCTGGACATGTCATTCCAGACCCTGTGCATTTCGTCGGGGGAGATCTGGTGCACAGTGATGACTCGGCGATATCTACAGAGGCTGTAGGCCATCTTCCAGTGGTTGAAGCCACTGTTCTGGAAAGGGTGGATGCCTAACTTGCGCAGGCACAAGCCCACATAGACGTCCTCCAGGTGTAGCAGCCGTGTATGGAGTGACGTCTTGTAGATGAGCTCGGCGACATCAGCTGAAAACACATAGCCGGTACCCGAGCAGAAAGGCGGGTACTTGCTGTCGGGGTACAAGTCCCGGGGCATGTACCACTTGCTACGCATGTCCCGGATGGGCCCCCCGTTGATCACGTAGCCCGTGAAGTAGCGCCTCCTGGGCTTGGTGGTGGGCTTCAGGAGCTTGTAGACCAGGTTGTCCATGTTGACAAAGATGTCGCTGTCCGTCTTCATGACATACTTGGCCTTGGGGCAGAAGGTCGCCACCCACCTCATGCCCATCAGAGTCTTGAGTGTGAGGTTGTGGTAGGAGTCGATGAAGTCCTCCACCAAGATGTCATGGAAGATCTGGCTCTCCTGCTCCACCATCTGGTTGAGGACCTCATCTGTGTTCCTGCCCAGCAGGAACAGCGTGACGATGCGGATGTCATTCAGGCCGCCCTCATCCCCCCACGTCTCTCGTATGGCCTGCCGGGCATCAAACTCCTTGTGGGTCGTGCTGATGAGGATGATGAGGAAGGGCGCCTCCGTCTCGCACTTCTTCGGCTCATTGATGACGAAGTCGAACGCGTGCGGGTTAAGGGGCCGGGTTCGGATGTTACTGAAGGTGACATTCTTGTGTTTTGGTACCTTGCGAATCGGTAAGGACAGTTGCCCGACGTAGGAGGACGACGGCCGCGATATACTCAGGTACCAGAGAGCACTCGCCCAGCAAACGACTGTCAGGATATATAAACAGGAAACCTTTGAAGGCATTATGCTGCATTCACTCGTGTTTAGAGCTTTGAAGAGTCTGTCTTCTCATGAAGGAGTATATTTCCATCAAGGGAGCACTGAGGTGCTTCCATGTCAGCCTTGGCATTTATTGATTAGAATGGAATGCTCCACAAAAAAGTGAAGAGTACCACAATTATGAGCACAGGCATTATTATTTTTTTAAATACAGTATACTTCTTCAGTGTACAACCAATTTGGATTCTTCACCAGTCTCCACCCTGTCTTTGCCTTCTTCTCCTCTGAAAAAGAAAGAAGTGGAAGAACTAAAAGTTTGAACATGAAAAGCGACCGATGGGAGAGTCTAGCGATGTGGGCAGGAGCATCAGAGGAAAACACTGGCCCTGGGCTGCAGAGACACACAGAAACATTTATGAGTGCTTTATGGCTGCTCTAAAAGTCCGGGTGAGTTATGCCTATTACATCAAAGTCAGCCAGAGTCACGTGACATTTTGATGTTACTAGCCCTAAAGCGGTCACTAAAAATGCGAACTGTCTGACGCGTGGAATTTCATTACAGCTGGCTGTGTTATTCCAGTTAAGCCGGAGTCTCTGTGGCCCCACATTAAACTTCTTGTCATTCCGTGCACGTCTCAGGCAAACGGGCCTGCGAATGTTTCCCACCTGCTGCTCGGCAGATGCTAGCCCAGGGAAGAGGGCCCCTGCGCGGGTTATGGAATTAGAGTCTGATGGCAGCTCAGCTCGATTTCCCAAGACGCGGTTCTATATCTCTGGCTGCTCTGTTAGGGTGTGTCCAAATGTTGTTATCTGCAAAGCGCCACATCTGAAAACCGGAGTAGCAGTGAGGAAGAGGAGTTGGAGGGCTGGAAACATGAAGGTAACCTTTCACAGAGCTTTTTGGAAACACGATATCACTTAATCAATGAGGCACACTACCCATTTCAACATTTATTAATTTACAAATAACAAAATATACAGTGAAAACTTTTGCAATGCATTAATATACTTCAAAAGAGTTCCCATCTGTTAAATTTACTTGGGTCCATCAATGAAATGTTTGAAAAAAACTATGCCTTATATTTTTATATTTTATTATTGATCCTGAGCTGATTTTGATCATTTTTGGCAGAAATGCACCTTAAGAAAGTTCTAGTGAAACATGTATTTAACTTCCCACTATGCCTGTTTTATGTACTTCTGCTGTACCATGTAACAAGCCACAAATCTGACTGACATTTATAATGATAATCATCAAAATCAGATAGCAAAGTCAGTTAACAGTCATCAAGTCAAAATCACTGACACAACAAGTCAGAGCAAGTGTTCAAAGTGTCTTCCATTAACTTTCACATAGTCCCACAGTCGTTCAGCCAAAAATTTATCAAAATCGACACAGGATCAACAAAGTTATTGCAAAAATAAAAAGGTTTACTTTTTTAAACAGTGTATAATGAATTATACAATTCAAGTATCAGTGTCCATGATTATTTAGTCATAATCTTGGATGCATAAAGGGAATGTTTTATTTTATAGACTGTAGTAATTTAGCTAAGTGACACCGTCAGCATCCAACAGGTCCAAATATTCCTAAGGCAGTTTTGGTTCCAGGGTGAGAACTTGGCAGATGTTCAGTCCCCATGGAACCATAAATGAAAGAGAGGTACTGGAGGCATTGCTGAGAATCCATGCATGGTTTCTGCTGTTAATGGCTACAGTGAGTGCAGAATTCTGTTGATATCAGCATTTGCATTATTTATATACATTTAATACCTATGTGCTTGACTGTATTTGATTGAACCTGTAACTAATAGGACACATTTCTCACTTCATATTTTGCTGTTGAGTGATTATCATTAAAAAAGGTAGAGATCTCCAGGGCTGCTAGCCCTGGACTTACTGTACACAGTATTTGTAACTCTCGCTGTGGCTATAACTTTAAAAATGAGCTTCATGACAGAATGTTCTAGTGCTTAGCTGGCACCTTACTATTACAGCTTTTTATTTTTACCTTGCTGGCAACGTATGAGGAAGGTGCTTATTTTAAGTTCTTTCCATTTTATGCCCTCCCCCCCACAGGTGGTCAGGTACGCCAGAGGAGTTGTTTGCCACAACATTGAAGGCCAAACAACCTCAGTAAGTGCTTTGGTGGAGACACTGGTCTTCGATGAGTGCTCAGCACCCCCAGTTTGTTCATGTTTAGGTCAAATGATGTTCCCTAACACACAGCAACAAGCTGGAATTTCAAGACAGCAGGCACGTTCTTGGCTGATTCATGCAACAGTGCTGTTATGGGGCTCCTCCCTTGCCCCCCCCTTCTTTAAACCAGGCGGGTCTCAATCTGCTGGTGTGATTCAGCTGCACTCGCCTCTTGCTAAAGCTCAGAGCAGCTCAGGGATTTGCACTGACTCTCAATGACATGGTGATCTTGGACTGAAAGCCAATGTGGCTTGATAATGAGCCTGTCCCCACTGTGGAAATTGCGGCGTATGGGGCCATAATCTACTAAGATACTGCCGCTATTACCAAAGCCTTGAAGCTTCATGTTGCCTCATTTCTACTCTCTGTCCTCAATAAACAGCACAGTTTGCAGCCATGGAAGAGGCGCACTGATGTCCAATAGCCACCAAGACCAGTGGGGATTGCGATCAGGAGAACACAATTTGCACTTCTTGTTTTTTTTTTAATTAGACTGACTTTTTTTAAAAATGGACGACATGTAGCTTGAAGATCTACTGTTTAGTTCATATGCACATAAAAAGGAGTAAAAAATAGCTGATGATTTCAGTTTTGATTATTTTGTGATTGACTCAGTGTTCTGATGTATTGTTATCTTTTCCTAACTGTTGGAACAATCAGTGCTTCCACTGACTTCTGCATTTACACTAGGCATTCAAACTGGGCTGATAGGGTGGCTCGGGGGACCTCTTCTGAGTTAGAGGGTGTTGGGGTTTACTCCCACAGTGTAAAGACCCACAATTCAGGTGACCCAGTAAATGACATTAGCATGACCTATGCCTGACCTTAGCATCCTTGGGGGACTGCACTTGGAGATGCAGGCAATCTGCCTGGGGGGGATCCTTCCTTTCGTCAGATAAACTCGAGATTGCCAAGATTCCAATGGAGCCATAATCATGGGCGGTATGTATCTCAGTGGGTTAGTGATTTGTGCCTGTATCTGGAAGGTTGTGGTTTCAAACCGTGCAGATGAAAAATCAAATCACTGCTAGGCCCGTCAGTAAAGCCTTTATCCCCAACTGCGCTATGGATGCTAGCTGACCATCCTGTCTGACCCCAAGCTTTCCTCAATTGTAAGTTATTTTGCATAAACTGTCTTCTAAACAAGTATAAGTAAGAATAAAAAATAGGTGACAAAAACTGAAGTCATGCAGAGAAAAGAGGGCCAGATTCAGAACTGAAGTGGGTTTTCTTGTAGTATGACGTAAAGATAATCTGTGTACCTCAGATGAAGCTGCTTAGGATCAGCACATCAATGTCTCTGTGCTGGGCAAAGGTGAGGTCAGCATTTCAAACAGGTATAGACCCACAGTCATGCATTTTCCAGGCACGTTACCCGAGAAACAGAGGACAGCTCTCGGCACGCCGTTGGCCGCTAATCGCTTCACTTATGTTAATATGCGAGCACATTCGTCATCTGGTGGAGTGAGCTGGCTCGGCAACATGGGGGCACGTCCCATGGCTGAGACAGCTGGCTAAAAAAGAGAAAGGCGGTTCCTCGCAGAAAAAGCAAACAGTTCATTCTCTGCCTTTACTTTACTCAGAAGATCTAAGTCTGTGAAAAGGACCTGCAGGAGACAGAGCAGATTTACAAGCACCTGACAGTAATGTATTCAGTTTTTATGAAGCACTGTTGGGGGGGGTATTCAAAGAAAGCTTTAGCTATGCTCAGAAATATGCAAGAAGCTTTCAGTGTCAACAGCGGGTACAGGAAGAACAGAAACACAAATAAAGAACCCACTCTGCACTTCATTTTGGGAGGAGTGCGTATATTTCGGGGGACTGTAGCCCTGGACAGCTGCTTGACTGCCTGCCTGGGAGCAATATACAAACGCACACCCCCAAGGCATTAACCTTCCCGGCAAAGCATACGTTAGCTCCCAGCAGGTGAGCAGCAGTCCCACATATGCTGAAATGCGGGAGGAAATCAACAACACATGCTGAGGACATGTCATTCTGGGAAGATTTTATATCGGACTCACAGCAGATCACTCAAACCATATATCAAAATGACAGGAGCAAAAAAGACCGGACTAACTGAGAAGCGCACAGGCTAACACTTCAATGCAAGAATCACACAGGCTAAGACTTCCACTCGGGAATCACACGGGATAATTATTCAGTGCAAGAATCACACAGGCTAATAAATCCACTCAAGAATCACACAGGCTAATTATTCTATGCAAGAATCACACAGGCTAATATTTCTACTTGAGAATCACACAGACTAATTCTTCTATTTGAGGATCACCCAGGCTAATACGTCTATGCCAGAATCACACAGGCTAATTCTTCTAAGTGAGAATCACACAGACTAATTCTTCTATTTGAGGATCACCCAGGCTAATACGTCTATGCCAGAATCACACAGGCTAACTCTTCTAAGTGAGAAGCACACAGACTAATACTTCTAAACAAGAAGCACACACAGGCTGATACTTCCATGTGAGGTTTTTACAGTTATGATATTCCATGGTTGTAAAGTAAATGATCTGGGTGTAGAATACCCACTAAGATTGGATTTACTATGTTCAAGTCAGAAAAATCAATACTTTTCTTTGGCAGTCTCACACTGGCACCGACATTACGGACAATTACAGACAAAAATTAACCAGCCCAAAGGTGACAGACAGCATATAAAACTGTCCTTAAGAATTCATTTCACCACAAAGCATTCCTCAGTAGCACTGAAACTCACCCTTTGAAAGCTGATTCTACATTATTTTAAGGAAGTGTGTGTGTTTTGGTGGTGTCTGGCTCTCCAGGTTAGTTGTTTTGTGTTAATTCAAAAAAATCCCACTGTTGGGCCATCGAGCAAGGCCCTTAGGCCCAAAACTGCTCCAGTGCTTCCCGATAAACAGCCGATTGTTCACTCTGACTCCAAGTTCCGCTCTCAACCGTATATGTCTAAATCTCACAAAGAGCAAGATGCGATATGTGAAAAACAACATTTCCGATGTGCTTGTGCAAATGGCAAATAAAGCTTCATTTTAAAAATGTAATTTCATGTAACCCTATGGAAGCATGGTTAGAAAAATTCCGGCCTTCCTACTCCCTGCGCTCCTCTGGCTAAATCCTGCGGTGAGTCTGCTCACCTTATGGTTCATTCACTGGAGTTTAATCACCAACTCCGTGTGAGTGGTTAGATCAAATATAGAGCCCTTCTCGCTGGGTCCCCAATTACCACAGCAGCCCAGTAGTGAGGCGAAAACCGTATGCCTTGGGGATTATTGAAAAGCCACGCAGGCAGTGCTTTATAAACAGGTCCATGGCTTTGCGCATTAGCTTCTTACTGTATAAGGACTGTGGCACTGAATCAATGTGGAACATGATGGATCACTATGACTTATTTGCTTCTGTTGTAGTTTTTAGAATTAATTCGGAGGATGCCCCCCCGCTCAATCCAGTGTTAAAGGAAACATTTCTACAGCAATGAATCCCCCTGCAAGCAACTTGCTCATACTGGGATAATGTGGGGCTACTATTGGAAGATGGGCCAGAAACTGGACCCAGCGCAGCTTTCATACTCCAGCTGCTGGTGGGAGATCATCCCTAGTGCGGCCCCTCCCTGTGACTAATTAACACATCTTTCCTCTAAATTGAAAGTCTTGCTTAATTGGTTCCCAGTAACGAAAGCCCTGGCATCCCCAACGGCGATTCCATAAACAATTACCGTTTGGGAAGGACATGATGGGGAATGTTTGTTGCCATGGAAGCAAGCGATAGAAAATGAAACGGCATGAGAACTAGAGATCGGGGGTAGGGAGAGAATAAATCCTGCTGAATTCTGACACTTGGGCAGAGTTGCTCCAAAACACAACATGTCACTCACTTTAGCTCTCCTGCAGTGTAACTACCCATCCATCCATCCATCCATCCATCCATCCATCCACCGTGATCAGGGTCCCAGGGTATTGTGGAAAGTAAGCTAGAAACACCACTGGGGCTATCCACTGAGCCACCAAGGCACACCCAATCTGGATCTTCTTGGCACTCGACCGTAACCCCAAGCTGGTCCTGAGTGACCCTTTAACCCAGAGATGAAACTTTCAGAGAAGCGGAGCGTCCATTTGGTGGATCAGATGTTATGTTTTGGTTAAAGAAACAATCCCCTGCGGACTGACACATGCGGTTTATATGGCGAGCAAATTTATTTAAGAGTCTTGGGAGATTTGCCAATTAAATGTATACGAACATGGCTATAAAGGGAAGTATTTGTATTATATTGCCCAATAAATAGCTCAAAGTAATCTTTAAATGATAAGGCCTTAAAGACAGACAATAAAATATGTGGCACTCCTGGACAAACACAAACCAAGCTCGAATTAATTTGGGCTATATATCAGGTGCTAAGGCCAGCAGGCCGCAGCGCGGCACCTGATTTACTGGGCCTCCTGTCGCAGGAGATGGCCCCCCCGGCAGGGCGCCACTCCACTGTGGGGCCGTTCCTGACATCCATCTCCCTGACGCAGAGAGCAGTGCTAGCTGCCACAGGGTATCCATCTCTGTTACTGCGTTTGGCTGGGTTGGGAAGCTGTTTTTACCATAGGTGCTAGAAACGTCCTCAAATTTCAGCTGGAGTGGCTGGGGACACCCAGAGTGATACTGAAACATATCGCGTTCATATGGGTCATAAGAATCATCACTCCACTGAAAGTGTTCTGCTGTTCTCATTAATGTGTCACCCCAGGTATGCCATGACTTTACAGCCTGGAATACCATCCATCCCTATTCCAGAAGTGTTCATCCAGAACAGGATAACAGAGAGCATGCAGCCAATCTCAGATATGGATGGGATGCCAGTCCATCAATGGGCACACACTCACATTCACACAGAGTTACACACTCTGGGCAATTAAGTCAGGAATATTACAGTAGATAAAGGGCACACAATACAGTGACAGCAAAATACAGTGCTAACCAATTTAACCACAATGAGATGTTGTATTCATTAGAATAGCCATTTACTGTATATATGAGTTCAGGTCATCAGACACGTCGCACATTTACAAAGATATCTTAGCATGAAATTCAATAAGTTGACACTACAGTGTTGTGTGATGCAGGGATTTCCTTTGACCTAATCAAAAGTTGCATTTCCACAAATAAACCTGCTAATTAATTTTTTAATGTTATCTGTAAACAGAATAGCTCCCACATTAGATCTTGATAGACAAGGTATTCACCCAGAAAAAGGCTGAAAATGCAGCTTTTTATTCCACTGGTCTTAAAAATGGTTTACATGTAAAAATAGCATATTCTGTCAATAAAACAGTATTATACACTGAATATTTATCTTTGATGGTCTGAATGAATATATATTGTAATTTAATGACAGAGGTAATTATTTTAGACCACAATATAAAATGGATCCATATATTTATAAAAAAAAACCTAAATGAGGGTTACCATTTCTATTTATGCATATTATTATAGCATCAATAATACATTGATATTTATACACAGACACGTCTGTTATTGCATATTTTCATCAAAAAATATGGCATGGTAGGATAAAAAGCATGTTTGTTAAACATTCTGTGATTTGTACTGTATTAATTACACGTGTGGTTTGTTAAGCCTTGCGTAAAACCAACAAACAGCCATATGTTTAGGAAGAGGTCTTGCAAAAAAGAAGTGAAGGACAGTCTAATGGTGTACTCCTCTTGATCTAAGCATCTTCCTCAGTTTCCTGTTCAGTACACTGTTACCTCCCGTTTCCATCTCCACATCGAGGCAGCCTGACACTTCCCTTACTTTAACTGGGAGAGATGTTTCCATTTGCGTTTAGAGAGATGTTTTCTGGTCGGCGCTGCACTGTCATCGTCTGTACCACTGTCTTGCTTTGCACTGTTTGCAATGTTTGCAAACATGTACTTTATGTTATGTGTAGTGTTTTGTAGTCCTGTGCTCTGTGTAGCACAGCGGTCCTGGAGGAACGTTGTTTCGTTTCACTATGTACTCTACTAACTCTATGTGGTTGAAATGACAATATAAAGCTACTTGACTTGATTTAAAATTCCATTTCAAAGCAAGACTGCTCACAATTGCTGCTGTAACGTGATACTTTCCGTATTATATGATAACTAGACGGTCTAATCGCTTTCTGGGGGAAACTGACTTGCACCTCCAGGGCTGACAAAAATTTCAGGCAGTGCACACTACATAACCGTAATGTCAGAGCGACGACGCTGATTAGGAACCCGAGTCACAGAACAGCAGCATTAGAAGAAGGTAAACTCCATTCCCAGCAAAGTGACTAAACGTTTGTCTCTGATAATTAGGTGCTTTGTTACTGGGGTCACTTGAGAACTATTTAGACACAGAGGCCTAGCGTAAAGTAACACCTCTGTGACCCGCCTGTTTGATGTGACGTGTTGACAGTGAGAGACAGGTGACCAATCATCACTCCATCAGAAGCCAGTCTCCGCCATCACTGCCATCCTCAGGCGAGGTGAGAGAGTTGGACCTCGTCATTTGCTGCATCACAAGAGGCCACCCCACCGCATCCACCGGGGCATCTAAATTACGCGGTGAACCTCGAAATGGAAGAATGACGGCGTCGTTCACACAGCCGGTACGTTTCAATTTCCACTTGCGTGGCGTTTTCGTTACTGTGAGATTCAAGGTGTTTGGAGTTTTGCTGTTAGTCTCTCACCTGGAGGACAATCGGTGCTTTAGGTTACTGCTGTTTCGGATAATATTTTCCCCTTAATAAGTACAGGTCGTGTCTCGTCAAAACCAGATAGGGGCACAATGTCTAACCTGCTTTCTGAATAATGTATAAGTGGGGCTTAGCTCCGGATTAAGTTCTTCTCTCCTGACTTACGTTTAACAGTCCGCGGAAATACAGGCTTGTCTTTGTCACTCACAGAAAAGCTTTGCGGGGGGAGGGGGAGGAGATGAGGAGATGCAAAACACGGTTACCTGTGGAAAAATCAATACAGCTCCTTGTTCAAAATTCCGATTTCCTGCCTCGCGTGTATAAAACTCAGGGTGAGACATTATGGGCCGGTGTTACAATTGACATTTTTCATGCCTGGGGCCTCAAACAGGGTGCCGTGTTTATCACTTAGAACCGGGGGGGTCCAAGTTATATTGGGCTGAAATGAAACTTGTGATAGATTGTAGAAAAACCAAAAAAGATGCAAGGGAATAAAAGCAACATCAACACTGCACAGCCCATAAAGATAGGATTAAACTCTTTTCTTATTCTGCTTGGGGTCAGAAGGTAGGGAGATTGCCTTTTTTATAAGCCTGGCCCGCATGCTGTATCAAGAGTAGCACCGTAAATAAGCTTTCTCGGAAGCCAAAAAATATTTTTGTCCCTCTTCATGGTGCCTCAAAACTCCCCCACTTGCACCTGCCACATTAATTCATGCTATAGGTCTGATATAATTCATCCTGAAACTAAACATCTCAACAGCTGTGAAGCAGAAACTGATGATGGAGGGACAAAACGTGTTTCACTACCTCAGCAAGTCCAGACTTTCCACTCTCTGATTAACTTTATATCGTCCTTAAATGAGAGCCATTGGCCACGTGGCCCCTCCCTCACAGATACCAGGAGAAAAATGGCCGGCAAGCAAAAAGCAGTCGGGCAGCCCTGGACCAATTCACAGCCGCTGCAGACTTGCATAATGTGCAGTCTGACTGACATGACAGTTGGATCTTGATCCCCTGTAAACTTCCCGAAAAGCAATGTGCAGATGGTACACCCACTTATCGTGGAGGTCATTCCTGCGAAAATCACATCCTGTAAGGAACCTGATGGGTCAGCGAAGGTCGCGATCCTAGGAACTCAACAGATCTGCAAAGGTGACGACCCCAGGAGCTCGATTGGTCTGTGCAGGTTACAACTCTTGGAGGTCAATGTGCCTGTGAAGATTACAGAAAAGGTCGTGACCCCAGAAACTCAACAAGTCTGCAAAGGTCACAACCCCAGGAGCTCAACCAGTCCAAGGAGGTCACAACCACTGGAGCTCAATGGGCCTGTAAAGGTTACAGCCGTAGTAACTCTATGGACCTGCAAAGGTCGTGACTGCGGAGCTTGACAGGTCTGCAAAAGTTGCAGCCCCAGGACCTCAACAGTTCTGTTAAGGTCACAACTCCAGCAGCAATCAGATTTGCAAGCCAGTGACTTGAATAACCACTGCTGTGACCCTGCTGCTCGACTCTCTCTCTGGCACAGTTTTCATAGTGGAGAAGCCCACGGAACCCAATCTCACATCTCTGCCAAACGCCATACGCACCTAGATAAGGCCAACCAGCTTAACAGGATGCTGTCTGGTGGAACACTCTGCCACGGCAGCTCAAACCGAACACGTTGAAAGCCCGTAAATGTATTCCCGGAAAGTACATTAAGGTCGCCCAAGCGAAGCCTGCATTATTTATCCTGCTTTGCATGGGAACAAAGCGCTGCAGCGCAGCCAATTGGGGGAAGGTCGCCAGTGCTAAAGAGCTGCACAGCCGGAGCTGGTAAATAAATAATTAAAGGTGTCAGAACCAGTAAGACTCATTTCAATTGGAGAAGAAGGAGGTGGTGGGTGGTTGCCGGGGGCAATCGGAACAGCTGCGACAAGCCTGAGGAATGGAAGGTGGGTCTGAGCCATAGACAGGCCGAAATCGTCACCTACACCCTCATTAATGACACACTTCCTTACCTGGGCAGCTGAGAGACCTGCGGAGCAACCTTATTCAGCCCTCCCTCCAACACTGAGAGATTGCTAACACATGAAGAGACCCCATACCAGAACTCTCTGGATTCATGCTCTGCTATGGCAAGTAACCATGGTAGCATAACATCCCAGTAACTTGTGTGCAGTGGGACTGTGGGGCTTCTGATGGAAAGGAAGTAGACGATGCTTGCACACCATGGCTCCTCACTCTCAACTGATGCCCGAAGGCCCAATGAGAACTCCAGAACTTTCTCTAATTACAGCACACCAATGACAGATGGTTGAACCAAATATGTAGAGAAGTCAGACAATTAATTATTAATAAGAACAAACAAGCTCAGTCATCCTTGCTATTATACATATTCTATAGAAATAGGTATTAAGGGTCCAGTCACCTTTCATTCACCATATAACTAAATATTTGCTGCTTTATTCATGATGTATTGCGACTATGGATATGAAGATATTCAGTGTTACTAGCAAGGAAACTCACTATTTAGAAAAATGAATAGGACTTCATTAGGAAATACAAACATGCACTACCCGTGTTTTATGCATTGTAGTAAACCAGACTAATTCATTCATAGGAAGTGAGCAGAAATTTAAATGGACCAAAATGGTTTAACCAACAGCAATAAATCCAGTCGTCATTGTTTGATACCAGACACATCAGTCTGTTAACTGAAAGGCTGAATAGGAAGTGAAGTTCACTCTCCCCCCTTGTGAAATTTATGTTACTCAACCCATCCCCCCCTCAGAAGGAGGTACTGAGTAATTGACCATTGAGATGAATCTGAGTCATTGTTACCTCGTTCCAAAGACCAAATGGCGTAGGTGGCAACAGGTGGCGAGATGACCCATTGTTTCAAAAGCTGCCATCCTGAGAGATACCAAAAAGCAATCAGAATTAGCGACAGCACAGAAGGCTTTCTGATGCCCATTTCTCATGGGAAATGACAATCGCTTTGGAATGTTTAACATCAATTCTGCAAAGTCAATACCTCACTCATTCATTCATGCATCTCCTACTAAAATTTACTTTCAAAATTACTTTTGTGCTTCAATCAATCTTACTAGTATCATTCAATGTTTCATGCACCAACAGAAGCAAGTTTAAGTTTAAAGTTTAACTCAGAAATACAGCATTGTCTGTCTGTCTGTCTGCCTAGGTTTACGGGTCACACTACCATCTGATGTTTTACTACTTACTACCCTAAATGAAGTTACATATAACCAGGCATAGTTTGACTTTTCTTAATGAGTGATTAATAATGGGCACTCGCTGACTAATGACGTTAGCCTACTCCATGATTTACATGCCATACAATTATTTCCTTGGGAGCAAAACAGCAATTTGAGTAGCTCCCTGTAAGAGGCACTCACCCGTGCACCACACAATTCCACCTGTCAGGATATGGATACCCAGAACATTGTCTGTTATTTTTCCAACGTTTCGTTATATAGCTGTACTTCAGAAGAACATGTGTTGGTCGACATGTGGGCTAAATTAACATTTATAGCAGATGTATTGAATTTGTGTTTCATAACAACATCTATACAACACCTTGAAAATACTGGCCCAATAACTCAGACAAGACCATTACCCTGAGCGCTATCTACACGCATGACAAAGTGTACCTCCTATGGGAGGATGGGAAGGCAAAAGAAACCCTTTATTCATATCTCATGAAAAGTTGCCTTTTAAAATACCATCACCCTCTGCACAATTATAGCTGTGGAACTAGCAGATAATACATAACTCTCCCATACCGCAAAACTGGTCATTGCAAATGTAATAAAGTTTTCACAGTTAAGATGAGATGACCAAGATACTACTAGGAGTTATTCAGTGGTATTATATAACAGACACTATTGCCTTTCCCTGGAAGATACTTTTCAAGCATCCACAAACTCTATAAACTTCCATAAACTACCAGTTATATATAAATCAATAGTGCTACTTTGCTTTCTGCTAATACACACTCTATACATTCAACTGGCAAAATGACTAATGATTTGCATATCATTACATGACACACCCATAAGACAGCAGCCAGATTTACATCAATGGGGCTTTTTCTGCGTTACTTGAAATCAGGACAAGGATATCCCAAGAGTAACATATTCCACATAAGACAAATATCACCAGTGAAAAAGATTATAGAAAAAAAATTACATGACGAAAAATAACAAAGAATATAGACATATGGAACTTTTGTGCTCACTGATGAAGTCCCCCGTAATTTATAACTGGTAGCTTTGTGTCTGTGGCGATACCCTAAGCTCTACAATTTTTAGAAGAAACTGGTTCAGATGAATTTGTTTCATTGTCTTCGGGGCAACCGTGTCTCAGACCCATGGCATCAGGTGCCAGGAGGCTGTTGAAGTACGTATGACAGTGAACACCTGAGACCAGAGATGACCCAGAAGGACAAAATCAGGTTTCTGCAGAGGACAACAGGGAAGGAAATATATGCACCCTCACAGATCCAAGACCAGGGCAGATGGACACATAAGTGAGGGTAATTTGTTCCCTCTCTGCCACGTACCCAGCAAATAGAAGGACTGAATTTTGCTGACAGCTTTGAAAAGAAGCAGAAAATAGATCTCCTTCTCCAACCTTTAACCTCGCTGATGGTTGGGATCTAAGACATCACTGCCCAGCTGGAGTTTAACCCAATATGCATATAATTTAATGGGGGAATTTCTATGAAAGGCAGATTATCTGTGCTGGATATGAAACTCTGTGTTCTTAAGCCTCAGATGTCCTGCACAATCTGGCTGTTACTATCCTGTCTGCAATAGCTACTGCACGTCGCTGCAGAAGGCACCAGTCATGGAAAATGGATTTAAACGACCAAAAAAACTGCTTAATTATGAGCAAGAAAAGAGGAGTTAAAAGAGCTAAACCACACTCTGTAAAACATTAAAACAGCTTACAATTGGGTTTTCTGAGAGGCACAAAATAAGGGCATATTGAACTAATTCTATTGTTTAATGCTTAATGCCTTTTTTACACGTGAGAAATGGGCAAAATTATATAAATAGCTTTAAAAAAACTGACACAAATGCATATTATTCCCAGATCCCATTACAACCCTTTGTTTTAATGAATAGATGAATATACATCTCCATTCCTCTTCTTTAGGTACACCCGTTCAACTGCTTGTTAAAGCAAATACCTAATCAGCCAATCTTGTTGCAGAAACTCAATGCATTTAGGTATGTAGACATAATCAAAAAGATCTTCAAAAGTGACGTTCAAACTGAGCATCAGAATGGGAAAGAAAGGTGATTTATGTGACTTTAAATGTGGCATGTTTTTTGGTGTCAGACAAATTGGTTCGAGTATTTCAGAATCTGCTCATCTACTGCGATTTTCATGCACAACCATCCCTAAGGTAAATCCAGTGAGCAGCGGTTCTATGAAGCCAAAGTGCCTCATTGATGGCAAAGGTCAGAGAAGAATGGCCGGACTGGTTTGAGCTGACAGAAAGGCAACAGTAACTCAAATGCCCACTTGATACAACCAAGGTATGCAGAAGAGCATCTCTGAACAAGCAACACATCAATCCTTGAAGCAGATGGGTTACAGCATCAGAAGACCACACTGGGTGCCAGTCCCTTCAGCTAAGAATAGGAAACTGAGGCTATAGTGGGCACAGGCTCACCAAAATGGAAGAACGGAAGATTAGAAAAACATTTCCAGGTCTGCTGAGTCTCGATTTCTGCTGTTACAGTTAGGTCCATAAGTATTTGGACATTGATGCAATTTTTGCAATTTTCTGTCTGTATACCACCACAATGGATTTGAAATTAAGCAATCAAGATGTGACGGAAGTATATAAGACTTCAGAGGTTTAACAAAGGTATTGCATTAAGTTTTCAGAAATTACAGCCATTTTCCACAGAGTCCCCCCATTTTCAGAGGTTCAACAGTAATTTGACATGCGAGTGACAAGCAATTTCATGGCCAGGTGTGGCCCGTTCCCTACTTATTCCATGACAAATTATGTCAATAAAAGGTCTGGAGTTGATTCAAAGCACTGAATTTACATTTGGTAGCTGTTCACTGTAACTCAACATGAGGTCCAAAGAGTTGTCAATGTAAGTGAAGGAGGCCATCATTAGGCTAAAAAAACAAAACAAACTTATCAGAGAGATAGCTAAAACTTTAGGAGTGCCCAAGTCAGCAATTTGGTACATTCTTAAAAAGAAGGAATGCACTGGTGAGTTCAGCAATACCAAAAGGTCTGGGAGACCACAGAAGACAACTAAAGAATTCTTTCCTTGGTGAAGAAAAACCCCTTAACAACACCTAGCCAGGTCAAGAGCACTCTTGAGGAGGTAGACGTATCACTGTCAAAGTCCACAATCAAGAGATGACTTCATGAACGTAAATATAGAGGATTGACTACTAGATGCAAACCACTGGTAACACTGAAGAACAGGAAGGCCAGATTAGACTTTGCTAGAAAACATCTTAAAAAGCCTGCCCAGTTCTGGAATAAGGTTCTTTGGGCAGAAGAAACCGAGATCAACATGCACCAGAATGATGGGAAGAGAAAAGTATGGAGAAAGAAAGGGACAGCTCATGATCCAAAGCATAACACCTCGTCTGTCAAACATGGTGGAGGCAGTGTTATGGCATGGGCATGTATGG
>JAACJT020000030.1:8294992-8383231 GCA_009936485.2 Gymnarchus niloticus
CAGAACCACCATGGACACTACTGAAACAATTAAAGATTCAGGTTCCTGGCCAATACCAGAACCACCATGGACACTACTGAAAGAATTAAAGATTCAGGTTCCTGGCCAATACCAGAACCACCATGGACACTACTGAAACAATTAAAGATTCAGGTTCCTGGCCAATACCAGAACCACCATGGACACTACTGAAACAATTAAAGATTCAGGTTCCTGGCCAATAACAGAACCACATCTGACACATTACTAAAGTAACTTAAGTCTCGATGACCCAGTGTACAGCAGAACCTACTCGGATACCTTACTGAAGGAACTGTAGATTGGGCATCAAGGTTAAGAGAACCCCTTCTGGGTCTCAAACTTTCTGGACATGAGGCAGGCTCCTTAACTTCACACCCTCGCAGGTGTGTTAATGCAATGTGAAAGGCTGTACACCTTCCACAGCAGCAGTGTGAATGGCAGGTACAGAGACTTATTTCAGCCATTTCCAGACAGGACTGAAAGTAGAATTAAGTTAAATGACTAAATAAAAATGCTAATGTGATGTATATCTCCAAAAGAATAGCCGAATATGAACAGATTAGTCAATGGTGTCCCTGCATGCACATTCAAAATATTTTCAGAACGCGTCTAAGAAAGGCTGCACTTCCCATACTGGAGCGGCTGTCTTTTCTCAAGGTGTAAGTGGGCCTTTGTGTGTGTTTCTTATAAATGGTACTATTGGTATCACTCTCAGCTTTCTCTAGCATGCTCTCTTCAGGACCACAGTGAAAAATACACATGGATTTAATGTGCTGATGAAAGAATTTGCAGCCTGGATGGCTTCCTAACCTGGATAGGAATGACCCGATCTGTTAGTCAGCATTACAACACTATTTTCTTGCTCCTTTCTCTTTTAAATGGTACACCGTCCAGTCAAAACGCACTGACTACCCCAAGTAGATCTGGCTCTTTCCAGCAGCCAGATGGCATACCTATAAAGGTACAAATGAGAAAGGGGACAAAAGAGGGACAGGCACACGCTGATCAGAAGCAGTTGTGCTGAATGCTCCAGGCTACTTGTCCACCCTAGCCCCCATTTCCACTGACATGGTTCTGGTGTAGTGCTGATCCCCGACCAGTTCACATGCTTTACCACCAAAAAGCAACTGGTGCTCGTGCCGAAAAAAAGTTCAGGAACTGGCACCAAAAACTAGCTGGTCTGGAACCTGTAACCCGTGGTATAAAGTGCTAAGGGGCGTGACAAAGAACACAAAAACGTGTAATTTAGGAAACACTGCTAGTTTGATCTGAATTTCTGACCATCTGAACTCCGATAAAACAACACCTAAATATCAGCCGATGCCAATCATCTTTTTGTTTCAGCCTAAAGAACCTTTAAACCATTTGTTTGCCATATGTAATACAGCAATATAAAAGATCTTCAAACAGTGAAACAAATATGGTACTCCAATCTCCTAATGGTTTCCTAAAGGAATAATTTTGAAACACAATGCTGGTTTGGCCATATTAAGTGATCAGCTTGCCCTTTAACTTCAATAAATAAATAACTTTATAACTTTAATGCAAAAAATACAGTTATACTCCGATACACAATTGTGTATGGATCGTATCCGAGTATAATTCTTTTCAAAAACCGATACAGTGTTTTCGGTCATCACTGTCACATCCCTACTTTGAATATGAAAATGCAGGTCGGTTCACAGTAGGCATGGTTCCGGCACCGGCCGAGCACTAGCACCATTTTCTTAGAAAAGAGACACCTGGCAAACCAGGTCCACCCCCTCACGATGATTGTCTACCTCAGCGGCACGCATTGGTTCCAGCAAGATAATTCCCCTTTCCATGTGGCTATAAGCTTTTTCAAATGGTTTGTCAATGACTTCAGCTTACTATCCTCGCCACTGTGTTCATCAGATCTCAGTGCTTTTGAACATCTGTGGGTTTACATTGACCAGTAGGTTTGGAACCCTCATCAAGGACTCTTGATGCTCTACAGGAAGCTCTGGGATCAACACGGTACAGCATCCCTGTGGAGATGTTCAGAGGCCTCTTTGAATTAATGCCTCACCTCATAGCTGCAGTACTGGTGGCACAAGGAGGTCATACCACCTACTAAAGGAACTTTTATTCAACTAATATAAGCTACTTTTATAACACCATGCAAATCCATGCGATCTTTACATAACTCCTATTAAGGTTCTGAATCCTTACCTTTCACTCAACTGCCACTCTTCCTCACGCCACCTCCATTCAGCATGAATACCTCCTCCTCTTCCTCACATCACCTCCATTCAACACCAGTTCCTCCTCCTCTTCCTCACATCACCTCCATTCAACACCAGTTCCTCCTCCTCTTCCTCACATCAGCCTCCTTTGAGCTCCAGCACATCCTCTTCCTCACACCTCTCACCCTGCAGAGTGACCTACTTCAGTGCCAGCACGTTGTGCTGCCCTCATTCAGCTCCTCCTCCTTAAACAATCCTCATTCAGGTCACATTACCTCAGCAGACCTGTTTCAGCTGGTGGAGGCCCACTCTGAAACCAGATGGAAACCCAGCACCAGCTAAACTGTATAATTATGCAAACCTTAATAAAGTTTTCAAAGATGAAAGACCAAACGGCTTCTTTCCCCCTGCAACACGGCTGAACCTAAACTAGCATCAGTGAAGAGAGCTCAGTTTGTGTCAGCATGGCGTGTACCAAGACCACAATGTGGCACAGCAACCCCATTAGCACAGTTTAGCCACAGGAAACAGTAATAATCGAACACTTCATCTTCTCAAAGTTTGTGTTCGCGACTACAGGTGAACGTTGTTTATTCAAAACATTCCCCCCTATAAAACGAGAACGACAGTGACAGGCTTTGAGGGATACTTTTGCTGTTTTTGACTCATAATGCAGCTATTCCAAGGTATACAAATAGGCTGCTCATCAACCTGATGAGGTTCCCCCAGGAAGGTGGGAGATTGTGATGCTTACTTTAGTGGTGGGAGTCTGGGGGGGGTCAAAACTGACATGCTTCTAGTTACTTTGCATTTCATTGGTCATATGGGGACAATTTGGTGGAGTGTGACTGGCTGGTCGGGTAGGTGGGAGGGGTTAGTTATTCTAAGAAATATAAATATAGCAGCAATTATCTATCCATGTCATAACCACTTATCCTAGTTAGGGTCATAGGGGCCCAGAGCTTATGTAAGGCCGCAAAGGCAAAAAGGCTGGGGTTCACCCTAGATGCAGGGCACAAGCACACACTATGGGCAATTTAGAGATGCCAATAAGTCCAAATCACATGTTACTTGTAAAGCACAGGGAAAACAAGCAAGGTTTACACACACAGACACAGCAGAAGCAGGATTTGAATCCTCAACCTCAGAAAAGGAGGGCAACAGTGCTAACCACTGAGGCACAACACCCCCTTAGCAGAGAAGAAACATGGTTAATTCATTATCTGGCTTTGGTTTTTCAGATGATACAAATATCCAAAGTAACGGAAGATTCGGCAGATTAAAAAAAGCCAGATAAGTCTCCAGATTAAGAAACATCAACAAGAGAGGCAATGAATGGGACTTGAGGGTTCAAGCCTGTATACTTTACCACCGTGCTACTCCCTCCACCCACTCCACACCATCTACCTGTCTACTGAAGACACTGTTGGTTCAAAAATTGTTGCCATTCAGTTCTTGATGTAGCAGTGCAATGCCATGCTAATCCACTGTTTCTCTACGCTTTGTGTTATACTCACATCCCTCAAAACATCAGTAAATAATTGGAATGTTTTAATGTCGATCCAGACTTTAAAAGTTTCCACCATCGGGACCCATAAAGCTTCACACAGGCACCATTTATGTAGAAATCTTTATCTTCTGAGACAGTACAGTGGATTTGCAGTGTATTGACTGCTTGTGGAGTCGGACTGCTGGCAGGGAAGAAATAGCTATGTTTCAGCCTCACAGTCAGCTCGGCGGACACGGAGCAAAAAAATGATAAATGAAGTCGATGTTGAAAGCAGACATCTGATAAATACTGTGCCAGGACTCATGCATCGGAGTCCATTTTCAGTCTGATGGAGCATCAAAACAAATGGTGTCTGTAGCTTTAGGACTGTGACACTGAGCAAAGCAGCATGCAATATTTGTGTCTGAGGCATCTAGACACCAGAAACGAAGACGTCTACATTTTCCTGTTTCGTTTTCTTCCCCGACCTTTCCACAAGTCCACACGGTTGGGTTCCTCCCTCAGTTCCTGTCGGTCCTAATAAACACCTGCCCCCGAAGCTACGTTTGAAAACGAGGCTCAAGGTCGGATGTGGCTGAATGAATAGGGTTGCAAAACAACCTTCGGCAAATGTGCCGGCTCTCGCAAGCGCACGCCGAGGTCAAACTTAGCATTCAGGACAGACTGCGTATGAGGAGAAACCATGGTCCTGGATCCAGATGTGCTTCTGTAAGACCAGACGTTAATGCACTCATACGGGTGGCATCCCTCCCTCCTCATAGGAGGCAGAACTTCTTATTTTACCGCTTTCTTTGTGGTTGTTAATCTTTGCTGTAAGACTGACTTCAGGTTAAATTCATAGCAATGGTTCCAATCCATACCCCATGTTTAAGGTAGGCGATTAAAGTTCGGCCCAAAGCTGGCTTTCCATACAACTTACGATTACAGGTTCTGATTTCACCCCACTAATCTATAGCTGGCTGCTTAAAAAGTAACCATTATATTTTTACTGAAAATTTAAAAGTAATTTTGCAACAGATCTAAACAAGCAATGTGAGTTGCAAAACATCACCTTGTTTTCACAGTTAAACGACCCTTTTGCAGATTCTGCCCTGAAACGCAGAAGTGCTACTTTCTTCTGATATGTTACTGATGTGCCGTGACGTCCAATTAGATTCCGGTTCCATGTAATCAGCTAAACATCTACCAATAGCTTCCTAGCGTGAGAGTGTTTGTCAGCCACAGGGCAGGGCCTGGATGCCTCTGTCTGAAGCAGAGGATCCTAACGCAGAGCAGCAGAGTTAGACAAGGACACCCAGTGCTTCCCAGGGCACTGTCGCTCCTGTATATAAAAACTGAATTAACAGCCAATTATTTTTTTTTTACTAAAGAAAATACAAAGGAGAAAACAGATGGCACACTTAAAACAGTCTCCTGTTTGGTTTTCAGGAATGCAAAGAGAACACCGGCTTGATGAAAAGGTTACAAAATGCATTTGTTAATGTTTATCAACTGTTTCCAACTTTGTTTGGTATGCATCAGCTGCATATTGAATTCTGTTATTATTACAGTAGCTGTAAGCTTTTCTTTTTCTATGCCCACAGACTCTGGGGCAAAGAATATGCCGGCTATCCTCAAGAAATATGTGACAGATCGGCGGGTTTGCCAAAGAAAGAGATAATATTTAGCACTTAAAACGACAGGAATTTCTTCACACTGTTTGTGTCACCCCCTTTAACATTACAGACTTCTTCTCAAAGGGCCAGTGTTCAGGGGATTTCTCCTTAATTACGTTCTGCAATTCAAGTCCAACTGATCAATGATATTGACCGATTAATTAATGTGTGGATACCAGTGTGCCAAGAGGTCATTCTGTTGCTGACTTCAGAGGCGTGCGGATTCGCCGATCTCAGCCAACTTCAGGAGGAGGCAAAGGAAGCTGATCCACTGATATAGAAGAGAAATTAGTAATGACTGCTCTCGCTATTAAAGGTACTTTGAAATCCAAGAGAACAAATGTATGGAAAAACTTAAAGCATTAGACAATATAGTGTCTAAGCTGTCCATCCATCAATTTTCTAAACTGTTTTATGCTATGCAGGGTTGCATCCCAGGCAGCTTAGGGCACAAGGGAGGGAACACCCTGGATGGGGTGCCAACCCATTGCAGGACACAGTCACACACTCACTCACTCTCCCCTTAACAGCATATGGGCAAATCAGAATCACCAGTCAGCCTACATTGCATGTGTGGGAGGAAACCAAAGTACCTGAAAGAAACCCACAGAGAACGGGGAAATCGGGCAAGCTCCACACATAGAGCAGAGGTCCACTCAAACCCCAAACCCTGGAGGTGCGGGGCAACACTGCTAACCGCTGAGACACCGTGCCCCAATGTTTAAGGTGGGAGCTATAGAAATGAAACATCCCACCATTCCTGCATGGCTGGATGTTTCAGTCTAGACAGCTCCTTCAGTACAGGCTCATACTGTAAACCTGGTGCCTATCCCAGGCAAAGGGACACTAGAGTGCCAGTCAGCTATTGCAGGGAAATCAAACATGCTACACTGTGTACTTACTGCCACTCATTCTGTGGGCGATTACATACATTATATATAAATGTTAATCTGCCAAAAAGCCTTGCAGGAATAAAAAGCCTTACAAAATAAACAAATAAATTTTAGATTAAATACACACATATATTAATGATTCTGAAAATGTAATGACTTTTTTGAAAAATAACCCACAGATCAAAGAAGAAGCAGAGATTATACCTGTGCCATTGTTTTTAGGGCACCATATCAAAAGACTCATTAGTGACTCACGATAAAATTCATATTGGATAAGCAAATGCCAACTTCAGTCTTCGTTTGACTGAAACATCCATCCATCCATCCATCCATCCATCTATCCAATCACTTATCCTGGATAGGGTCAATGGGGATCCTGGAGCCTTAGCCAGGTAGCACAGAACACTAGGGTAAGTCACACCCTGGAGAGGATGCTAGTTCATCACAGGGCATAGACACAATGAAACACCGGGCAATTACACTAACCACATGTCTTGAATAGTAAGGAAAAAAACAGGAGTACCCAGAGAAAATGTACACAACATGAACAGAAGACGCAAACTCCATGCACACACACACACACACACACACACACACACACACACACACACACACACAATGAAGGCAGAATTCAAACCCCCAACACAGTTGGTGTGATTCAATAGTGCTAGCTACTGAGCCACCCTAACATAGATTTACACAAACCAAAACATTGCATTGTTAATTTTTTTCACCACTTAAGCCAAGTTCCCTCTCAAATCAAGGCCATTCACAATATACAGTATACTGAGTAGCAATTTCTAAATCTCGTAAAGCCAGCAATCTGAAATTTACAAAATGAGCATGTATGTTCAATGGGGCGTGTTTCTCTAGATACATGATCTAGAGTGTGATACAAAAAAGATAATTTGATTCACTTTCACTCAGTATTGACTTGATACAGTTAGATTCAAATAAAACATGGTTTAATTCCATTCTGATTTTCATACAATTTTCGATTTATCTAACCTCTCCTACGTTTTAAGTAAAAACATTAAAATGTTCTTATTTCTTCCCCAAAACAAGTTATAATGTTTATTTTGCACTGCAAAAGCATCTGATACTGTAGGCAACTGAAGTTGATTAGTTCTAAACATGGAAAAATATTACAGTAACATGCAGTAGGAAAATCTGTCCTACCCGTCTGCAATAGACTGGCAGGGCAGATTTTCAGGTTTTATCTGTTTCATCAATTTGTACTAAACTTTGGCTGGATTGGGGGTCTCAAATAAATTCAGCCATACTGTAGATACTTCAACCAGATTTCTCATAATGTTCAATTACAAGTTAAAGTTTATCTCTCTACGAATTTATTACATCTGCATTGCTAGTATTTTTAGCTCTTCTAGACCCCTGGGACACAGGATGTTCTGCTGCAGAAAATGCAGTCATTTTTCAGAACCTTAGGACTGTTCAGACTCATCCATAAATCCAGGTTAAAACTGATGTTGAGCAGACTTTATTTCCATAAACCAGGTAGTAATGAACCAGGAATGAGCTCAAAAAATACAGATACCAAATTCAGTATTTAAAAGGAACAGATACTAGGAAGGAAAAAAATGATTATATTACAGCTATAACGTCAATGTACCAAATCTCATTCTACATGAGATTGCAATCCGATGGCTTGGCTTAGCATACTTGTATAGTCCTCCTGAGTGTCTCAGAATCTGTCAAAACAATCTTCGTCAGATCTGGCAACTGACATCAGTCTCTTACAAAAGGGTTGTTCTAATTAGCAATCAGTCATCTACAGTCTTTTTCTACTTAAAATATTGTATTAAGAAGATTAAGTGCAACCATTAAAAATATCTCATTAAACCTATACAGCACAGCAATCGATGAACATTCAATTACAGCAGATGCTAAACAAATGTCTAAAATGTAAATGTAAGTATATGTTAATAACAGATGAACTTGCATGTGATTGTCAGAAACTGCACAAAATAACTATGAATCTCTTTGAGCATTTTTGACACACAACGAACATCCAGATGTATGACCTCTAAAGACCAGACAGAGTGGTTTAAAAAATAATCATTAGAATTATTTTTTTTTATTAATTAATGGTATTTATTAAATTACTAAATATTAAAAGGGGAAAAAACTCAGACACACAAATTAAGCATTTGCCTCAAACTTAATTCCTTCTTTGTTAAAAACAGAGATAAAATTCACGCTGACTATTCACAGTATCTAACGTACAACTGTCCCTACTGAAAACTGATTCTTACATGCAGTTTGTTGCAAAATCCCATGTTCTTTAACGGTTTTCCACAGTCAAGAAAAAAATCATCATTGTTATTAATAATAATTATTAACCTTTGGCAAGTTCAGAGCCTCATTTAAGTCCGACAAAGCGAAAGAAACATAATTTTGTGGTGAGATCTAAAATGAATTACAGCTAAGAAAACCAGTTAATTGACCATTAGAAATTTATCATGTTAATCCTGCTAATGTGTGCCCATATCTCTAATTCGATTCCCTTTGCTTTTCTTTAATGATAAAGCTACACTGATTAAGCAGGACAGGTAAACTCGTAAACTTGTGGTTTTCCTCCCAATACTAAATGATGTGACAATAACAGACGGGATACTATCTGCAATTGGTTATTTAATTTACTCTGACGCTAGTGGACCGGCTGACCTTTCTACCCCGAGGCACGGAAGCAATAAAAGGCGCCATCCGGAGATCAGCTCAGCGTACACACGCACTCCCGAGCCGCATGGCGCTGGTCTTTATCAGCACGGGCCAGGCGCCATGCAGCGATATGGTTGCCGTGGTGGTAAGAACTTGGAGCAGCTGCCCGCATGCTGTGGTGTGGCATCCTCAATAGGGGATTACTTGCGCAGTGGAATATGTGATTCTAAGTGCTGAGGCATGCTGGGTACTCTACTTGGGCCTCCCCAGCCAGTGCAAATGAATCTCTGTGGGCTAAAACATTAACCCCGTTTCTGTCTACAACCATAAGGTGAAGCTGTGTGCTGCATTTCCCAAGAAGAATAAAAAGTAAATGAATCAAAACAAAAATCTGACCAGTGGTTGGACAGTCATATTAGAGAAACTGTTTTTCTTCCATATGCAGTGACTTTTATCTACTTATCCATCCATCCATCTTCTGACAGTCTGACCCCCTTTTCCAGTACAAGGTCATGGTGAGCTTGGAGCCTGTCCCAGACAGCACTGAGCGCAAAGCGGGGGACACTGTAAATGGAATACCAGTTAATCGCAGTGCACGCAAGCATGGTCAAACTATGTAATATGCAAGAAACCTGAACAAACACGGGGGAGACTATACAGACTGCACACACACACACAGATGGGAGCAGGAATCAAACCCTCAACCCAGGAGGTGTAAGCCACCCCGCTGCCCTTTTAATCTACTTTAAATAAGGAATAAACATGAGGGAAAAAAATCAGAAGCCCTCATTATGAACTACTTGGTGTTCTCAGGACCAAGGAAAACTAACTGGCTGCCATTATCAGTGCAAAAGGCCAAGCCTACTGACAGTTCAGGGAAATTATCATTCACGGCCATGGGAAGAAGCCCTACGGAATGCTCACTAATAAATCTCCATTTGATCCGATTACTAAACATATTAGGACGCTTATGCAGCATAAATCAGACGTTCGCCGAGCAGGTCAGGGGTATTATAGAAAACAGTAACAAAACTGCTCAGGAAAATCGGCTCCCAGATGTGTCTTAAAAATGTTATCCATACAAAGAAACAATGCGGTACTTAAGTTTGCAATGGGACTGGTTCTTTCTACCTATATGGAGAGGCGCTGGAAGCAAAAGATTAGCAAAACGGAAATGCGGCATAAATAAAACGGCGATCTGCATTATCGCGCTCGCCTGATCCAGAATGACAGGCGCCAGATGTGGCCAGATGTGATTTCCGTAGTATTCCTTGCTACAGCACTTAGTCCTAACACCTATTAATACACTACAACGGGACACGCTTGTCTTTATGGCTGAAATAATGTATTTATGGCAGTGACCCACCAGAAAAAAAAAAATACAAATTAATGTCATATGGGTGATTTTTTTTTTTTTTTTCCCCAATTACATCCATAGCCACACACGCAGATCCCCCAGTCACCAAAAAAGCAGCTCACCTTTCGGATCAGCAATCCTGTAGCTTGTTTCCACCTTCTCGGGTCAGTACCGTGATTCTGGGGCCGGCTTTGCATGTCGGTGAAGAGAGCATATTTCCAGTTAAGCCTTATATTTATCGTTATTAGCTCTTCATGGCTGTGCGCATCCAACCTGATTGTAAATTCCATTACTGACTCGGTTTTATTTATTTTTTTACAGTTTGAAAGTATGATAATTTTGCTCTTGATGAGAAAGAACAAGAGTTATTCGGGAGAGACGGAAAAAGGTTAATTTGAAACTTGCTGTATTGAGTACATAGATATTCATGAGGAGGGACAAACACAGTGGCACATACTGCATCCTGAAGGAATGATTTTTTTTAAAATAAGTTTTTGGAAAAATATAGTTGTATACTTAACAATCAGGTCACGTATCTGTAACAATTTTCATACCGCCAGATAACCGAAGTATGAAGCGCGTGGGTATGGTTAAAGTCCTTCAGTAATTACTGAACAGACGCCCCACTCCCTCACTACTGAATATCGCGCTGAACATTATCATGGATAAAACTGTAAAGTCCTTGTGAATACACGGCTAGAAAGTGTGAGAGGTAGATAGTAAAACCAAGCAGAAAAGTAGACGACAAGTAACATTGATTTCTGGTTTCAAATCAATACCCTAAAGAAGGATTTTCAGTTTGCCCTGTCAATTTACCTAGCTCATTTTCCCAGGAGGGGAGATCAAAGCCCAGCGTCATCTGTTGAAATGTGCTTTATGTCTAGGGTTTTATTTTACCTAACACATTGACAGTTACTGTATTGCTCTGCAACACAACGAAAAGTAAGCAAACTATCCTGGGACTAAACTAGCATGCCTACACTTATTTTTCCAGTAGGCTGGCTTTGTTTTATTATATAAACTTTATTATATAATACATTTTTGAAAGGCGCCTCTTGGCGTTAGAGAAACCTTAACAACATATTTGAAACAATGACCTACAGCGAGCGAGTATATGAAGACCAACCGACTCGGCAGACTGAATGGTTCTGCTGACGTTCAGCTACTGTAAGTTTAATTTTAAAGTTGCTGGATAGACCCTGCTGTCTTTTTCACTCTTGCTGAGTGTCTGGTTTGCCGTGGGTCGCAGCACCCCCAGGAAGGTCCCCCTCGTTGTCCCTCTACCCCCCCTTTTCACAAGCCTGCCGCTTCATCAACACTAGTGTCTGACAGCCTTTTGTACCAGTTTTTTTTTTTTCCATATTAATGTTTTAGATATAATTTATACTTTTTCCCAATATACAAAAAATAACTGCATAAGGTACCCTTGCATTTTTAATTGAATCATTCATTATTTATTGGATAGTATCTGATTTCTTTTTTTTTTTCTGGAGGGGGGTTCAAACAACCAAGACCTTCCCGGGCTATTTCATGGTCAGCGGTAAGCCAGCGTCTCATACGTGCCGTGGGAGGGGCGTTCTGGAGGCGTGCCCCGCTCGTCTCGTCTCACCTCCTGCAAGCTCGCGGCTTCGCTAATTGGCAGTCGGCGCTGCGGGGGCCGTCTTCACTCTCAGCTGTGCCTCTGGCTCCTTCGTCAGCGAGGGAATAGAAGTCGCCGAGCGGGTGTCACTGAGCTGGGACTCTGCCCAGTGGACTCTCATCTATACGGTTTACCGCACTGTATCCCCCGCAGAAGACCTGAACTTCCTGCCGATGGTCAGCGGGGGTCAGGCGCGCCACAAACTGCAGTTTTATTGGTTAAAATGTTTACTCGTGCCCCAGAAGCCGTCTGTTCACTTATAAGACAAACCTCTGGCCAAGCCTCCTTTTGGCCGACATATGTGGTCCTTTCATGTCTGTTTATAAACGTGTTTGCTTTAAACTGACCTACAAGACCACACTTAAAGAACCTCCTTTCAAGAGCCAAATAGTTTTTGACTTGATGTATTGAACGTGGTGCATTCAGTTCCCTGTCTGTTATAGCCTACTTCCTTTAATGGGCATGTAGTTTGATTCTAGCCAGTTTTGCAGTCTTCCTTTGGGAGTTTCTGCGTTGGGTTTAGACTCACAAAGGCTGATGTCACACAACCTGCTGTTGGTGTTTTTAATACCAGTTTCAATGGATCATTCTGCTGAAAGCTGCTTCAAGAATAATTTAATGATATTTTGGTCCTGGTCTGGGAGCAAATGTGACAGTTATCACTGCTCATTTGGAGACTGTCAGCTTGAAAATTCAGGCAGATGAATGATGTGTTTTCTCCATGTCTGACATAAGAGAGACTGGACGGCTGGGACACAGTCGTATATCCTGATGACCACAGCAACCACCAAATCCCATAGCCCTGGACTTGATGGCTGACTCATTATGATTGAAATTCAGCTCATGCTGTCCTCAGAAGGACTTCCTTCTCTTAATGAGTTTGTCACATCTAGGCTGAGGTCAAATAACCAGGTCACGCCCTCATAATAAATTTCATGGTCAAAATCCCCAAATGCTAACACCCAGCACTGACTTGGTATGCCATTCCTTGAATGCAATATTGAAGTGAGTCCCAAACTGTTCCTGTTAGGCCCCTCTTTTGCAGATAATAATTTAAAGCCCCCCTCTTCCGAAATGCATGCACATTATAGTACCATACACAGCCCCCCTCAGTTTGAGAAGCACTGCTGTAAGGAGTCAAGCGTATTGTCTCAGGCATCGGATGGTGTTTGGTGGCCTGCTTCACGATGGAGACCGGAGAGACTGGTTCATGAGGAGCTCTAATCAGCTGAAGAGAGTGGAGAGATGGCAACGTGGGCCTACACTTAGTTACCTCGCATACAGCCTTCCAGTGCTGGTCTCAGCAGGCATCCACATTACCGGAGTGGAAAGAACTACTACCTCCTTCATCCTGTCTTTACCCACCACTTCACTATTTATTTAGTGCAAAACGCAGCCTCAGATTTGCTAAAAGGAATCAAATTTAAAAATAACAAATTTTAAGCAACAGTTTTCTTTTGCCACTGAATTTTTTTTTCCCCTCAGTGTTATGCTTTTAATTGTCTTTTGCTGTGACAGATCAGTCTGTGGGAGCATTCGAATGAACGCAGCTCTTAATGATTATGTCAAGACTGTTCCCTAGGAAATAATAAAAAAGAAAAACCTTCATTTCAACATTTCAATATGATGGTTGGTTCTGGTTAAGATTCATTCTTCGGGATTTTGCCTGAATTTCCTGCATTTTTGCCCAAATGAGAATGACCTGACCTTGATCACAGTAAATTTACTGTTCTTTCGCACCAGGCTCGGTCATTAACAGTAAAGACATGGCCACCTTGATGTAAATAAGAAAAAGCATTCTTTAATCAATAATCAAATCAAATTCTAATTACCATGCCTCAAATCCATCTTCTAAGTACTTTGTTTGTTTGTTTGTGTTTTTATACTGATGCTGTGTGACCTGTGCTGTGTAGTATGACATGGGTTTACTGGCTCAGCGAGGTATCTTGTGGCTTACTTCTAAGTTTTGGGTACTCCCAATCATAGCTCACAGTCTTAGTGCCATTTACTGTTGATTGTGGCAATCCAGGTTAGTTAACCCACTTTAATCGTGTTAACTCTGGGTATGTAAAACTCACTTCATAGTACAGCCCACAGAACACTGAATGCTCCATTGCTTTAGCTGCCCTTCATATAAGAGTATTTGAAGCACTTATATCACATAAACTAATAATTACCTCAACGGTCTCATACCAAGGAGAGCACCCAGCAGGTGTTTTATCACAAGTGACGGTATATTAAATTAATAATCTATATATCACTGCATACTGAGGAAATGACAGATATTAAGCATGAATTATTGTGATCTTACACTGTCCTGCTGATTGAAATGGCGCAGCCTGTTCAGATTTACGGCATTTAGTTTTTTTTAAATTCTACATCTGTTAGTGAACACCAGTCTAAAAAGAGCAGGGTGGGCAAACCCTTGAAACTCTACTTCACTTTTTTTCTTCCCAACCTCCTTACCAGCTCAGCCCCAGCCCAGATATGGTGAACAAAATGGCGGACTACCGGGTCCATTTTGTAATTCAGAGCATGGTACCGCCGAGAGGGCTACCATCTGATGATCCGCAGAGATCGGGGGCACGAAGTCTGCAGGCCACTTATAGCAATCTGCTCATAAGACAGGGAGAGCCCATCAACACAAGGGCCTCTCAATTAGTCCATTTAACCGGAGCTTAGTCAGTAAATGGCCAGATGTGGACACTGAAGTGACAGGAATCTCCATGTGAATGACCTACAGCTGACCTGAAGCTCCATGTACAACTCCCTCCTTTAAATGGCTCCCGAACATTAGGTGTTATGGTGGGTTGTCCTGCTCCAAAGGGGCGTCCAACTCCCTGTTTCGGATCAGCACCATGCATGCTGGACTGTGACCGGGTTGGGAAATTACTGCAAGCCCAAAACTAGCGCGGGGGTGGGGTCAGGGGACACTACGAACGTTTGCCTTGCACAGACTCCAGTGGCGACTGAGACACACATTGCACCACTGTTTGGGTTGTTCCTTCTGTCTCACGGCTGGGTGTTGAATTTGGTTTGGGTAACAGTTGAGCTTCCATCTCCATTGCTACTAGCTTACCATGCTTTAAATGTGAAGCCCCCTCCACCCATCCCAATCCCCATCCAGAGGCCCTCTCTCCTCTCCCCCAGTGCTCACTGGTAACCCCATGGTCCTGGGGGAGAGGGTAGTTCCACAGTCCTAATGAGGGTGCCTGGGGCAGCAGGAGGCTCAGGCAATTACACCCACGTTCACTGGCAGGTCTTTGCGAGTACGCTCATTACTGTTGTTGGCTATGGCAAAAGGACAGCATGGCACGCTGTGTACGAGGGCAGCTCTCCTTTTCTCCTGCATGGCTCAGTTCAACGAGTTCAGCATTTCTGCCTGCTATTCAAATCACATAAAATTCATTTATATAAGTGTGAGAAATGTCAACATTCATAAATGTCTCTTCTAGTCTACAACATCCACAAACACACTAATGTACGATATTTCAGAATTTTGTTTACTTAGTGCGATGTGCTTCGCTTTGCATGTCACTGTTCCCTGTCTTAGTTAATAGTGTTTTTATAAGTCCCATCGTTAAATTCAATTGGCAGAAAGAGTGTGGCCACTGACCACAAAGACATTCATTTTAGGTATGTCACCACCAACCCCTATAAGTCTATGTACAGGATGCTTTACATACTGGGTCTGAATTACATGGAAACTCTTATATTAAAGAAAACAGCAGCACAAGCCAGCCATCTCATCTCATAACCCTACAGACCACCATGATCGTATTTAATGGATGGATGAACTCAGAGGCATCATTAACAATGTAATCGACTGTGACGTACACTGCCAGCACTGACTAGTTGTGGCTTCTCCTCTGATCTTCCACATAAGGTTTGAGGCCCCACAGAAAGCACTCCTCCTCAAGGCAGGGCATTCCTCCAATTGACTTCAACTCGTGAGAACTTGCACAGTTTTGGGGACTTTGCCAGACCTTGTGTCAACACAATCTACCATACGCAGGATGAGCAATCTCACATCTGAAAGGACGGTCCCTTCTGCCTCATTCTGCTCTATGGAATATCTGCAGAGGCTCCTCCACATCTCTATTAAGACCATGCTGCTTCACGGTTATAGGAACAAACAGAATGCTGCCTCGTTTGATCTTCCGGAATCTTCCACTGCCAATCTGACTACTTGCTGGTTCATCACTGAGAAACACTCAATTTATGTGACTGTGAACAATTCATCAGAAATCAGAGCTTTTGGAGGATGGATAAGTGAATTTTACTAGGTACCCTTATGGTATGACTAGGCAGATAATCAAAACACCACATACAAGCAACCTGCATACCCTCAAGAGGTGAGCTACTGCTTCTGGCCTTTCTCCCCCACATATGGTGAGTGATTTTTCTTCACACAGCGCTTAGCTGATTACATGTGAGTCCAGGGGTTTGTCCCTCAGCCGTGCCTCTTCCCCAAAACATCCACGCCCTCCCGCATTTCATAACCGTCTTGAGTTTCTCAACTGCAAATTCAAGCTTCCTCTCCAACACTGAGAAGCGGTCTCACTATTCTGCATCCTCTGTGAGATGGCCACTGTTCTGTTTTCAAGGTTCTCTATTGTAGGTAATTTTTTTAATCACACACTAGGCAAATAGCCTGAAATAAATATAAAAAGGAACGGGAGGTTCTCTGTATTTATTCTTTGTTCCTTGGATTAAGGGCAGGTTTTCTTATTGATAATTTCTGCGATCATGGGCCTATTGCTGAGGTAACTGCTACTGTCTGGGTCTGTGCTGAACAATGAACATACCAAGACTGGGTCAAAAGCAAATCTAGATGTTTGATTCCCATGGAATGCCTCAAAATTCTTCATCTGTGAGTGTGGCTTTATTTCTGGACAGTCATCATTACTGCCATTGCAGACATGATAAATTAATATATATCAAGAGCAACATTTCCACCAGGTACAAGAGTCGTCATTCTATTTTATTTATTTATTTTTTTTACTTTTGAGCTTCCACCGGCTATATTTCAGTTTGAATCAATACCAATTCCAAGCCCCAGGTAATTCTAATCAGACTCACTTCATTGAACTAGTCCAGATGGAGCAACATTTACTCTTGCGGTCTGACAGGAGTGACTGAAGCCACCACCTTCGATTTCTCTGGCTTTCTGTCAGAGAGCAAACATCACGAGGTCTTGAAGTGTGCTCCAGTTTGCGTTTCCCTGCTGCCTCGCAAAGAAATTTCCTCTGGTCTTAGAAAACCCGCATCTATCTGGCACCGCACTGGCCTGCTGTGAATAATCATTCCTTCAATCTCCTGCCTAATTAATCTTATGCCCATTTGAGCAAGACAACAATAAAATCGTTCATGTGAAATTGTTTTAATTATTTAAACACCTGGACTGGCACTTCATTAAGTTCCGTTAATAAAAGCTGCACTTGAGAAGAGGAGCGTGGGTCCGTCGGCCACGCTGTGGAATGAAGTTGTCTGAAGGAGGGAATTGGGAAACCGTGTCACCCAAACGCCTGACACCGATTCTCCATCACAGTGTGGTGATGGCATTGGATTGGAAAGAGCAGAAGTAAAAATAGGCATTTATCTGAAGGGGGTTAAACTTCAATTAGGCATGATTAAAACTCACTCATTTTTTGAAGGAGAAAGAGCCACAAAGACAAGGTCATGAGGATCTGCTTGGTAGGCTAGCAGTGACTGAGATCAGCAGACGCATCTAGAAAAGCAATAGCAATGGATAATACGAAATTCAGCCCTTTAATGATTAGACGTGAAGGTCTTCTGTTTGTCAGTTCAGCAGCATAACACAGTACAAATGCATAAAACTATACATGTCCATGTCCATTTCAGTTCTCTGCATTAAACAATACATGGCCATAAGGCAACTTCTGGTAATTGTTATTGTTTCAATACCAATAGCAGCCAATATTCCAGGTGGTTTAGAAAACGGACACACGTCGTGACCGACACAAAGACACAAGCCAGTATAGAACAAAACACACACAGCCGTGTCTTACAGGCAACTGTGAAGTAGTTCTGCTTGCAGTGCAAGATGAAAGGAAAGGAAACAGGCCTTCTGTGCTCGCTATGGAGAAAAATGAAAATTTTGCTTAGCTGGACAAATATCTCAGGGCGAAATTTTATTATTTTTTAAACCTGAAGGTTTTTGAGAAACTGTCTGGTTTACTTCATTATCCACACAACATCAGAGCAGTCTGATGTAGTAAATCAACTCCACAGAGGAACGAGACAGAGTTATACCTTCACTTAACTAACAAAGCAAGACATTTCTAGGCCTTACAGGAGCATGGTACCTCACCCAGCATCTTCAGGGAGGAAAAAAATCTCGTCACACGCTTCTGAACCTGCAAAGACATTTCCCCTCCATATGGGTCAATTCAAATGTGGCTGAATATTTTTACTGGACTATAGACAGCTAAGGAGCAGGACTGCGCCTGGTTCCTGAGCCAAAGGGACCCTGTGGCTGTTGTCAAAGCTATATGACAGGCCCACCTTTGGGATGAGATCTCCACATTAAAACGTTAGTTAACTCAGTGAGTGACAATGTGCAGTATTACCCAATCGCAGGCTAGCCATTGACATGCAAATGCAATGAAAATTTAACAATTTGAACGCAATGTACATCATCATCGTTCCCTTTTGGCTGCTCCCATCAGGGGTCGCCACAGCGGATCAACCTTCTCCATCTCCTCCTGTCTTCTGCATCCCGCTCTGTCACACCCACCAACCGCATGTCCTCTCTCACTACATCCATATTGAAAGCAATGTACAACGGACTGTTATTGCTGTCAGTACTGTCAGTTATTACACAATGCCACAACCACAGTACACAACATTAGGTACACCTTAAATCAGTTTAAATTTTGACCTAATAGAGTAGTCTATATTATACACAGCTACGACTTGAATTAAATTACAGCTCTTTAATATGGCATATTTACAGTACATAAAAAATACAAATAGTAGTCTGATTGTGGGACGGGGGCCCTTCTATGTTCTGGCCCCTGGGTCCACAAAAAGCTAATGTTGGCAAACTGACAGCAGTATAGTCTTAGTAGCAGAAGCCGGTTGTAGGACAAGCAGTAAACACCTAGTACTAACGGTCCATGGGAGGAGCTGCAAATACATTAATGGTGTCAAACGAGTTAAAGCGCAACTTAAGGTAAAAGCATGGTGGTGAACACAGAGTGAGCCATTAACAAGAACTTACACAACAAAGGATATTTAACCTGGGGAGGCTCGACTGTACCGTACCGTTGTAAGAATAGTTTGTTAAACCATTTTCGGAGCCATTCATGTGGAAATCCAGATAATTCTAGTGGATTCATAAACGTTTTTCCATAACTGTGTGTGCCGTTCCCCTCAAAAAATGGTCATCTGACAAAAAGACATCTCGCAGAGGTGCTGTGGAGTCACAAATTATTATAATGTTATTTAACAAATGGCTCTGCACAGCTCCCTACAAAAATAGATGTGCCATCCATCCAACCATCCCTTAGCTGCTTATCTCGGGGGGTTGGAGCCTGTTACAGGCAGCACTGGGCACTGCTGTAAATCCTCTTGGAACAAAGTAAATAGCAAGTTGTCTGCCTACAATATTGAAAGCAATCATTCTAATCACAATGCAAACAGAACTGCCAAAACAACATCTCTCAACACACAATCCACAGACTGAGCTGAGTTCATGGCTACAACAATCAACTTATCATCATCCTTTTACAGACTTATTATGGAGAAGCAGCTTCCAGGATGGTCAAGAATTTTGTAACTCATCAGTTAGTGCAACATTTTATTATTTTTTTTTAAGTACCAGAAAGAAGCACACAGAAAGTGGCATTACAAAAACTACTGTTTAATTCTGTCCCCTCAGTTCCGCATGCTTCCTCTGCACCTTACAACATATTGATGAATGAGGAGGCACAACATACACAGTGCCTCCTAGTGGTGGAAGACTGGTCATTCTGTCTTCCACACACTATGAACAATCAGTGAACAATACCCTTAGTTATATTCTCATGCTAACCAGGCCTCCAAAACTACCACTGGAAGTTCAAAACAAAAGCTCAGGACTTCCCGGCACTAAAAGGAATAGCCAAACGCATAAAATAATTGTCCAAACCAAAGCCAAATGGATATTCTGAAACTCAGATAAAGCCAGACAGCATTTATTGAACTTGTAATTGGCTTTGCTTCAAAAATACCTTTAATGGGATATTGATTTGTAGCACATACCAAAATATGACCTTTTCAAGGTACAAAAGACAAACAGTGTCTGTCTACTAAGCTAATTTCACTACCTGACATGGTATACAACCCAAGGGTCACAAACTCTGTTCACATTACACTTCTCAGCAACCCAACCCCCCAGTTAATTAGCCAAATTAGTAGTTAATTATGCATTACATTCATGCAATGCATTTCCACTGAAAACATAATAAAATGTTGCTTGCACTTGGGACAAGATGCCCACAAACTCGAGATGAATGCTTATACTTTTCCACATATCATTAGCCATACAGGGACTGCACCTGACACCCTTGGCCTATACACACAATCCTCCTCTTTTCCACTCTGTGTTCTATATCTTTAGAGAAAGAGACACTGTGCCTTAAAAACGGACAGCGGAACAGTGGAAACCCACCGGGAGCAGGAGAGCAGCCGTGAAAATGAGCCGGTATATGTGTGGCTCCCCCGAATCCGTATTCATAAATTATTTTCAAACAGCTGCCTTGTTCAGCCACCAAGCACTAGACAGATACAGTTATAGGCCAGCATAGAAACAACAGCTGGAAAACTATTTTTAAAAGGCCTGTTTTTTCTTCAGTATCCCTCTCAGCCGAAAACTAGTTCATCGGTATGAAGATGTCTAGTCCAGTCAGGCAGCCTGTTTGTGTAGTTGCATGATGCTGGCTTTTGGGAGATAAAATGCATCCTCACCATCTCTCTTTCCTCACCAGTCTGAGAAGAGATCTGAAAAAAGCCCCTCCAAAAGATTTCCCTAAACGACCAAAGCTGAACAGCTTCTGGTGCCCAGCACCTTATCTCACGGGCCTGCGGGGTCTCTCTGGATCTGCGTTAGACTATGCTGGCCCTTCCGCAGCTGCAGCCGTGTCAGGCTTCATTTTATGCTGATTTAATCAGAAGCCACGTCGCAGACTGCAATATAAATGAGGAATGGGATCAGGGTGGCAAACTGGGTGTCCTTGACATCAGGAAATAGGTGCTAGAATGTGCCTGAAGTGTAAGCATTGTACGGAGGTCAATGCAAGCTTGCAGAAGTTGAAAAAGGCCTCGTAAATAGGTGTTATTTCCCTCTTGTGTCGCCAGTGTGGCAGGTATGCAGTGAAGCATTGATTCAAAGAAGCCACTGAACATTTCCACCAGTATGCTGAACCATGCTGATTTCCCACAAAGCATCAAGAGCCCTTGGTGGCTCCAAGCATCAAACCTGTCCATCAAAGTAATGCCACAGTTTGTCACAGCACTGGGGGACATGGGGCGGAGAGAACACCTAGAGAAGGCATAGTGTGGAAAGTCATACACAGGGACAAACCAGGAACAGCTCGGGGAACACGCTATACAGCAATGCCCGGCGAGGGGAGCGTCGGGAATGATGCAACTCGAGAGAAGCATCCGGGTACATGCAACTCTACCAGGACGGTGCCTAGAGCGCGACACCACGTGGAAAGACATGAACAGGGAACAACAGAGCAGAATAAACACATGACAGGCCAGAAAGACAGACCAGAATTCCGGGTAGGACTCCGGAGAGACTGACCAAAACTCCAGGGAGACTATGGGGAACCAGGACCAGACTCAAAACAGAAACCAGAAGTGCAGGTGCAGGAACAGAGTTCCGGGGGACACAGGCACACAGGAACAAGGGAACCCAAAACAGGGGAAGGCTTGTCCATCGGTAGGCATGGAGTACCCATTGATCGGGGTACCACTACCTCCATACACCTCCATAGGGTGAATCACTCTTGGCTACTTGCATATAGCGATACCAGCCACTGAGACAGGCAGGTACACCGTGGCAGGGCCTAAACATCTGAGGGAGTGAGGAGCTGGCTCAGAACACCACATGAGGCAGTGAGGCAGTGTGATCAAGCAGGACCTAACAGGCCCCCCTCCAGATCAAGACTGCCAAACCAACTGAGTGGACACAGGGAAATAGGCTAGGGAACCAGACAACCACGTGCTTAACGAGGTTCCAGGTGCATAACGAGGCAATTAGCATCACCACAGCAACCAGGTGCCGCATAAGGAAACCAAGCAGCAGGGGGAGGAGCCAGGGAACAAGAGAGAGAGGGTGCGACACAGTTGTTCAATAGGACTGACATCTGGTGAAAACAGTGGCCAGGATAGTAGTTCTGTGTTCTGTGTCATGCTCCTCGAATCATTTGCACACACTCCTAGTGACATGGCAACGGGAATTATCCTGCTGAAACAAATCCATGCCAACAGGTAGACAGTTATCATGAAGGGGTGGACCTGGATCACCAAAATGGACGAGTAGCCTGGAGCATTCAGCACAACTGCTTCTGATCATCATGTGCCTGTCCTTTTACGTACATCCCCTCTCTCATTTGTACCTTTATAGGTGTGCCATTTGGCTGCTGGAAAGAGCCAATGGTTCTACTAAGGGTTAGTCATAATGTTTCGGGTCATCTGTGTATAATTATTTTGCAAATTCTCCTTAAGTGACTACTGTTGCATTTATTCCTGGAAACAGCACTTCTGACTTGAATGACTTAGAGGATACGTACAAAAAACTTATTAGCAAAGTAATTTGTTGTTTCAATTGAAAACATTTTCTGCTTTGTGTTCACAGGAGTGTTTTAGTCCTGCGGTACACGCAGCACAGTTGTCTTGTAATAGGTCAAGTAATTTATGGTTTCCCTTTGCTGGGGTAAGAAAAGAAAGGTGCTTTGCATCATCCGTTGCAGTTGTAGCTGTAATCCTGAGTTCCCCAACTGCTGAAAGTTCTGTAATTACTCAGAAACCACAGTTCAACCTGCATCAAGCCACAGATGGTTTCTCAGACCAAGAGAAGTCACAGCAAACTCCTTTCATGCAACACACTGCACAATATGTAAAAAAGACAGAGGTCTCTTTCAAAAATGACACCTTTTGAAAAGGAAATTTTCATAAAAGCACTCCGATGGGGATGGTGCAGACGTAAGAGAGATGTTTGTTTACTAACAGTATAATAAAGGGTCAGCAATGAATTTACAACTGCAAAACAGCAGAATGTGCTCTTCACGAAGACAGCTGACATGGCCGACCATTCCTCTGTACAGGAGCTGAGAGTTGCACATCTACTGAAAATTTAACAGCAGACCAGTGCTGTCCCTCAGATTCTTCAGCCCTTGAAATGTAGCTGCCATTGAGATGAAGGATGGGAAGTAAGTCGCACTTCTACTTTCTCAAGGAAGCTCATTTTCACTCACGAAGATGAACCTTCTTAGTGCTAAACCAAACGCTAGCTCAGTTATGCAAGTCTCCTTCCCAAATACCTGCACAGAAGGCCAGAAAGCAATTTCAGGAAGCCGGCAAAACATTCAGTATGCTATCATTTTTCTCACACCTGACTTACAGGCTACTGCTTCTACATTCATAACAAGATTCTTTACATCCTTGTACGGGGGGGCCGGCTACACAAGGCAGAGATAGGATGCCAGTCCATTCCAAGACTCACACGAGCTTGGCACAACACATGGGGGACATGCAAACTCCACACAGGCAGAGCAGGGATGGTCAAAGCCTGGAGGTGTCAGCCACCAACAGCACCCACTGAGGAACTCTGGCATCCTAACAACACGCTACAAAAAACAAAAATCCTGATCTCACACTATTTTAAACAAGGTTCTGAAATAGGATTTCACTGGATTATAATATTGCATATTAACCTGTTACCCTGGTTCTCCAAAACATTCTCCGGTTGTGTCAGGGAAGACTTTGCATGAAATTCTGACACTAGCTCCTAATTACAAAATGCCTGGACACGGGCCAATTTAATTTGTGATTCTGAGGAAACGTTTTCCTTTATTTTCTGTAGCTAGTGGCACCCAGAATAAAGAACATTGTTTTTCATCATTAAGACCTGGAACCTCTTAATTCAGGTTGTGTCCTCCTCATGGCGTTCTTACAATAAAAAGCTCTGAAATGAGAATGACTCTGAATCATAGCTGAGGTTTTTTCCCTCATTTCCATAATTTTGTCATAACTACGAAATGTTGGTGCTAAAGTCACTTCTTTGAGCTGATGTTTTAAAGTGGAGATATCTTCCAAAGGTAGGCCTGGTGTATGTTTGTACATCAGCCACAGGCCCCCTTTGGGCCAGTGACCAGGTGCAGTCAAGATGGGGGCACAGGACTCTGTGTTTGGGTGAAGAGTAAACAAAGGCAACCTTGAAAAAACTAGTTTGTTCCCTTCAATATTATTGTAAATTACTGTAAAATTATTTACAATAATTTGAAAAACAACAACAATTGTAATATATGTGTGTGTGTATTTTCCCAAGCTCATGCCCACCCTATACCCCCCATACCCCCCCAAAACAGAACAAGGGCCCGCCCTCGAATGACAAAGAGATGCTGCCATTCAGATACATCCATTACAGAAACTACAGAATCAAAAATGCTGTTAGCCATCATTTTGTAAATGAAAAGATTACCAATTATTGTAATGACACTTTAAAGAAATTACACAGTCATTTCTATACTGGTACTAAATCTTTTGCATTTCAGTAAATGAATCTGTTTAGTATCACGGAAACACCTGGAAGATATTCATCAACTAATTTTAGTAGCTGACAGACGGCTCAATTCCTCTTAATTCTGCTGTTAAAGAGCCCTGGGAAGATGCTCTGATCCCCCACTTCTCAGAGTACTGCGGCAGGCATAACAAGAAAATTTACAGCATTGGTATACACTGAAAATTTCACTGTATATCATAACGTGTATTAGAATGTTCTGTTTGGACAACAATGCAATTTCAATGTGCAGTACATCAATTTTTAATTCCCCCCCCCACCCCGTGATCTGAATCATAATGAGGGAAGAATCTTCTGAATACTGAGAGACCGTAGCGCCAGGTCAAACCCATATCAGAGTGATCTAAATCGCAGCACGGTGTGATGACAAGCAAAGGATTGTGGTGCCAAGTTCATGTCAGCTGGGGAATGAGACACTGAAAAGCTAAACCACTGACAGTGGTACAGTTAACATACAGCCGACATTGACTCTGGGGGATTGGGGGGATGTTGACCAGGATTCCTTTGTTGCTGATAATGGAGCTCTGATCTCAACAGTGAGTGAGCACCCATACTTCTACTTGAAAGGGCTAACTGTGATGAACATACAGCTGAAACTCTCTGTCTGTCAGCCCCCTGTCTGCCATCATTGCTAATCCCTTAAGAGGGAGGAGCAGTTATACTGTTCTCTAACTTCCAGTTAGCTGTACCAGCTGATCAACATGCAGAGCATCAACAAGCTTATGTTTACCTGTATTATTAATGCAGTCACAAAGCAGTTGATTAAAAATAAAGTAAATGATCACCTGTAACTGAGGATACTCAGTCTAGATGTGGATAGCTCATCTGAGAATTTTTTTCCATGAAACGAGCATTTAAAAATTTCAAGCAAACAGACCTCAACCTAAAGACTTTAATGAGTGTGTATGTGCATGCTCAGTCCTTAGTTGGTATACGTTTGTTTAGCTTTTTTTGCATCGTTTGCTCTTAGGATTTGTTTGGACAATTTTGTCCTAAAATTTCAACGATAACCTATACATTGTGAAGCAGTTGTATAATTCTTATAATAATTCTTGATTGAAAATTGAAATTGCTAAATGTTTTATGACTGTCAAAAGCATTACATTTTGATATTTAAACTGAACTGCACACTAGTTGTGAATGTCATTCCTCTGCCATCAGCACACACTCACCACTTCAAGCTGTACTTTAAGTGGAAACTTCATTTCAGAAAGTGCATTTGAGATTCTCGAGTAAGTGAAGTACGTCTTAACTGTGAAGGCAGCCAGTGGCCAGGTTCGTGTAAATACGCGGAAGGCCAAACGTGGAGGTTTGTTTACTGAAGAGAAATGCCTCAGCTTCCAACACAACCACAAAACACCAAAGAAGGAGAGCTAAAGGAAAATGAACAAATAAGAAACAGCCAGCTTCTGAGTAAAGGGCCATAATGACCCTAGATACAGACGTTTGACACTACATGTAAAAGACTTACTTACTTGCCTGTAATCACAGAGGAGCTGTACTCACACTGGAAATTAAGTCATGTTTTAGTAGGGTACATTAAGAACTGCTGTTTGACTGCAGGATGGTGATGCCATTAAATTAATACCCTGTCAAATCACTAGCCATTTATCACCTTAAATAAAACATTAGATGCCCCCAGCACAGACGTAAAACGCAGTAAAATACATAACTTGTACGATCAAGCAGAATTGTGATTCAGCCATATTAGCATACTTTGATGTAAGCATTTTTCAACACTTTCAGGTGGATCGATATGGCACAGTAGATCAGTTGGCAGAGCCGCAGGGTTCGATTGCTGACCCTGGATCAGCCTGTGTGTTCATGTGGGTGTCCTCTGAATTTCTCCCATGGTGTATAGACACGCAGTTTGGGGTGGGGTGGTGCCTATAAACTGTCAATATTATGTATGTGCCCTGAGCTGGATTGGCATCCTATCTCTGAGCCCAGTGCATCCTAGGATAGACTCCAGAATCATGATGACTCTGGAATAATGAAGCGGTTCTGTATGATGCAGGATGATCAACAGCCAAGAGTGATTCTTTCAAATTCCCAAAAGATTGAAAAAATACACAAATAATACATACTTATAATGTCCTTTATTTATTAGTATCTATCAGATAATGCAATGTATTAGTCTTTGAAAGTAAGAACTGTCTAGCACTCACTTCAGCAACAAGCAACCTGATGGTCTTTTCTGAGTAAATTTAATATATTAAACAGAATAAAAGAAAGGCAGATTTCTTTCTCCCACGTATGTTTTGTTGAACCACGTTATCCTCTCTAGGATCTCCTTCAAGGGTCTTACGCTAACCACTGCTTATCTGAATGCATAAACAGTCCATTTATCTTGGGATGAATGAACCGTTCTGGATGGTCAGGCATTTATCAAGGTGCTGTAGCCTGAACGGAAGTAACCATACCTGGACATACCTGACACATAAATTTCTACATTAAAGGACTGCAGGGAGTGGCATTTTAAGTCTTCGTACTGTAATCTTAACGAAAGTTGGGATATTTTATGAGGTGGCTACTTTGGCTGCAGAACTGGTTTAACCTTTCTCCTTCAAGAGACATCCAGAAAACAGAGAGCTGGGAGGTACAATATCACATCGACAGAAAGAAAGGAGCTAGAACACATCGATACAAAATGACAGATTATTAATAACACTGATGGTGTGCATGTCCTTTTTTTGCAATGTAGGCTTCATGCAAGAACGGACACCCTATAGTGCCTCACCAGCTAGTATAATCTCCCCTCCGGCTGTAGAAGCACCAAACAAAGCCGCAAACTGCCAAACACTGTGCCTGAGGTCACCAAGACGGAAAATGTCCAGTGAACACGGCCAGATTTGGTCGCTATGAAGCTATCACGATTATTTCAACGTACAGTGATGTGCCGTGGGGAAGGATGACTGCTGCTGATCTTGGCCTGTGCCTTTAAACATTTTAAACATTAGTGATACAAATCCATTTACAGGAGACAGACACTGATAAAACTAGAATGGCATTCAAACTGAGCACCTTCTAATAACTGGTCAAATGTTAATTCCAGCAGCAATATTCATTAAATCAAACATGAATTTTTAAATGGACCAGATGCAGGAAAACATGATCATTGTTAGTGGACAATATTATTTATTCTGGCTCTCACATCAGGGAAAGACACAGCAAGACATTTGTACAGCAGGAATTCCTTCATAGTTTCTCCAGCTTCCAGAGGTTCCCGAGAAAATTTGACCTTCTCAACAGTTCACATCCTACCAGCTTGCCAGTCTCTGAATATAGAAGCTTTGAAGTATGTACACATTTAAGCTTGAAAAAAGCAACAAGAACAGAACACCTAAAATCTGACACTGTGCTAACCAGAAATCTGCCAGTGTGGTTCGTAAACAAATCCTAATTTTTGGTCTAAATCCCAAAGCACTGAATAAACATGCCAACTGTCTGTTTTTACAGTGATGGATAAGCACCCATAACAGTGTACAAATTTCTATCAGAATGCTACCAAAATCTGTATTAGAGCAGCATCGTATGCATAGACAAATACACTTCAGATGGCACTACATGAGATGTATAACAGTCATGTTTTAAGCCACAGCCTGTGAAATTACGCTGTGTATTCCATATACACAAAATCATTGGCTTAAGTGGGATTCATTTAAATAAACATAATAAAAAAAACACTTCTGTAGATGGTTTGCAGTACAGTGATGATCTTCAGCAGTTAATAAATATCAATGTAAATTACAGCCACCTCTACCAAAATAATGGGTATTCGAGAGTAAAGTTTATTAAACGATTATATTTTTCAATTAATGGGTTTGACGTTTCAGTCCCTTTGCATACAGAGCAATAAGATGATTAAAAAAAAACCAAAAAAAGACAAGGTATGAATCCCATGCCTTTGGTGTCATTTACCTATTTAGCTCCTAGTTCCACAATGAGGTTGGTGTTTGTATGAAATCTAATTTTAAGAATTTGATTAAAAGACCTGCTGAATCCCATTTGGCCAGCTGCTAAGTCACTCAGCAGAATGACAAAGGTTTTCTGTTTTACTTTATTCTACCATATTCTGATTTTCAAATTAATCTGGAAAAGATGGAAGGCCAAATATAACATTACTTAAGTTGGAAATAAACATATAAGCAAGAATTTATAGTGGGTTTAACTGTGGTTTGATTTAGAAGAACCTCTAGTGATGTCAATTTTTTTTTTAGTAGCCAATTTGAGATTGATGAGCACTACTCTATATAAACATCCATCCAGCTGGCTTTCCTATGTCACTTAGCATTTTTCATACCTCCTATATTATACAGGGTCACATTGAGCTAGGAGCCCGTCCCAAGGAGGCAAAGGGCATGAGAGAAGAGACACCCTGAGTGGGATGCCAGTCTGTCATGGAGTTACAAATTAAGGTAATTCCTGTTTTTGGACTGCAGGAGTCAAGCCCACACAAACACAGAGAGGTTATGCAACCTCCACGCACACATGAGCCAGAACCAACCATCAAGCACCCAATCCTTGAGGTGTAAAACTACAGCGCTGCATGCTGAGCCTCTGTGCCACCCATTACTCAGTATAAAAAAAAAACGAAAAATATAAGCTATTAGAATATAAAAATAGAATAAAGGTAGACTGTAAGCATAGAATTTTGTGCTACTTTATACATACCTGCCTATAATTTTGGACCTGCCTGTAACCGACTCCATGATGACAATACTGACCGAAAGCCGTGGTTTACACTCCCAGCACACTTTTCTGTGAGACCTGCACCACCTACTGTGTGGATAATCAGAATGCCAAATTTAGAATCACCATGAGCGAAGCCTGAAATACACTCATCCCGTGTACTGAGCCGTCAGAAGAGAGCTAAAGCTCCACCCACCATCCACAAACAGGTTCCGCTTGGTGGTATGGATCCCCGATATTGACCGTGATGAACACAGAGGCGGAGGTGAGGTTTATGATGGCCGTGGGAAACGGGCTCCAGTGGCAAAACCGCTGGCTGGGGCCAACGTGACCATCTGATCTAGAGTGGAGCCTAGCAGGGGCACCCGCGACAGGTAAGGCAACTCATAACCTGACTGCCACATTGACATCTCGCTGTCCTGTTCGAGGAAAAGAGGGGAGAGGTGAAGGTTGGCAAAAATGACCCCCCCAGATGCCCCGTTTGAAGAGCAGCTATGCAACAAACACTCTTGTTTCTATCTGTCCTGGAAAAAGAATTTATATAAATGCCATGGTATTTAAATTCAGTCACCCGAGCATCTCCTGGGTGCAATAAACCTCACTGATGATGCAGGTGAACTGCGTCCCAACGGGTGTACTGGCCTCATACAGCAAGCTGTGCTCTGCACACCCGTTCCTCGATGCGAAACAGCTGCCCTTAGCTGATTATATCACTGACCCCCATTCCTGACTCTCTCTTTTTCTGTTTCATTAACACAAAGAATTTTTACCTCACGTAAAGTTTAAAACTTTTTATGCATGAATGTAAATTAATTCAGTGTAGTAGCACTTGACAGATGGTGTTCTCTAACACTGCTTTCTGTAACAGTACTGGACCATAAATTTAAATCTACTGTATGTTATGGCGACAGTCTGCACTGTTTGCTGAGCTAAAAGAACATGCAGCTTTGCACATGGATGGGCCACTTTGGGTAAGGGAGTGGAGGTGGAACATGTTTCCCTGAAGGGTAAAAATGACTTTGAATGAAGCTGCCAGCTCAGCGGTTTCATGAAGAAATGCTAAATCCATGCTCAGTGTAGTGGATTACATGGCGTTTTTGTGTAGTAAAGAAGCAACCTTAAAACATCTGCATCTACTCTGTACTCCCTTAAGCCCAGGTCTGTGGGGCCTGTATTTACTGTTACCTGCTGAAAGGTTTAGGCCTTTAACTCAGTTGGTACTGCCATACATTTAATCTGTGTGTATGTCAGTGACAGGGCTGTTAACGTCTTCACTATCAATCGTGTCACGTGTCTATGGTGAGGGAAATCAGATTTGAGAAAATAAATCCCACATACCTGGAAATACACCCAGTTAAAGTCAGATTCAGAAGGTTTTTTGACTGTTTGTGCAAGATGTTGTGACGACTCCATTTGTTTTTGTTAAAATGCTAAAATTAGCACAGTCACTTCGATGGACTTGTTTACTACCTACCTTCACGTACGCCAGCAGGTGTACTGACCGGCAGACGTTCCACTAAACTGCTTCGACCTCATGCAGTTAACCTTGGTTAACAAAAAAAATAACTAAACGTGGCATTTGAAATTCATTTAATTTCACTTCTTTGTTTTCATCATTCTTAGGACACACATTAGCACCACTGATTTTTTTCACTAAATTACACGGTGCAACACAAATGGAAAAATGCTGTGGGAAAACTGAAAAGCAGAGCTTATTAGAAAGCTCTGGTGGAATTCAATTTGAAAAATAATAAGTTGAATGAAGCTGAAGATTCTTGTTCAGTCATTTACCTTTCTGAGTCAGTCATCTGCAAAGTAGTGTTATTGTGGAACCAATACCGATATCTCGTCATTAATAATTATTGGACATTAAAATCACCACCTGGATAATACGGAAAGACCATCGCTGACAGGTACAACACCTGTACGTATTGTGTAAGAACTGCAGTGGAAAAGGCTGGGCTACCGCAGTTCCCTCTGAAAGAACTGAAACATTCAGCAGAAGACATCTGGAGTGAAAAGTGGCTCCAGGCAAGAGACATAGCCAAGGCCAGAAGGCTCTGACCTGAGTCTGGGACTGCCCCACTCTTCTTCACAATCCAAAACTACATAAAAGATTGTCCTCCTGGTGGAAAGACAGCCCTACGTTGGCTTCAGATGGTAACACCTACATCCCCAATGATGCCTTTCAAATGGCGGCAATATTTCAGCACTTCAATATCTTATGGCTATTAGTCAGTGTGGACATCTTAAGGTATACAGGTGCATTCAGGTAACAGTGAGAACCATAAATTCCACATATTACACTCTGGAACTACAGCAAATTACTTTTCATTCATCTGTCACTCTAATAAGAGGAGACACAATTAAGAAAATGTCAAAGAAATTAAGATAATTGCAAATTAACATTTAAAGGTAGTTTTTATCAGTCAATCCAATAGGGAATTATTTTTAAAAAGGAGTATGAAAGAGTACTATATTAAATTTACCCGTGTTGGTGCCACACAGGTTAACATGATAATGCATATTGTGAATTATTAAACTGCTTAAGTTGGAAAATCACAGTATTATATTAAATCTTACAAAGCATTTACTTAGAGAGCCTCAGGCTGTACAGGATACAATGGCAAGAGTCCAGACATGAAGAATGGATGATGACAATAGTCTGGTCATTTTCTACAGACAAGGAGGACACTTTCTGATTAAATTTGCTGCTGCCCCAGAGAGAATTCCAACAGGTAAAAATCGGACTGGCTGTGTTCCTTTGATGCCTTTCATTCTTAATGGCAGGTGCATTACGGAGGACACTGGCAGCATCTTACCAGGAAGGAGAGAAAACACCAGGACACTTCACTGCTTCTAATGTTGCCTCGTTTTTTTTTTAACGAGCAGCTGAAAATGGGGATGTTAAACGACCAATAAGCTTGACACCACTGTATCCTCTGGATCTCAGAATAATAAATGACTCCATGCTTGCTTTTAGCGTCTGCATGTTGCGTGCAGGAGGTAGAAGTACTCTGACGATCGCCTCCTTCCAAGATGAGAAATAGAATAGGTTATGCCTGCATGTAGTACGCATTCACGTAACAGTCACTGACCAGCCTGACACTGACAACCAATTTCGAGTGGCGGGAACAGGGGTCACCAGACATGTTTAGCACTGAGTCACTGGGAACTTAACTGCTGATATTGATCAAGGTCCTGCAGCCAACAAAGACAGTTGCTTGATTTTTCTCACATCTGCCCTAATTTCCAATCATCCCCAACAAGATGTCAACATCCTAAACGCAGCTTTTCCTACAGACACACTCCCATCACGTATCTGCTCGAGTGACTCAAAATTCAATGTAGGTCCCAAGTGCTGACATCCTGTAAAATCTGAAAGGAGGTCATCAGCTGAAGGCCGTCTGTGGAGATCCAGCATGACTCCGGAGTAAAACAGCATGTGGGCAAGGTTGTCACTGACCCCTCCTACACAGGGCACCACCTGTTCCAGGGGAACGTGCTTGCAAACGCTCCATCAAAACCCAAAGTGATGCCAGCTGATTGGCTTCTTTCCGAGAGCAGCCTTCATGGTCAAAGGGCAACCATGGTTCAATTAAAGCCCCTCTCCAGCCAGCAGTCCTCCCACATAGCTATTAGCCATAATGAGCAGGACAGGATTTATTGTTGTTTCTGTACAGGTTATATATATATATATATATATATATATATATTTTTTTTTTTCCTGTTCTCACCACAATAATTCACACTAAGCTGATATTGTAGCTTCTGTGGTGTGTGTGTTTCCTGCAGTCCAAAAACATGAAGTTAAGTGTGTGTGCCCTATGATGGACCGGTGTCCCACCTATGGTGTCCTTTGGCTTACGGGACAAATTCAAGGCTCCCTGAGAATCTATACTGGACGGAGATGAGGGGGACGGATGTGCAGTACTGTGCAAAAGTCTTAAGCAGGCAAAGAAAATGTTTGAGGACAATCATCTGGCCAGTAAGCATATATTTGCTCAGAAACATGCACGATTTAACTATAGAATATATTCAACCAACATAAACATAAATATAATTTGTTGCCTGCCTAAAACTTTTGCTGTATAGATGGTTGGCATTGCACTTTAAGTTTTCCTTATAACATTCTGTTTACATCTGATACTGAATACAGTACATGATGTCATCACTGGCAGGTGTACTGTCTTTTGTGTTGAGTAGGATCTGGAATTGTACCAGAGAGAATTCCTCATGTTTAGTTACATAGCCGATGAATAAATCTCAAACATCTGGATATATCATAATACAAAGATAGTCCTTCCACTGTGTTCAGAGGTTTGTGTTTTTCCAGTTTACCACCCACCCATTCATAAACTTCATAAAGAGATTATCCAGCATATCCAACCCTGTTACTAGCAGCCAATCAGGGGAAGCATGAAGTGTAAGACAGAAAAAAACAGCGACTGCAAACAGCAGTCTGTCACTCTCATGTAGTCACTGCTTCCCCGCTAACAGTGTCTGTTCTGAAAAACACGAGCACCGGGTAGAGGCTCCTACGAAGGCAGGGAGTGCAGGCAGGCTGAACATATGCAGGGGGTCTGGAATTTACCAGCCCAGCCTTGGAGCTATGGCACAGCCGGAACTTTCCCCGCAGAGCCGTGCCATCCTGACACAGCTTTTATTTTAACTGGAGATACAAGGCTCATTAGGCCTCATTAACCTTACCTCATTACAACGTGGAAATTGTCAGTTATGTAACATAAACATTATTATTTGCACTACGTTTTCCCCACTAAATTCAGTCAGTAAATGACATTAACATAATTCATAATTCCTGAATGTCCTTTTGTAATATTTCCCATCTGGATCGTGTGTCGCCTTTTCAAGCTTTTACAATATATCTAACGCACAATATCCATCAGTCCATTTCACACCGCTTATCCAGTACAAGGTCGGACAGAAGCAGGTGACACCTTGGACAGGATACTCAAGGACACATTAATACACACAGTCACACACTGCAGAGAACTTAGAGATACATAACTGCGTGTTTCTCTGAAATGGACAAAAGAACCTGGCTACCTGAAGAAAACACTGCGTGTGTATGAGAACACACAAACTCCACACACAGAGACCAGGGAGAGGATTCAAACCCTCAAAGCTGGAGGCGTGAGGCAATAGCGTTACCCAGAATGCCACTCTGCTGCTCCTAATGCCGAGCATACATTACCTAACCTAATGAGATGAGACTACCGGCTTTCACTTGCTCAGGTTTTACAATAAAAATGTCTCAAGAAAAGTAGCTACTGTACTTAAAATATCCCTGTGGTCACAGTTCGGTACCCAAATATCGGAATTGGAATAATAAACAGCATTGAAAATAGATTAAATATTAAGTCGTTCATCAATGTAGTTCAGGAGAAAAGACAGGTATATTTTGTCATCTAATTTCAAGGCAAATTAAGATATTTTGAGAGGCAAAGGGGTGAGATATAGTCTATCAGTTCCTTAGAAGATTTACTGCTCAGATCAAGGTGAGCTTTCTATAAAGTTTTCAATGCCTGCTCATGGGAAACCTGAGAGAAGAGAATCAAAGTAATATCTCTGATGTGTTGCAGTGGACTTGTTTGTATCAAGGAGAAATGAGAAAAGCCATAAATTTCATTATTGATGTTCCTTTCCTCTGAATGCATATAAAATGTTTACCTCCAACTTCATGGGGTGACATCAATTAAATGGAGTTACCTAATTTCAAAAAGTTTTATCACGTACTAAACGATGCCCCCCCCCCCCCCCACTCTGATTTACACAGCATAATCTGAAATTCAAATCTTCTGTTTTTATAAAGAAGTACATCAAATATTCTCATTTTCTCCACATACTTGTACAAGTATCTACACTTTAAAAAGTTACTCTAGTTATGCTGGTTGGTATGCCATGATGATGCGTTTCCTGTTGTTAAAACACTAATAAGATCTGATTATATCCTTATAGCAAAATCCTGTTAAGATGATGACCTGCTGTACAAAACACTGGGAAACTTTCACAGACATACTTTGGGGACTTCCCTAAACAACCCAGTGATGGGAGAATATCTCAGAGCCAGCAACCTGCCAAGGACTGTCCGTGCCCCCCCAGCCCCCCACCGGCCAGCGGCACTGAAGGCCAACCTCAAGAGGCTCTTTGTTCCATCCCTCAAAGACACCATTTACCCTGTGCATATTCCCGCATTGCACTGAATCACCTACCAAACACGTAGTGTCATGAATACTGAACTCAGCGCCTCCATGGCTAAATGCCGTGCGATGGGTATTAAATGAGGCAGTTAGCTCAACTGGGAGATGATGAGCCGGCACAAACTGTGTGCCTAAAAGCTTCCCACGTCAAGCGCCAGATCAGCTAGGCTCCTGCCCTAAGGGTGGTTTGAACGTCGAAGCTACGTGGGAACGTAGCCATCGGTCTCTGTGCCGCGCCGTGCTGTGTGTCAAGTGATGCCGCTACTGTGAATGGCTGGGGGGGCCCATATGTGATAACGGTAGGTGGCCGGAGTTCCCTTTCAGTTTGTCTGTGACACGACTCCTGCCGCTGGAACCTTTCTTAATCCCTAAAATCCGGAGAGAAAAATCAGACTGTGCTGTACAAGCTACAGTGCCTTGTGCATTGCACACAAATATGATGCTCTTCATATTGGCATTCGTCATGCAGGAGTTACGGCCGTTTGCGGGGCTAGAGAAAAGAAATGCGTCCGCATCATTTCAATGTCTCCTCGCGACGGATCCGTAATATCTGCACATCCATGGCTTTCTATTTACGAATCCTTGCCTGTGCCACCCTGCCGTTCGTTAACCCAGAACAATCAGCAGAACCTTGATGCTATTCACTTCTCTTTTTATATCCACTCTAACTACCAGCTCCGTATAAAACATGCAGACAAAGCCTCTGCTGTTAACAGAGTGGTCCATAAGACAATTTGGGGCATTTGCTGTGGGAAATCTTTAGAAAACAAACCGTTTGAGGTCCTGGGTCTCGTTTATTCCTGCACCTGTCATTTAGATACCCTGACGAGGACCTCACCCATAATAGGTTCAGTGCAGCTGGAAATGCCTGAAATGGCCGCGACGAGATTATATGGATTCGGATAAATGTACTGTATCACCAAGCAAAGGAAACTTGGCGTAATTTAAAATCTGACAAAAATCCCAATGATGGACAAGAAAGCCTGCACACAGTACAAGCTGAAGGAGACCAGCAAACAGCAAAATTCTTGCAAATAAAAGAAATCTCTTACAACATCCCTAGGTCTAATTTTCTAGAACACATTCTACAAATAACTACAATTACATACCTTTGGATGTATTTGATGGTACTTATTACGTAGCATAATCTGGGATATGAGCTTTGCAGTAATGTGGTCTTTATGTTGAGGTTCTTTTGCTCTGAATTCGCAGAGCATGCGATGGGTTTGACTAACGATGGCGATTTGGACCAGAGCACTCTGCACGCAGTGCCCTGCACACACCAACTGAAGCTGCACAGTGAGACGAGCGCAGAAGTCTAATAATGCATGCTAATAACACGCTGTACCTTTCCACCCAAGACATGCCTTTCATACGTCTTACCAACACAGCAAAGCAAGATCCGACGGCACCAGCTTCTCAGCAAGGGCTTCTGCAGCAAGACACAGGCCTTAAAACCTCATCGCATTCTCATCTCTTCCCATCTTTCTTTAAAAACATGTGAGATGACATGCAAGCAGAGAGTGAATGGTCACTCGAAAGCATGTGTGTCTTTCTGGGGGGTTGGGCCAGTCAGTCGCACTCTTAAACTTGAGTACTGTTGTTTCCTATTTCACCCCTACTCCACATCTCCCCTCCAACACATTACCACAACAGGCAGTTCTGTGTGAGGCAAGTGCCACAAATAACAATGTGAATGAACTGGCTGAGAATTTCACTGGACTCTAAAGGTCATGACTAAACTGATCTATACACGGGGGGGTTTGGAAAATAAGATTGGTGTTCTGTTATTGATTACATAATATTCATAGAGATGACTCGACTGAAGAAAAAAAACAATTATTCACATAGATAAAGATCCCTCAGATGATGAGTGATTATAACGCTCATTTTCCTTACCTATTTTGACAGGGGATAGACTTTGAGAGTTCGAGAGAACAACTCAAGTAGATAGTCAGCAATTAAGAAGAAGAACAAGAACAAATCCCAAAACAGCACGGCTAAGAGTGACTATTTTTGAATGCTGTTCATCTAAAGCTTCCTTCCTCTAAATGGCATGGGTACGTGTCACATGCAGAATCTCGGTCTGGGTTTTAAATGGAAGCAGTGCAAGTCCTGCAGACAGCGTCTGATAAATAGCAAATGACTTCAATCTACAAGTACTAATAAGCCTGGCACTGACATTTCGTATTGGCAGGATACGGCAATTTTACCAAAAGATAACGAAGATGGCATTGTACTATCACATATTAATGTTAAAGACAGCAGTATAGTTGACATTAAGCATATACATTGTGCCAACTAAGTGAAAGTGAATGGAGGAGGCTGTGAACCACTCATACAGCTACCATGTTTCATCCAGAGCAGCAGTTCATTTGAGACACAAAGAGAAATATAATTTAAACAAAACATCCATTCATTTTCTAACTGCCAATCATCCATCCCAGGCCGCACCAGACAGGGGGTGTCATGGATGGGATGCCAGTCCATCGCAGGGCACGTGCTATGGGTAATTTAAAGACATGGAGAGAACATACAAACTCCACATGCACAATGGAGGTGGGGCTCAAACCCACAATCCTGGAGAAGTGGGGCTACAGTGCTAACCACTTAGCCACCTCAAAAATAATTATGAATTAAATGCTGGAATGCTGTGTATAATGATAAAGGACCACATGGTAAAACTATGAATGATAAACAAACAAGCTACTAATTATACAAAATGCAAATCTATACAAATTTGTTAACAAATAAAACGGTAGCACACCGTATTTCAAATTAGTCATCAGATTACACACAAAAAATGCACCCTCTAATTTTCTGGGTCTTATACGGAAAGTGTGTTTGATTTTTTTTTTGCGCAATCCAATAAATCACCATTGTATTAAAGATGAAAAGGATTTGCTGGGCAGATTTAATCAACCTTTGGACCAAGGGCTAACAACAAATACTTTTCTGATACAGTAGTCCTTCTCTGTGAGAAAAGCCAGACTGTTACAGGAATCATGGCAAGAGGGGTGTTAACAGGTACACATTCCTACAGAAAGCTGGCCAACTGAGACCATTCACCTAAATCTGGTGTCCAAACTGCCTTCATTTAGTCCCTCCCTGCCACAGGATCACAGTACCGTAATCATGAAGAATATTGTGTAACTTTCGGAAAATATTATGGTCAAAAAACATTCTAATTATTGCTGCTGATACACCAACAGCCGATACACATAAAAAAACGTAATAACCAGATGATAATTAATGTAAAATTAAGAACAAACAATGTAAAGTAAAGTCTGCTGTCTGTGCTTCACTGTTTTCCTACTCTCACCATCAGTTTTGGTACGGTGCAGTACCAACAAATTCCTTGGCAGCCCAGGGCCTTTAGAACATCTAATATTTCTCAAACACAAAGCTGAGACTTGGTGTGCTTGACACTTCCTGGTCTGCTTTTCTTGGTGGTCCATTGTCTGTCAGTAGGAGTCCGCAGAAACAGATGAATGTGTGACTATGTTTAATCCTACATGAGAAGCTGTCACCAAGGCATTGCTGAGCAAGAGATTAACAGTGGTTAAGCAAAGGAGACACAAGTATAGCAGAGATCAGGAAAGATACTCAAGAGATAAGGGAATTGCTTAAACAATCCTTCAGTCATATGAAGAGTTCAGTTTATGACATTAACCAAGCCAGCTCAATTAAAGCGTTTTAACCTTTAACCTCCAACACCAGTAAACCAAGTCTGCCCACATATGGCATTTTAACTTCTGACCTTTCACATACATCAGGAAGCAGAAGAGTAAAAGCCCTTACTTGTCTTCCCACAGTGAAGTAAAACACATCATTCTCTTGTCCTTCTTTATGTGTGTAATAGTGTCAAAATCAGCAAGCAAGCCAGCCACGTGCAGCAAGAATGCCGGTCGCCCAGTTGAGTCCACGATATCCACACTCACCTGAATGACTACTATGACTGCTGGGAGGGAACGGAGAGCCCATGTCTTCCACCTCTCAAAAATGAAATGTGATTTCTACACCGTTAGCAGAGTATGGAAAAGAGGATATGGCATCACGCCTTTCCATTTGCGTGGCTAGCACTGTTTTGTAAACACGAGTATCATGATTAGAACTTAGAATTTTTGCCACCCTCAACACTAAAAACGATGGCAGGAATTTACCACCATTTTCCTTAAACATGATGGAAATCTGCAGTTTCCAATCGCTGGCCAAAGATGGTGCGATTCGGCTTAACCGCAGGTAGGTTTTAATTAAATAAGATCCTGCCAGCTGTGTCTCGGTGGCCGGGGTAACGCGTGCTGTAAGCTGACCACCACCCCAGTTCTGTCTGGTTCTGTTTCTTTGGTTAGGCCACGGCGCTTATTAAAAATGAAAGCAATCGAAGAGTGGGAATCAAGAGGATCATAAAATATACATGGCAAAGCGAAACTGTGAAAAAGTAAATAGGCCCTATATACAGTAACAAACCATCTCTTTCCCCACTGCAAACCTTACAGCCAGACTGTGATGATACCAATGGAACAGCTCTGATCGAAGGCCTGAGATAAGCTTTTCCCACAATCCTACCTTTTATTTTTTCCCCCACTCTAAACAGCTTGCTCTTATTTCTCTCACACTAAGTAAAACGTGCCACCTGATACCGGGCATCACGTTCGAGATCGGTCACACGGCCTCTTCTTTTAAGAGCCTACGAATGACCAGGACAAGTCACAGAGTATCTACAGAGCATGAAGTTGAGTCAAAGGAAAAAAACCTGAGGACCAACTGATGCATTTCTAAAGCTGTTTAGTTTGCGGCACGGAACATATCGCATCTCCTGGCTTGCTGGAGGTGAGAAGCGGTTTCTCTTTCCACTACTGCCCTTGGAAGACATTTCCCAGCAGCTTGCTGACAGGAAGTCAAATGTGCTGGGGCAGCAAATGTGGGCAATGCCTTGGCCTGAGACGGTTTTCAGAACACCGGGCCTCTTCCTTACGTGAAGAGCATGATATGTGACGACCCTTTCCCCCTCAAGACCCTCAGTCCAACAAAGACCCATCATTACTTATTACGTGGATACACCAATTGCATAAATCAACTGCAAGAAAGAGGCAAGGAATTCACCTGGGGTGGGGGGCTAACAAAGCTAAAGTGATTCACCTAGCATGCATTTAGCGTAGACAACTGTATTTCAGGCCGTCGTAATGTCATTTTGCCCAAGCAGGCTGCAGAATCACCCATCAAATTATTAGAACGGTTCCCTGGGGAAGCCCTTAAGAATATCAGCAGCAAAAGGTGCTTTGCTCTAACATTAACGTCCTGCAAAAAATGTATAATTAATTTAAATCTCAAGATAAGAATGGATCACTTTTTGTGTGGCTCCCAATGTAAATTTACCAGGCTCCCCCGTATAATTATTAGGAGAGAGTGGTGGGACATGAAGCTGGCACTGAGGCTCAGAATGTAGCACTACAACATCACACAGCCCAGGGCTGGGGTTTGAATCCTGCCCTCTCTCCCCGTGTCATGTGGGCTGGGTCCAAAAACACCCTGCCATGTGATCCCTGGGACAGGGTGACCCCAACCATCTGCTTAATAAGCAGCTATGGATGTTGCACTGGATTGGATAACTCATAACATTCTGTCATATTGTAAACGGGGGGGGGGGACTTGTTATGAAATGTGAAAAAAAAGCAGTGTGTTTATCCAAATGTGAGCTGAACAGCTCAACAACCCAAACTGGCACAGGGGCTGGGAAAACAGACTGACAGGCATTTCCTCGCAGTTACTACAGAGGCCGGGCTTAAATACAGTCAGCACCCTTGAGTTAAATACACTCTGCACTGATTTAATAGCTGTTCATATAAAGCAAATGTATGGTCTACTTCCAGCAATGACAGCTGGATCACCGCAGATTTGGGGGAAAGGAGGAGCATTAAAATTTTATCGGTGAAAATATATAACTACTAGCATAGCAAAAATATCCATCTTCACACCACTTAACCAGGCCAGGGTTGCTGTGACTGTGAAAGCAGTAGAGGGGATAAAGCAGGGGATATCAATTTGTCCGGTCACAAAATGTGGAGGGAACATGTGAACTCTCTACACACAGAGAGAGAGCAGGGGAGGGGTTCAAAGTCACAAACCTGGAGCTGTGAGGCTGCAGCCCTGCCCATTAAGCTTTGGTGTAGCCCACTTAACACTCATACAATTTCACTCTCATCCCTCTGAGACTTGTCTGGAAAATGAGAAGAATTCCAATCGTCATCAAACAAGGGCACGACTGATGTAAAAAAAAAAATTTGAAGTTTTCAATGTCAGTACAGACTTCAAGAAGCTAAAATTTCAAAAACGATATTGCTCAAAACAATTCTATAACATCAAAATGAAATGGACGGCAATAGTTTTAGAACTCTACTGACTAATATATTGATTGCTCAAACTCAGTCTTATATTAATAATATTAATAAAAATCAAGTCAATTATAAGTAACATTATAACGTAACCTTAAAACAAGTAAATGATACCAATTCCCACAATGTTCAATTCTCAAATAAGAGCAAATTTAAACAAAGCCTATGTTGTCTGCTCTACTTGAAAGAAAAAGAAAAAAAAAAAAAAAACTTACGAATGAACTGTGTTCACAAAAAAAGTAACTTCTGCTCCTAAAGCTTTTGGTATGAGATAATACGACATTTCGATTCTGTATTATTAATGCCTTTGCATACGATTACGAAGTTTGCCTAGCCTGTTCTGGAATTTGGACATTCTGGTATTTCATATCAAATTTTGACTGTCTGTTGGTTGTCTTAATGCTCAGTGCTTCTCTTTTTGGACAGTCAAACAAGGATACCTTTTGGTTTTCACATAGTGCCTGGTTTGGGGTTAATTAGGGAGTTTGGAGTAGTGTATTGAGATTATCCATCTTTAGCCATCCAATAAAACAATTCAGGAAGATGCACTCAGTGGCCACTTTAATGGGTACCCCACTGCATACTCAATTCCTTGTTACAGTTCTCTCACCTATGAGTGACATGGGGATTTAAAATGAATGTGAGAAAGCATTAAAAAAGTAAACAGAATGCTGAGATGCAAGCTTAAGTCACTGTAAGCTGCAATATGTGCAGGCTGTACAATGCAAAATAAATACCATGTCATGAACAGGGATATTTTCGCATTAGAGTGATTTCAGCTACAGAAATTGCTCCTAGTCTTAAAGGGCTTCCATGCAAGGAAAAGAAGTAGGCCTAGCACTTAAAAATGACTCAAAATCCTGAGCTGCAAATAGATACCAGGCATTCAACTGACAAAAGCTGGCTTAATGACCTGAACTTAACGCCTCAAAATAAGGACCTGCAAACAGATAATGTGAAAACACCTAGGCAACATCTCAGCATGAGGCAAGGAAAAAACCTTGAAACCACTGTTACTGGAACACAATTAAACTGGGAAATTTTTCAAACACACAACGTTGACATTAAAAAAAAACAAAGGAAATATCTTTTTCATGTGCAATTACTATAAGCAATAGCAGCCATATTTCATAAATACTCACATATGTCAAACGCTGCCCAGTGCAAACTACAATGCAATCAACTCCAATGTGATTAACAATTTTACTTGTCTTACAGTGAACACTTCACTAGAGCAATTCTGATACGGTACATTTGCTAAAAGATATTACAGTAAGCCCATTTGTCATGTTACAAGTCAGTGCCCTTAACAACTACGCCACCAGCTGCTCAGACAATGGAAATGAGAACAATCCCTAACTGCAAGCAAACACTGCACCCTAAATTAGACACAGCAGAGCACACACCTCACATCTCAACTTACATAAAATTCGTCATAAGCTTAAAGAATCTGAAAAACAAATCATATCAATTTAGCATCATAATTAGTGTAGGAGTTTGTGATAATAGTATGCAAGGGTAATTATGCAAATCAAAAATAAAAGCAAAATTAAATAACAGAACTTTGATGTTATTGAAGCAACATATTGTATATTTTACCGGCCAGGTGACTCATCTGGGAAAGTGAACCTGGGGAACAGAATTGCTTTAAACAGGAACTGTTCAACAATCCTGTTATGGACTCCAATTCACACCACATCTCAACCTGAAGGTCATTATCACCTTAATTTCTGACACCAGCATGCTGGTAATATTTGCCTACAAACAAATGTTTACAGCAGCTAATTACTGGAATCGCCTTCTGAGAGTTCAGCACTGCATTTGTGACACTGTGTGGTGCTCACAAATAACACGGCTCTTTAGGAAGGAGACTTTACCCCATCACATGTGTCAAGCAGTGCTGTGTGTCGATGACACGTGACTGGCAGCACGCTGTCAACCTCCCTGGAACGAATGGGAAACATGCACAGTTGGGAAAGGCTTCAAGGCTAGGGAAGGCCTCCAGTGACAAGGAGATATAATGGCTTTGTGCTTCTAGTCGAGAGGTAATGGCTTTGTACTGTTAGACAGGATTACACCTTAGTTTTGGGTGTTGCTGGACTTTCACACCCTTAAGGTGGCAGAATACGGCTGACGAATAGCCACCAGCGCTGTCAGCAAGACATCAACAACCTAATCCACAAGACCGACAGGTGAACCTTTACATTTTGGGGCCTTTATTATTAGCAGATGGTACATCGGGACATATGTTGCCCACAGATTTATACTAATATCCAACACTATCCCATAACTGCTTCTTCAGTTGGGGGTAGGCCCTTTGCCCATCCCAGGAAGCATAGGGCAGGAAACAAGGGGTACAGCGAGGACAGGCCACCAGTCCATCGAAGGCCACACACTCACACGCCATCATGCGCTATGGGTAACACATTAATGCCAGTTCACCTTCTTGAGGATTCACCAGCCAAGAGTACCTGGAGAAAACCTATACAAGCACAGGGAGAATGAGTAAACCCCAAACACCAAGCCAATAACAAAATATCAATAAAAACAGCCAAGCTAAGAAATGATTTAAAAGGGTATTGATGTGTGCGTTCACTAAGAGTAAGATTAATGCAGTCTGCATATTGAAAAACTTCAAAAATTTCACCACAGGCCTGTGCTACCATTTTCCCGTCTTCATGCTGTCGTCCCAGCGGTAACCGACTGACCATCGTGCTGTCGTCCCAGCGGTAACCGACTGACCATCGTGCTGTCGTCCCAGCGGTAACTGACTGACCATCGTGCTGTCATCCCAGCGGTAACTGACTGACCATGCACCCTCCTTCATGCTACATGTCCGTCCTACACTTCTAGTCCTTTCCTTTACTCCTGCTCTAATCACTAGCACCACACATCCCAGAAACTAACTTTCCAATTCCTTGCCAAAGTTCACCAAATAAACAATCTTGTTCTACAATTAACAGACAAAAATGGCCTTGAAGTTCATGATAGCTCTTAGCAGGGCAATCAAAATTAGGGAAAGATACGGTGTCTGGGATGAAAATGGAAAGAACACCTGTTGTTCTAATACAGTCTTCTGTTTCAAAATTACACAACAACGAGCAAGGTATTTGAAAAAAAAAATAATTAAAAATTGCCTGAAATGCAACTTATGTGTTTCAGAGAAACAATGACAGTCGACACCTTGGAGTGAATTCTCAGATGACTCATGGAGGGCACATTCAGAGCCACGTTTACACAAATACTTTCCATCACAAATTATAAGTACAAGCCCCATATCTTGTTTGAATATTGTTGCTTTTTTGCCTCCCCAAAATTGTACCAAAATGTGGTTAAAAGAAGACAATCCTCTCCATAGCCATTTACATAATAGCGTTAGATGTCATTTTGAATAACTGACCCTGGCTGAAAAAGGTACCAGTTCTGCACGCATAATGGCACCCAGCCAGACAAAGAGAAATCGAGAAATATCCAGAATGTTTTTATTGACCAAAGTGAACTGGCACTTGCACTAAACAAAGGCACCAAAATCTAAGTCTAGACTTACAGATGCCCAAAAAAGTGGAAATCAGTGAAGGTGAATAACATGTTTAGAAGTCTTCCCACAAGAAAAAAAAAAAAAAAATACTTAAGAAAGTGAAAAGGGTCAGACTTCAAATACAGACACCCCCAGAGTGAATTTGAGTTGTAAAACAAATACCCAAGAACACGGTACAGCAGATGCAACTTTGCCAAACACGTTTTATGATAGATGGGTGAAATTCAATGAGAACCATCAACATATTTCCTGGGCATATAGAGTTAGTGACAAGTTATTCATTAGAAAATTATTATACATAAGAAAATAAATATTTGAATATCAGGACAAAATCTGTTTACCAAATAAAACATTTTAACAGTAAAAATATGAGAACATTCAGGTGCATTGTACATTTTCATTTGTATAACAAGTTCAATAAATAGCATTTTAAAAGGATGTGAAAACCATTATCAAAAAAATTAAATATTAAAAATATTAAATTACTTATCCTTAAGAAAACATTTGTACCATACTGCATGCTGCTCCATTCCACACCATGGTTGAAATATGCTATTGCGAAGATCGTACTATGATTTTCACCTTTTATATTTCCAGGGCTTTCTGACTGCTTGTGGGACTGCTTCAATACCATTCCTACCCTATCCACAGACTACACAAGCATGGATCAAAGCTCTGGGCCAGTCTTTGGTCCAGAAAACTGTCAGCCATATTTTATATCAATTTTTAAATGCCATACCTAAAACATATTTTTGGGGAAAAATGGTTTTAATTTGGTATTTTCCACTGTCAATTTATAAACGTCCACATTACACGGAGGGCAACAAAAGATTTAAAAATGATTTAAACCCAAACGATCTCACCAAGTATCCAGGCAATCCAAAGCCACTAATAAATGCAAAATATAATCACCCATATGTGATACAGTAAGCGTATTGTGCATTAAATCTGCATAGAGTGTCGTGATTTCTTGCAACTATTAGCTCTAAGTGAGGCATTAACACCTCCAGAAAAATACCGTCTAACAATGACGCCATCCGGCTCCAGTCAGTAATTTTATACGTGCATAACAGGCGGGTAAGGAAGCACATATGTATTCAGGCACGTTGCGATCCTCGTCTCAGATGATGCCTTCTTTACTGTGTTTGTATGAACACATACTACCTGATCCTGTGTACACAACCATTTATCAATGTCATTTTTTACTGCCTGGAAATTTCCGATTGAAATATTTAGCAATGATTGCAATACAGTGACACTGGAAATGACAAAACTGAGAACTTTCCATACATGGCTGCCTTCCTGTGTACACATATCATATCATATCATATCATATCATAAGATGAACCTGTCAGCTGGCAGAAACAATATAAAGCATTGTTGCAGGCTGGCACTGCTTTATTGATTTTTGAGGTGAGGAAATAAAGATTTTTTTTCTCTTTATGTGTTCTTTTAACATAAAAAGCTCTTCTCTAATCAAATAAATTCCCATTTGCCACACTTCTTTCTGCATCCCCCCACTATTTTCTCAAGGGTCTGAAGACTGATGATATTTACATGATTCTTTAAATTCCAGAATGTTTTTTTAAATGCAAAATTATAAAAATGTTCATACCGAAGTCCCACATTATTCACATATTAAATGAAATACATTGTGAAAGTGATGGCATGGTTACATTAGATAGGTCTATACTATGAAAACATAATGAAAATGTATTAAATTTCATTTTTTATCTACCAACATCACCTACGTTCATCTCCATATAATAAGCTGCATTTCATATGCACTGTATGAATTTGTCTGACTTTTTGCACATATAGTAATCTTATTTAAAATTTCCGCTCCACAGTCATACATCCACCATATACAGACATGGTAATCGTGCTTCATCACAGACAGTTATATTTTCTTATTTACGTCGTAAGCATTTTTATTTTACATCTACCAGCCTAAAAGAAAAATGAGTGCAACTTTTTTTCCTAAATCTATTATTCGTTTCACACAATAAAAAACCATTAATAAATGTTTTCACATCCTAAGGTATAGTGAGCCCCATTAGAGCACACAAAGTCAAAACCTCCTGCATCTAAACGTGAATCTTTCTCAGTGTCAGCTCCAAAGACTCATCTTAAAGTATATTTCACTTTATTCTGCCACCCACTCCCCCAATCCCCAACAGAACCTATTACACACAGACAGGCAAACGTGACATATTGCCGTGTCTCCATTTTTTAAAGTGTATGGCATGTCAGAAACCATGGTAATAAGCAAAGCAATACTGCATCATCCATAATGTTTGTGGTAAGGACCTGCAACTCCGTGCTTGCCTTGCGTACACGACTTTAGCTAATCATCACCACTAATAGCTTGCTTGACAGCATAAAAACCAATTCCAATAACGGAACTACTCATTTCAATACAGGCCATAACTTGCAGGGTAACTTGTTTGTACAGGATTATGCTCGGTGTCCTGCTTAAAACACATACTTAAAAAAACAAAAATAAGACAAAGTTAAGCTTGTGCCTTAGGAATAGAGGACATTAACGAGACATTAAACTATTACATAAAATTTGGGAGGAGCAACGAAAAACTAAAAATGATTATAAAGTGAAATATCGCAGTCAGCTCCCCTAGGTCGTTTCTAAGGTTAAATATTTGCCAACAGTGGGTAACTTTCATAATAATAGCATGTTTTGTCCTCTACAATGAATCCTGACTGCTTACTATCGGTCATTATATGTGATTTGAGGCAGCCACAAAAATCAGGTATAATCAAGAAAGTTATACCGTCTGGGGAGTATTACATATGTACTAGCACTCCAATGCTCCACACAAGTTACCTAGTAAATATTTTATTAAAAATAAACAATAGTGTTGGTAATACGGTTTTCTTTGGAGATTTACGCAGAATTATAGTTTGTCCAATCCGTGTATTGCACAGCATGTTTCGGGTGTCACTAGAGTATCCGTTACCCTACGTTAGGCTGCGTAATACTCGTATAATGCTCACAAAACGCTCAGAATTTAATAATACAGCAATTACCACCCTGCTTCAATGAAACTATTTTTTCTGTGTCACACATTTAGCCTGCGGGCTACAACAATAGGCTACACGACCAAATTGAGTCTGGCATCTCCGAGGGATGTGTAATGGATCGCAAAAGGCACCTTCCATCCCAGCACAACTCAGCAACTAGGATCGCAGGAAAATGAAGGCTATAAATAAAGGGAGGAAAACTTTCATGGGAAACTGCAGAGATGCTGGCGCTGTACAGCCCTGGGCTCACATCAGTCGCATTTAAATTGGGGATAGCGGGAGGCAATGCTGTAGTTGGCCGACAATGCAGCATGTTAATCTCACGTTTACTACAACGGCAACGTTATTAAACAAAACTGAATATCGCGATCACGCCGATGCTCATGTCTTTTACCTTTGATTGTTCTGGGATAGCTAAGAATGTTCTTGTATGTGCCTCTCGTCTCCGTTTTATGTAGTTCGACTACAGCAGCAAACAAACAAACACGCGTGGTCGCCTTTCTCGATCGTAAAGGATAACGCGATTGACACTCGAACCATGTGAAATGCACGACATGCACCGCCGGAGGAGAAGCATTCGCCAATACGCCGCTTGTTACACTGTTACTTCGGCTGGCAAGAGACAAAGGCTTAATGAGAGGACACACTGAAGCCCGGAATAATGACAAGCTCAGCTGTCGCTGCGCGGAGAAAAGGCGCTAGAGGCACCGCAAAGTCCTACGCGCACTGAGCACTCGAAGTATGACTCCTATAGAGGACACAAGGCTGGGGGGAAAAGGGGGTAAGAGTGGCTGAAACGCCGATCAAAAGAGGAGCGATACGCGCTCTGATCCTCCGAATGCAGCTTCTCACCTGAGAATTAAAGTCATTAATAAGAGAGCGGGACTCGGGACGGGAATGTCACATTGCAAGTGCTTTAAAATGTTTGCACAGATTTCGTTCTATCCACTGCGCCGCGTAAAATAAATGCTGCATTAACAAAAAGATGACTATACTTACCAGTCCTGTCGTCTCCATCCCGTCGAGACCAGCGCTGATGTTACGGCAGTTCCCTGATCAGCATCTCTGGCCAAGGGGCTATCTGTCTCCAGTAAACGTGATAGCGGAGCGGAGGGTAGGGGCTCAGCCTGACAAGATACCTGCCCAATCAGAGGCACTGAGGGTGGAATTATGGCCAATCCTCCCGAAAGAAAGCTGCTTTCTACAGCATGGTAGATTGTCCTTTAAACGTGTAATTTTTACTCTGGTTTACTTGCCGAAAGCCTGCGCTTTCCACTTCAGACACTCGCATTCAAAGTAATGCGACGTTGCGTGGTTGGGACTATTTCGTATACATATCGTCTGTTTTTTTTTTGTTTTTTTTTTGTTTTTTGCAGCTAAACTTGCATCGCGTGTAATCATTATAGGCAAAATTACTGTGGCACTGTACAGAAGTGACAGGTGCCCAGGGTGCCAAATGTAAAATACTATGAATATCATGTAAATAATGACAAATGTGTTGCAAATAGCACGTGCTGTGTAGTGTTCTCTTGTGTTGTGTACTATGTAGTGTTATACTGTACTGTGTGTCCAATGTGCTAAATGCTACCGTGACAGTGTGTAAGGGGCTAGCAAGCTAACCCCATGCTGTACAGTGAAAAGTTGTTTGGGTTAATTATCGGAGTTGTTACTAAACATATCTGTGTTGAATGCTGTGTCAAAAGAGTCCTTTTTACACACGCCATAGCATGTAGTTTTGCTACATTGGTGTTGGGAGTGGAGATGGAACTCAAGGAGGAGATGGCAGAACTCACTCTCCGCATACAAAGACTCCTGGGTATTCAACAGGCCTGAGGGCAGCCCTGAGAAATGGGCGAAACACTTACTCAGTGAAACCTGATGGCACGAGTCCCCCCGTGAGCACAGACGGACGCTTTGCTAAGCAACGGAGACCCCGTGATGAGAAACAACAGCGAGCAGCGAGGCAAAGACTCCACTTAAGCTACCTTGCTACAATGGCAAGGAACCACTGGAGCCCTACCTGGCCAAGGTCCACTTTATGACTCAGCACAACAGCTGGAGCTCCAGGGAGATGGCCAGCCATTTGGCAATGGTGCTGGGTGGAGGACCTGCACGGCAGGCACTCCTCTGTCTCTCCCCAGAAGAGCACAGTGACCTCGCAGCACTGATCACTGCACTAGGGCAGAGGTTTGAGTGGCGACAGTCTGCGGTGGGCATGAGGGAGCGACTCGGGGACCAATGGTGACGAGAAGGAAAGATGCTGGGTGCGTTCGGTGTGAAACTCTGGCTGTGCACACAGCTCAGTGATGTGAGATGGTGGCAGATGGGGCGATTGAGCCTTCCGACAGTCCTTGGGTGGCACCAGTGGTCCTTGTTAACAAGAAAGATGGCTCCTGGACTGCTGGCATCTGAACTCCATGACCCCGAAGGACTCCTACCGGCTGCCCCAGATAGACAAAGCACTGGATTGTATTATGAGATCGACATACTTTATCTCCTTAGAGCTCCGGAGTGGCTACTGGCAGGTTAAACTGGCTCCGGATGCCCACCCCAAAACCACCTTCACTTCACTATTGGTTAGGGTCTGTGGCACTTCCAGGTTATGCCGTTCGAGCTTTGTACCGGGCCAGTCACGTTTGGAAGGTTTATTTAGTGCATCCTGGCCCATGTCACCACAGCCAGTGTGTCGTCTACCTGGATGATCTACTGGTTCATGCTGGTGATTTCACTGGGGCTCTGCAGAACCTGCCAATTGTGTTTACAACAATCTGTCAGGCTGGATTACAGCTGAACCTCTGGAAGCGCTCCCTCTTCCAGTGCAAGACAGAGGTCCTGGGCTATGTCATTAGTGGGGAAGGCGTGGCTCCAGACCCCAATAAGACCACAGCAGTAAGGGATTGGCCAGGCCCTCAGTCTGTGTCTGAACTGTGCAGCTTCCTGGGGCTTGCCTCCTACTACAGGCACTTCATTTGGGACTTAGTCAGCATTGCTAAGCCAATTCACCGACTCACAGAGAAGGGGAAGAATTTTGAGTGGATAGATGCCTGCACAGCAGCCTTTGACCAGTTCTGTACAGCACTTGCCGATGCCCAGCATTGATGTTTCTGGACCCTCAGCTCCCATTCATCATGCACACTGATGCCAGCAATGTGGAGCTAGATGCAATTCTGTCCTAGGCGGGACCACAGGGGGAGCATGTGGTGGCATGCTACAGCCGCACACAGAGCCAACAAGAGCGCCATTACTGTGTGACCCGCCGGGAGCTCTTGGCTGTAGTACAAGTGTGCAGGGATTTCCACCCCTATCTCTGCAGGGGTGGTTCGGTTACAGATGGACCATTCTTCACTGATCTGGCTGGTGGGATTCTGCACCCTGGAGGAACAGTTAGCCCACTGCTTGGAGGTGCTAGCAAAGTTCGATTTCGAGGATCGTGAATGGCATTCTGCGGTAGTGGTAGCAGCCCAGACAGCACTAAACAATGAGGCACTCCGGGACATCAGTTGCCAGTAGTTAGTCGCCAAGCAGCCAGGTGCATCTGTGTTGACCAGGGTTGCAAGAATGGCTGTGCAAGGGGAGATGGCCAGAGTTGAGGAAGGGTTCTGCAGGGGACCCAGAGACAAAGGTCTTCTGCTCACAATAGGAAGTGCATGACAATCACCAGACGGGGTGGGGGGTCAACTCCTGCAACTGCAGGTGCCATGGAACCTATGCCCCATCATGTTGAGATCAGTACACAGCACTGCCAGGGCCAAACACTTCAAGGGTACCAAAGACCCTAGGGAAACTGCAGCTGCACATCTATTAACCCGGGTGCAGACAGGACACTGAACCGTTTGTGCATTGTGGCGATGCCTGCACAGCTCAGATGGGTCCAAGCCAGCAATCATGGGAACGCCTGCAGCCGTACTTGGTGGACTCCTCCATGGAAGGAGTGAGGGTGGATGTCTTGGGCCCTCATCATCAAGGCAACGGCAGGAACCGCTGGCTACTCATGGCCAGGGACTAGTTTACAAAGTGGCCTGAGGTGTACACGGTTCCTGACCAGTGAACCATCAACACTGCTGCTAAACTCATTGAGGAGTTTTTCTGCCACTTCAGGGTGCTGGAGGAACCTCACTGCAACCAGGGGAAGAACTTTGAGTTGCAGGTGCTTGGCGAGGTGTGCAAGCAGCACACCTCGCCAAGTGAACTGAAGACCAGCACCACCCCCCTCCAGCAAAACAATATAATGGTGGAGCGGTTTCACTGTACCCTAGCTGCACAGTTCACGATCCTCGTCACCCAGCACCAGTGCAATTGGGACGCCCATCTTCCCCTGGTCCCGCGGGAGTACCGGACAGAGGTGCAGGAGAGCACCGGGTGCACTCCAGCACCCGGTTTGGCTGTTTGGCCGAGAGCTACAGACCCTGGTGGACCTGTGTTTGCCAAGGCCTTGGAGCCAGATCTGCCAACAACATTGGGCGTGAAGTACCTATGCTGGCGCAGGGAGCGTCTGCAGGCAGTGCATGAGCTGGCCAGACAATACCAGAGGGCAACAATGAGCCGACAGAAGAGAGCGTATGACACATGCTGCTGGGGACAGGGGTTCTCTTCCGGGGACCAGGTGTTGGTGTACGACTCTTTGAGGAAGAAGGATCAGTCACCCAAACTGGACAGCCACTGGAAGAGGGGACAGGGGAGGTGCTGGAGTGCCTCTCAGACATGGTGTACCGGGTGAGGATGCCACACCGGCGGCGGACTGTGGTGTTGCACTAGGACTGTCTGGCCTCTTTGCTGTACATTACCAAATGTAAAACAGAGTGTAAATAGTGTGTAAATAATGACAAATATGTATTGTAAATAGCATGTATACCGTGTAGTGTCGTATTGTTGTGTAATGCATATTTTTATACTGTACCATGTGTCTGATGTGATAAATGACTGTGTGTGTGACGGGCTAGCAAGCTAATCCCATGATGTACAGTGATTTCAAAGGTTGTTGGGTTTATTATCGGAGTTGCTGGTAAACATGTCCGTGTTCAACGCCATGTCAACAGTCCTTATTACACACGTGCACAACTGCATTGCGTTGTATCTGACAACCTTAGTTTGCTTTTACATTCATATAATGTGTTCTTTGCAAATGAATGCAAAGGTGATGAGGAAATGTGCTGATAACAGGGGGCTGGAAGAATAGACAGTATTTTCCTGCTGTTCCATACAGAACAAGTAAATTGCTTGGGAATTATACTTTGCAAAATGAGAATGTTGAACGTACAGAGGGTAATGCCCTCGAAAGATATATATTTATATATGTAAATATATAACACACAGTATATATTATATATACTGTGTATGTGTATATATATACTCTGTGTGTATAAATATATACTGTATATCTATACACTGTCCATATATACGAAGTCAGTGGTACAGGCTGCATAAGGCAAGATGTTGCTAAAATCCCTATTTTTAATTTAACAAATATTAAGGGGGGGGGTCCTATACTGTATTCAGGTGTATTTCTAACTTCCAGTCATCTGATTTTCCACAAGTCACTCGTTGCATGCGATAACACGTTTTGGGTTTACTGCAGCCCTGGTGCTACGCAAAAGCATTTATTACTGTGTCCCACAACTGAATTCAAGTATGCATATGTTACAAAGTCCATTAACAAGTGGTTGCCACAGTGCATAAATGAGTATTGAAAATGAAAATGCTCCCTGATCATCAGGGTTGTAGCTCTAAAGCGAACGTCTTTTTATTTCTAGTACTCTATCATGTTTTAACACCAGGCATAAAGATAGCAGTGCTGGTACAGTTGCTTTCTGGTACAGTTACGTTGGTCTTATTTCTAGTGGCAGCTGACCTTTGTAGTACTTATAGCTGAGTTGGTTCTTTGACAACTGTACGCTCATGTATTATCTGCCTCACTTATGTGTCACTTTGGACATAAGATTCAGCTGATTAAATAAATGAAAATATTAGATGAGATGGTACGTTCTCGGGAAAGTAAGTAGTGCCCGAAGGTAATCCAGCTTATACTGTTTCTGTCTTGTAGAAGGACGTTTGTAATGACTTTCCTTATCAAATCTAGATATGTGACTGATGTCATCAAAGTAATTATTATGCTTTCCCTGACAAGACAAATAGGTTTTTAAAAAACAATAAAAAAAAAAACCTTTGGCTCAGATATCGCCGCATTCCTTAATAGCCATCAGGAAATAATCTCCATAAAAGCAAGAATAAGAGCCTTGTTAAATTTAATTTATTATGAAGAAAGTGTGGAGGGGGTATGAATAAGTCTGTATTTCAAAAATATTTTTACTCAGTAAAATAATCATAGTAATAAATGTAGCATGGAGACTCTGGACAATAAGACATAAATATTCATTAATTCATTTTTTACATCCATGAAAAACTATGTCCCTGGTGATCAATATTTTGATATTAGACAACACAGCTGAATGACTTTTTGTGTGAAATCTTCCTATTTTGTGTACAATGTTTCCATCTTGAGCTCCAAGCTTTAGTGTCTCAGCATCATATTAATCTCAATAACCTTGTACTGGCTTTATACAGAGTAACTCATGTATAGAAATGCATGCCAGCCTTCATCCAGCGTGCATGCTAAATGTATCTCTCTGCAGGCACTCAGCCTATCCATGTTGAATGAGTTTTACTCAAATATTAATATGTCTGAGAAAAAGTGGGAAATGGAAGAATAACACTGGTCATATTATTTTTGTTGTAGGTCATCCGTAATTTGAATTGCCTCAGGGTTATATATTGATAATGGACAAATGGAGCAGGTGAAGTTACTGTCAAACAAACACAAATCTTGAGTTTCCCATGTCTTTGAACTTACAATAATTAGATTATCTTGTACTCTGCAGAGACACCTGATAGTTAAAGCTTCCAAAATTAGATGGTAAAATTATGCAGTCATTCTTGAACATCTCTAATGCTATACTGGAAAGCCACTAGTTGGAAGACAAAGGTATTCTAAGCTAAAAATGTTTATATCCCTTCACTCCAATAATCAGTCATGTATGGTTGTTCTTCATGCCAACTGGCAAAGCAAAAGTGTCATACTGTCTCTTTAAGTGACTTGTTAACTGGAAGTCAGTTATATCTGAAAATTATAACAAGACAATGTCCTAAATTGTCAGACTGTAAACTATAGTAATTAAAATGCACAATAAATTGCAAATAAAAGCACACCATTTCAAAGTATATTTGAAAGCCTACAATTTTAACATATTCTGTCATTTTTTTTCCAGAAGTGTAACATTCCAAGAATGAATACAGTAGGGATGAAATAATGTTACATATTATAATACTAAGAATATAATAATATTAATTGGTAGGTAACAGCATTTACTGCCAGACTCCCACTTTTAAAATTCATGAAAATTAATCAAGCTTACTTTGTGTAATGAATTTAAGTAATTGTCTGTGTCATGTCAGTGCAGAATATTTTGATTTTCCTGGCACTTATTTCAGGGTAAACTTAAGGGTGCCACAAATGCTACTAGTACAACCAGTTCTAATCCTCACTGCATTCTGAACATGCAAAACTGAACCAAGTATTCGAGGTGTTTTCATAGAAGCCAGTAATGGTAGTAATAATAATTGTGTGACATACTTGTATTCCCACATGTTGAAAGTGCTTTGCAATAAAAAATACAAATCTGAGAAAAGGCTCAGGCAATGTCAAAAATTATTACTTTATTGTGCACTTATCTTTTAGCAATAAAATAGAATATTAATAGATGAGAAAAATGACAGTTGTCTGTTAGGCAAATAAAGCAAGAAAAATATTTAGGTGTTTACTGTTCAAAAGAAAAAAAAATCATTCAAAGCAAACTAAAATTGTGTCACTATGATGTAATAGTTTCAATCTGTAAATTGCATACCTGGTGCTTAAAATAGAGAAGATCTAAAGCAAAGACATTCTGCAGTTAATATGTGTAATGGAATATGACAGGATAAAGCAGTCTAACGTAATTTAAGAACATTATGACATACTATTGAATTAATTGAATTTATCTCTCCATAGACCTATGTGTAAAATGTATAGATGCTGATATAAGTACAACATTTAGTCAAAGTAATATGAAGAAATTTGCATATGGAACTTGTAACCAAACATAAATCAGTGTTCAGTCACCATCGCTGTCATCATAATGCCGGTTCCTTTTGATTTGTTCTTCCACAGACAGTATCTCTTCTTCAGGCTTCTCATGTGCCAAGTCTTCCAAAATGCTTTCAATATTTGCATCAAAGAAGTCGAGCCTTTCATCCTTTCTTGCTGTTCCTGCTGTACCGCTTCCATTCTCACTTGGCGCAATTCCAGAATCCAGAAGGTCATCAAGCAAAGAAACAACAGACTGCTCAGTTGAGGAATTGCTGTACATGTTATGGGATGGCACACTGGAATCGTCACATCCCGAAGATGGGTCTCGGAGCAAAGTTGTAGCATTGAAGTGGAGCGTTTTTCCTGAAGAGACGTCTTTAGTTTGAGTACCATCTGGGAGCATGTCTTTGGTAACACGATCCTTTGCTGTTTCCACACATTTGGCACTGGATGGGACAGAGGCAACTTTTTTTCTGTCTAACTGTAAACCATCATAGTTTTGGATGCATTTCAAATTATTTATGGATTGCTTGGAATGATCATATACATCTTCTCTGAGACACTGTGCAGCAGAACACAGGAAGTTGTGAAACATTCCATTGTTAGGTTCTGGGCAGAGTATTTCATTATCGAATAGCTGATTGTTGTTGTCATTGTCATTGTTGTTGTTGTTGTTGTCGTTATAGTTGGAGATTGCTTTTATTTCCTTTTCTTGTGGCACATTGCTATCAATCACCGTGACCTGCACCATAGCTGCTTCTTCTGCATCACTCACTTTTGTTGCTTTCGGTTCTGACTTTTCCCAAACATGTTCTGCACCTTCTTTATTTTTGTGTAGTCCTGCAGATATAGTCCCAACAGTCGCAGCTCCATCCACCTCACTTCTACTTAACTTCTCAGATGTAGATTCAACTCCCATGTCTGCTCTTTCTACAGCCTCCACAGCAAAGGATATAACCTCTACAGTGGGTACCATCATCTCTTGCTTAACTGGATTATGCTCGTTTTTGCCATAGTGATCCACTGGACATTTAACTTCTTTAGAAGTCTTTAAGAAAGACTTCTTGGACAGTCTTTTATCTGTTGAAGTTTCAGTGAAGGTCTTTGGAGAGCTGTCCTCTGGAGGCCAGTTTGGCTTGACCAACTTAACTTCTTCTTCAATGTTGAAAGTTTTCTTTGGGGACTCAGTATGAGGGGGCCATACAATAGAAATTTTATTTGCATTTTTTTTTGCCTCTTCAGACAATTTATTTATTTCATTTTCCTTTGTGTCTGATATCTCTTTCTCCAATGAGCTTTTGCTGCTCCGTGCAACTGAATTTCTCAATCCAGCTTTCTCAGGGAAGGTATTTGGTCTGCTTTTTTCATTTAAATTCTTTTGGCTTTTAGAGTTCCATAAGTCTTTATGGGGTTTCTGTCCAAATCCTTCATCATAATTTCCTTTGGACTTGAAAAGTTGTTTGTAGTGTGGCTTGCAGTACATACGTCCATGGAGAGAAGCATAGTTACCAAGGCTGGAAAAAAAACAGAATTTTCACTTCTAGTTCTAATAAAAATTAAAATGCAGATGCATTTTGGTATATTTGTAGAGCGTTACACCTTTGAGCCTACTCATGGTTACCTTAGTTTACTGCTACAATGCTCACAGCGGAAACAGGTTTTATGGAAGTTCTGTTTGTCCGCAATCAGAGACTCCATCGGGTACACCCTCTTGCGGCACATGCTGCACAGCTCTGACTCCGGAATTCGAATTTTCTGAAAAGTAGACACAGCATTAGAACATTCAGAAACAAAAACAGGAAGTGTTATTATTGCTCACGCAAACATTAATAAACACAATGCAAAAATGAAAAATAAGTTCATTCACTCTATTAATGAAAATAATTCCTCTGTAATTAAATACAAAGCTAAAACTGCTAAAGTTTATGTGTGTGTATGTGTGTTGTGTAATCATTTAAGGGAACTGTATATAATTAGAGGCACAATGGCTCAGTGGGTGGCACTCCTGAGTTACTCCTCAAGGGTTGAGGTTTTGAAGTCCACCTCTGTTCTGTGTGTGTTGAATGTTCAGGTTTCCACACAGTCCGAAGACTTGGCTAATTAGAAAGTCTAAAATGCTCATTTTCATGTCTGCACTGGTGCTCCAGGTCCACAGAGTACTGACCAGGGTTTTGCGTGTGCCCATATTTCCTTGTTTCATTAATGTGTTTGCCAAATGCCCTTGCCTTGATTGCCCTCATGTGTCCCACCTATGTCTCTGGTTATTTAGGTAGGTGTCTTTCTCCTTACCTCTGCCATGCATTTGTTTGGGTCACTGCCAGTCTTATGCCATGCCTTGGTTGTGTCAGTTCTTAGCCTGTTCATATCCTAGCGCTTGTCCTGTTTCCCATAAGTTTGGTGCCTTATTTGCCTGTTGTGTTCAGCGCAGAGTCCAGTGGCTGTCTGTCATTACAACCCCTAGCACTTGCACCTGCATCCTTGCTTCCCTTGTCTCTTGGCCCTGTAAACCCTATATCTGTAACACTCATAGTGTGAGGGTATGTGCCCTGTACTGGACTAGCATGCCATCCTTGGTACATCCTCGCAACCGTGACCAGGACAAATAGCTGGAAGAAGGATGTATGAAGTTATTTTCGAATGTGTTACCAGAGGTTTTCAGTGAGCTTTCTGATATTAAGTTGTAAACACAGCATCACTACAGTTTCCCAAACAAGATAGAATCAATGAAGTGGCAAGGTTTGGTGAATATAATATTAAAGGAGAGAAATATCAATCTGTTTTGCGTAGATGCAGGATGCTGGAGGTCACTGATGCTAAACCATGTATGGTATTGTATAAATTCTTCCATGATTGTTATTTTACTCAGTCCTTATTATCATGTTTTCAAACATACAAACTGATGCATTATTTTTCAGATTGTGCTTGTTCCAGGATCAGCAGACAAATGCATGTGTTGGACATTCATGGTGTCAACAGAGGTGAAAGTCCCCTTACTCAAACAGAGAAGGCATGCCCACACACAGTCTCTTTTCATTCCGTGCATTATAGACTAAACAAAGCAGAACATATTAGACATACACCCTTTTCTCAATTTCCTCTATTTTTCCCAGGTTCACCCACAGATGCACTGGTGAGCCATTAGAGTGAAAAATAATTTAATAAAATTTAATTTGACACGTCAGGAACACCACGGTCTACTTCAAAGCGAATAATGGGTTTAACGCACTGTTATACCTGCATCTATTTTCCTCTTCACAAAGGATGGTTTGACTTTTTTTGTAAGCATTTCCTTTATTTTACTTGGTCTATTCTATATTACAGATAGCTGGCACAAATTCTGTGTAATCGGTTTATCAAGAGAGTGTTTCTGCTTCCCTTCCGCCTCCTGCTTGAAGCCTTCTAGCCCTGATGTCACGGATCACCAGTGTGCCCCAGGCTTACAACGGGGTCTTGAGAATGGATCGATGGGATGGCGTCACTCAGCATAATGTCATAGACATGTGTGTCAGTCTTGCTTCAAGTACTTGGAGCTGCCAGCCTTCACCAAACTGGTCATCTGTAACTAGCATACATGATCAAAAATTCTTTAGCACATTTAAGCTATATGCAATTCTTTTTTTCAGGAATTTTTGACTTCAAGGGGGTCAGAGAAAAATTTCCAAGTACTGGAATTTGCCATTTTCTGTATTCTTTTTATCCATTCTAGGAAAAATTACTATACTGTCCAACAACTCTGGTAAAAATGTGCTACGTTGAATTACTGCTGTAGAATCTGATGGAATTTAATGTCACTTTTCTTATTAAGCTGTACATTGAGCTCCTCACCCACACTGAAAATCATTACTGACTATATTTACAAAATCTTGCCATATAGAAGTTGGTTATAGTGAAATGTGCACACTGAAAATACTACCTTGTCTCAGTGTATAAAAATGTCATTTCTTTCTTCCACTAATAAGAGGGCATCTCGAATGCTTTGTACACCCATGGAAGCTGAAAAGATTGTCAGAAGTTATTATATGTAGATGCACTACTGAGAGACTAGGAGCTCTATTTTGATGATCGAAAGCAAAGCATAAAGCGCAAGGCGCAAGTAACATTTATGTCCAAATCTATTTTGCTATTTTAACAGCAATAACAACAGACTTTGTGCCAGCAAAGGTGTAAAAAGGTTGTTTTGTCTTAACTCTCTTAATTATTCAAAGGTGTGTTTTGGGCATAATGTGCAATAAACCAATCAGAATGGCATGTCACCTCACCTTTAAAAGGCAGGGGTGCATGAACTGTGCATGAGCATGGCGGATTGCTATTATAATGGTGCGTTTACCTGGCAAACCAGATCGGTTTTCAGCCGAGGAAACGGACGTGTTCGTGCGCGAAGTGAAAAGGCAGAAGCAAATCATTTATGGGAGCACCATTGTTCCACCTAAGCCTGTCGAGGTGAAGCAGGCATGGGAATATGGAGAGAAATTTGTCTCAAAATGATTCATTTTGAGACAAATTTCTCTCCCTAAGTTGTACTCTATAATAAAACATATACGAGTATGAATGAAATGAAATAACAAAAAACCATTAGTGCACTTCGAGCGTGTACCTCTGCCCGTAACAAGCATCGTGGACCTGCACATTTCTGAAATGTGCTGCTTAAATATCATTTAATAATACGCCACTGACTTTAGACATGATTTTTGTTCGTCAAAAGCACAATGTCATTTCGCAGTCCTATGAGCAGGAAGCACACACAAAATCATTTGTTATTTTGAAAACGCGTGTGCTTGGCATGAAAATCAGGAATGTGCTGGTACGAAACTAGCAAAACCACTTTGCGTTGCGCTTTCCACCGGTGCAAAATAGGGCCCTAGGTATAAGAAGAAAGAAAGAACTGAGAATGTATGTAGAGGAAAATTTAGTCGATGGGCAGTGTGGAAGCTTAGTGAGGAGCACTCTAGCCTTGTACAGATTATTGGGGAGCACTATAGCCTTTTACAGAGTCATGCTTTTCATCTGATCTGAGTCTCTAAATTGTCCCCTGTTTGTGTGTGTGTGAAATGGACTGGAATCCTGACCATGTTGTTGTCTTGTGCCCTGTGATCCCTGTGATAGGTTCCAGGCTCATCACAACCCTTCACTGCAGAAGCTCTTATGGAAAATGGATGGAAGTGTTAGTTAAGACTGAAAACACTAATATTAACACATAATGCAATAAAACACACACCATTCTGGTAATAAGCTTCCTTCATGCTGCACAGCACAGTTTACCAGGCACAACTGTTTCCTTCTGTTGCAACATAATATTTGATGTCCTCTCCTGTGAGACATCACAGCTAAGTCCTTTGAAGATACCCTCACTGTCTGTCAATGCAGGGCCAATGTTCATCAGTAGATTCTCACAGGAATCATTTTCGGAGGGTTCCAGCACAGTTGCCTTGCATTTCACAGCAGTGGCGTATGACAGAGCTGGACAGCGGGCTTCAGAGCTTTCTGAATTCTGGGAGACAGTTAAATTCTTGAATCTGCTTATGTTGTTGCCAATATTGTCCATGCTTGAGTATTGCTGCCTTACAGACTTGGTCTGTGAAAACTCAGTTGACCGAGTTTGTTCCTCTTGTACCGGATCCTCTGTAAGAGATGACGGGTTAGAAAAAGTTTGCTGTCCCCAGGTATATGCTTGCTCAGAAGCATGTTTCATGACCACATTCAGGTCACTGTCCACCTTATTCAGTTTCAGTTTTTCATGATATGCACAGGGACCTTCATCAGCTATTTCAAAAACACTTTTAATAGCTTTAATGTTGACAACAGGCATTTCTTCCAACTCGATGATCCCTTTGTCCTCCTCAGCAACAATGTCTTCAATGTTACTCATTAGGTTTTCCATAGTAACAATGGGATCATTTCGAATGTGAGCTTTCTCTTCTGGAGATTCAAATCTATGGACAAGTCCTAACACATCAACCCACGGGACCTCACCATTCTCTTTGACTGGAACCTCCGACTCAGTGTTTTCAAGGTAAGGCATATAGAAGGAATCCTTGTGTGCATAGGTCCTGTTCATCTCAGTCCTTGGGGCCTCTTCAAAGAATCTTTGCTTGTCTTTCACTGACATAGTCTCCCTTAATAATTCTGACTTCTCTGGTGCCTCTGCATCAATGGCCTCAATTTCGATATGCTGATGGAATGATGATGGAGACTCTTCAATACCAAAGTTATTTTCAAGTAATTGAACAGACGTCAGCTCCTGAGATAGGGATTCCCCACATGTCAACTTGACAGTGGTGTCCTTGGGTCGGGACTGCTTTTCAGACCTATGGAAATTTGGAGATGGTATGGCCCTGTTCTTCAGAGAAATGGGTGCTTCACTTTTGCATAGCAGAGGGGTTGGTGGAAGAAGTGAGTTGTTCATTGCCATAGGTGAAGAGGGCAGGCTTTCTGTGTATTCAGTTCTCTGTGTGGATGCAGGGGTAATGTTAGTAGGTGAAGGTGAAGGCATTTTATTGCAAGCAGCTTTTACTTGACTCCCATCAGTTTTTTTCTTGTCTTGTGATGTCCATTTTTCTTTAGTAACTTTCACTTGAGCTTCAGCTTTTGTAGATCTGGTGCTCATTTTGGATAGTTCTGATGTAGCTTTAGTACAAATTCTCTGGTCAGTGATGGATGTACTTAAAAATCTCTCAGTCTTCTCATCATTTTGCTCTAAAAGTGCAAGTTTTGCTTCGGCTAGATTTCTCACGAAGGTGATGATTTCTGTTAGCTTTTGCACATTATTCTCAGCTGTGATGTTGTGTAATTGGTTCTTCTTCTCTAAGCTAAGTATGCATTTAGGGGCTTTATCAAGCAGCACCTGGACTGTTTTAGAATCAATTTTACCTGACACCCCCTGAAGTTCTTTAATATCAAGCAATAACTCATGAATTTCCTTGTGATTTTCTTTGCCTTCCTTGTCAGCTGTTGAAATTATACCAGACTTGTTTTGTGCAGATGTACTGGCCATTTTCACTGGAACATTACAATATGGAACCCCTGTCTTTTCTTTCAGCTTCTGCTTCTCATTCTGTTTTTGAGACGTGGCCTTCTTCTGTAGCTGAACTGTCCCCTGTTGGGGCACACTGGGCTGAAGTTTATTTCCAGTAAAGAATGCTTCCTCATGGACAGTTTGGTGTGTCTGTGTCACTCTGACTTTTTCCTGATCAGGGATTGTTTCAAAACTCTCTGGCTTTAGCTCCCTAATGGCTGCTTTGCCCTTCTTTAATTTATGTTTTGTCTTCTTCTGTATTTTTGAGTTGCTGTCATGAGGAGGAGAAATCTCAACTTGTCTGTGTTCCTCCATGTTCTGTCCAGTTTCGATGTTCGTCTGCCCACTGGTTGTTTTAACTACAGTGCTTTCATAGACATTACGTGGTAATGGGCTATCATCTTTTTTTCGTTGAGTTGTTTCTTCCTTTTTTACTTGACATTTCCTCTTTACTGCAGCTTGGTGAATTTGTTTATGAGGTGTATTTTGCTGGTCAGTCTTTATTTTCTCGACATTAGCCACCAAGGAAATTGTAGGGTTTAAATTCTGAGTTGCGTTTTGAATTATTGTAGGCTGAGGCTCCAGTTCTGGGGATGAAACTTGCACCAGTTTTTGAGATGCAGACTTATCAGTGTTCTTACCACTTTCAGCCTTGATAGAAATACTGCCTTGAATTGTAAGGTTTTTGAAGCTGTGGTTAGCATTTTCTTTAACAATATCACTTTCTGAGCCAGTTTTCAGAACACATGCAAGTTTCTCAACAGCAGTTGACATTACCATCTTGCTTGAAGCCTGGACTGCTTCAGCATTATATTGGGATTTAACAGAAGCAGCTGATGCATTCTGTTCTTTTAGGGTAGAAATTTCATGCCTCCTATTACACTTGGATATATTTTGATACTGAACAGAGGAAGCTACACTTGTGTTTTTAGAAAAATCATCACATTTTGAAGATTTAAAACTAAAGTTCTGAATAACTGCAGCGTTTGAGGGCTTGATTATGGGGATATTTAACTGTGCTGAGTGAGCAGATGGATCATGTGATGCTGTGTCCAATGTAGCTTTGGTCACCATCTCTTCACCTTTCTCTAGAATGACGTCTGATGTAATGGTCTCCTCTGATTGCTTCTCATTTTTGTCATCAGTTACAACCACTTGAAATCCGCCACTGGGATTCTCATTAATAGTAGAAGGCAAAATGGAATGAGAGACTCCTGTCTTCTTCTCGTTGTCTTCTTTTTGTTTTCTGTATTTTTCCTCTGCAATCATCAGCGGAGTCTTGAATTTTCTTGCATATAGTTTTGGCTTTATAGGTTGGGACTCAAGAGCAGATGCGGGCAGTTTTATTGGTGGAATGAACGTCTTCTTTGGTAGACATGGTGATTCCTGTGTAGATTTTCGTAATGGGATTCCAGATGATTTTGCAACATCAGGTTTTGGGCCTTTGAGCAGAGGGGTTCCCTTTGCTGGTTCATGAGATATTTTGCTGTTTGTCGCAGGAATATCACAAACAGACATAAATGAAAGTTCTCCCTGTGAAGGTGGGGGTGGTAAATAGTCCTGCTCAGCCATTGTTCCTGGCGGAGGAGGAGATGGAGGAGGTGGGAAATGATCGGTTTCAGACCTCAGTGGTTCAATAGGTGGGGGCGGTGGAGGTGGAGGGAGAAGATCACTGTCTTGAGCTGTGATTGGAAGGTGAGGAGCTGCAGAAATTTGACTGTCACATTCTGTTAACAGTGGAGGTGGAGGAGGACGAGGAAACTCATGTGATGGAGGTGGGCATGGCAGTGGTTTGACCATATTTTCTATTTTTCTGTTACCCCTTTTACTATCAAGATCATGAAAATCTGTCTTTTGAGATTCAGCCTCTTTGTTGTCAGTGATTGTTTTGGGCTCCAGTGTTTGTACATGTTTGACTGTCCCAATCACGCATGTGTGTCTTGCAGTCATGTTAATCTGCGATGCATTTCTATTGATTTCGTTAGTGGTGGGTTTTGATATGCGTGAATGGTCCACCTGGGGAGAAACACTGCTCTTCACTGGCTTAAAGATCAACTGCTTTTTCAAGTTTTTATGGGATTCAGTATTTAAGGATAAATTCTTAACAGCATCTGTTGGTTTTATACTGCTATGCTGCTCTGTCTTCAGTAGAATTTTTATCGTGCTTTTAACATCTCCATTGATCACCTCCTCTTTTTCACTTAGTTCCTGCTTGTCATACAGTGACTTTGTAGACACCTTCATGTCTTTGATGGGTTTATGCTGCACTTTGGTTGCCGCTGTTGTTTCCAGTAGGAGCTGTATGGTGCCTTTGACATCACCCTGCTCAGTCACTTGCTGCTGGCAGACCTTCTTCTCATTAGAAGCCTCTTGTAAGCTCTGCATTGCAGTCTGGATATCTCCTTTAAGAATTTCCTCTTTTTCTATCCCTTTCACAGCCTGCTTAGCCTCTTCCAATGACTTTATGGCACCTTTGATATCACCTGGTACTAAGTCTTCAATGGTGATGCCAGAATTTACGACTTTTGATTCTTCAAGGGACCTAAGTGCTCCTTTAATATTACCTCGGACAATCTCTGGTTTTTCAACTTCTTTCTGTTGATTTTGGGCCTCCATCAGTGACCTTAGGGTGGTGCTTATGTCACCTTTCACCATTTCCTCTTTCTCAACCACAGCTGTCTGCTCCATAGCCTGCTTCAGAGAGTCCAAGGCTAATTTCACATCCCCCTTTACAATCTCCACTTTCTGCGCATTTAGGTTCCATGCATGCGGCTGGGTTGTGAAAACCTGAACTGTGTTTTGCACGTCACCAGGAATTATGTCATCCTCCGCTATGGTGCGTTCAATTTGCACCTGATTCCTTCTCAGGACAAGCTTTATCTCTTCTATGTCACCACCAATAATCTGCTCTTTCTCTTCCTTATCTCTGACAGCCTCGTCTGGTTCAGCCTGGAGTTGTTTGAGGTAGTCTAACGCATCAGACTCAATGCAGGTCGAGTAAAAACTTACATTTCCCCTTTCTGTTTCGGCTACTTTTATCCGCTTAAGCTGCTCTGAATTCTCAGGGTTAGATAGAAGTCTGTGAAGAGTACCTCTTATGTCACCTTTAATTATGTGCTCCTTTTCAGAAGTAGTATTTTGATTATTATTGAGAAGGGAGTATATAGTCATCCTAACATCTCCCTTCTCATCCTCCTGAATCAGTATGCCTTGCCTTTCAGATGCTTTCTTCTTCAGAAGGCTGTTAATAGCCTCCTGGATATCTCCTCTGATGATTTCCTCCTTCTCGGCATTAAGCATCGCCTCCTGATTGAGCAGCTGTTTCAGCGTCATATCAATATTGCCCCGTTCTTCCTCATTTATTTTAACCGCCTTTTCAATTCCCTCATGTTGGTTCAGTAAATTCATAATTATATTGTTCAGGTCAACAGTAATTACTTTTTCCTTTTGAATCTCAGGAATTTCTCGATTCATGAGCTTGAACTTTGCCATCCTGACATCCCCAACTTCATCTGCTTCGATAAGTATTCCCTGTGAGCTGACTGCTTTTTGACAGTTCAGCTCTTCGAGGGTCAATTTGATGCTTTTACCTATGATTTCAGCTTTCTCCACCCTGTTCTCATTAAACTCATGGAAAGGGGTTGTTTCAAATAACCATGTTGTCATTTTGACATCTGCTTGCGGAATCTCCTCGAGGTTCACAGTTGTATTGGTTTGGTCTGCCTCTTTAAATGTGTCAAGGAGCTGGTTTTCAAAAAGATACACCGACTGCTTGACATCCCCCTTTAACACCTCCTCTTTTCTAACTCTTTCAATTTCATTACACTCTTTACAATGAATCTCATCGATCGTATTTGTCTCAAACATCCACGTAGCATTTCTAACATCCCCTTTTTGTACTTCACTTGCACTGACTGTTCTGACAATATTTTGAAACATGTCATCATTTTCAAAGTGTTGCTTGTTTGTCTTAACATCTCCCCCCTGAATATCATCCACCGTTTTAATACAAACTTTAGCATTTTCATAAATTTCATCAAGAGGCTGTGTCTCAAACCTCCACCTGGCTGAGCTGACATCTCCTTTCTGAATATCCTTCTCTGTGACAGCTTTAATAACATAGACCCCATCTGTGTCCTTTATGGAGTCAAGCGGTTTGGTTTCAAACAACCATCTTGCTGCCAACACATCTCCTCTCGTCACTTCCTCTTTGGTGACACTGGTAACCTCATGGTAATTTCCATCTTCATCTTTGATGGTATACAATGGCTGAGTTTCAAACATCATGGTATGATTTTTTACAAAACCCTTCTCAATGTCTCTGTTGACAATAGTCTGGGTGTCAGTAGTTTCTGATTTGCAGGAGCCCTCCTGGATTTCATCCAATGAGAAAGTCTCAAAAATAAAACGACCTCTGTCAACATTTCCTCCTTGTACATCACTTACAGTGCGGCTTTCCTTGGGTTCTTCAAAATTTCCATGGATGGCATCTATAGATTGATTTTCGAACAGCCATGTGCAGTTAATCACATTTCCTTTCTGAATATCTTCTGTCTGAATAGATTTTAGCCTTTGCATAACTTCCTCTGAGGGTGAGGTCATTATATCAGACGACTGGCTTTCAAATATGTATTTCATTTTAGAAACATTTCCAGACTGAATATCTATGTCTGTGACCTTCTTAAAAGCAGCAACCTCTTCTCCTGTGATATTTTCCAGGTTCTCCGTTTCGAAGAGAAAACGGACCATCTGGACGTCTTTCCCTTTGACATCTTCTTGGTTTACAGTGCATGTTTTTATAACAGATCTGGAACTGTCTCTCATTGTGTCAAGTGCTTGTGTCTCAAAAAGCCAAGTACATGTTTTTACATCCCCTTTTTGAACGTCTTCTGTTTCAGTTTCAACTTGAACCTCTGCTTTCTCATACAGAACATCCATGGGTTGAGTTTCAAACAGCCACAGGCATTTTTTAACGTCACCTTTAACTATGTCATTTTTACTATTATTGTCCTCACTTTCCTCATCTTCAGCACTGTTGAAACATTTAATAGAATCCAGTGGCTTGGTTTCAAAAAGCCATTTAGTTGTATTAACATTGCCTGATTCAACCTCCTCTTTGGATATTCCCTTTATAAGCTGAAACTTATACATGCTGTCATCAAACTGATCAATAGGACGTGTTTCGAACATCCATCTGCAGCTTGTAACATTTCCTTGCACTATCTCTTCCCGTCGTACAGTTTTCACCTCATGGTAATTGCCAGAACTATCCTCCATGGCATAAAGGGGTGGAGATTCAAAATAGGCTTTGTTTGATTTTACAGAGCCAGTTTTTATGTCCTCAACTTGTATTTTTTGATTTTCATCACATCTGCTAAGATTAGTAGTTTCAAATATTTCTTTGTAGTTTGTTACATCCCCCCTATCATTTTCTTCAAGATTTACAGTTCGCATCAACTCCTTTTTCTCCTCTCTGATGTTCTCCAGAGGTTGGCTCTCAAAGAGCCATTTTTGACGTCTGACATCGCCCTTCTCCTCTTCGGAAGTCACTACTTTTTGAAGTTTGCCTACCTCAAGCCTCTCTTTCAAATCCTCCACTGGAGCACCTTCAAAATACTGCCTGGTTAATTGCACATCACCCCCTATAACATTTTCTGTATATACAGGTCTGGCATTGGAATGGTCTTTCAAAGTGTCCATAGGCTGAGTCTCAAACATCCTGCAATGATTACGGACATCAGATCCAATTACTTCCTCCTTTTGGAGCCTAGAGTTTTCCCTATCTTCATCTTGTAGGGAGTCTAAAGTCTTCATCTCAAAAAGCCACCTGCCCTTGCCCACGCCACCCTGATATTTATCCTCCATAGACACCCCACAAACAAGTTTCATCTGAGCAGGGTCCTTGTTGATCATGTCCAGAGGCTGGGTTTCAAAGAGCCAGCGTGATGTCTTTACATCCCCCCTTTCAGTTTCTTCTCTGCGCACGGTTGTAATTTCCAGCATTTGACCAGATTCTCCCCTAATGACACACATAGGTAGGGTCTCAAACATCCTGGTTGTTTTCTTGACTCCTCCTTTAATCTCCTCAAGTTCTGATTTTAGTTGCAGGAAATGGCTTTCATCAATGGTCTCTGTATGACCTAAAGAGTCAAGATGTTGGTTTTCGAACAAATACCTGCCATATTGCACATCCCCTCCAATTACATCATTGGTGCTGGAAACTGTGGTCTGCTCCTCCTCTTGATAGATTGTATTGAGGGTATCTAATGGCTGCGTTTCAAAGAGCCAGGTAGCAGTACGAACATCTCCTCTTGCCAAGTCATTTGTTTTTCCCCTGTATCCAGCTGAATATGGACAGCTTGTGCCCAGTGCATCCATTGGTTGCGTCTCAAACATCCATGCTGTGTATCTGACATCATTGCCTGCAATGATCTCCTTATGGGTGATGTTCTTAATGTTGTCATCATCGAGAGAATATTCTTTTATTGAGTCAAGGGGTTTGTTTTCAAATATCCAGCGCATGGACTGTACTTCTCCTTTGAGGATCTCATCCCACTCCATGTACTCTCTTTCCGGGCTTAAACATTTGCTTGGACTGTTTCCGGAATTCTCAAACATACATCTTGCTTGCTGGAAATCCCCTGTGACCCCAGCATGACTATCTACCTCACTAAAAAAGTCCCTCTCCAGATTCTTCCGGACCTCTGGATGGATGTGCTTGTATAAACGCTTCAACTCATAGAGGTTCCTCTGTTTAGAATATTGTTCTTTATTGACTATTTGTCTGGGTCTGAAGTTCAGTTCTGGTGGCTCGGGAGAGCAAGGACGTTCTGGAACCTGCAGTAAATCTGGGGGTGGGGGAGGGAAGTTCTCCACACTCTCATAGGCAAAAGTTCTCCATTCCCCTTCCCTAATCATGGAAGGTATTTCATATATTCTCTCTGTTGAGTTTTCAGATGATTGGTTTACAGCTGGATCCCATAGAAAGTGGCTGAAATCAACATCAGTCTTGGAGAAAAAATTATTGTCCTAATCAGCATATGTTAATACCAACTGCATCTTGTATAATACAAAGCATATATAGTATGTAAGATTTACAAATGTCTGTGTGTTTTTTCAGTAACTATAAATACAGAATAGGATTTATTTGACTCAGAAGGAAAGTTTGGTACTAGATATCTATAGAGGAAAACGTAAGAAATTATGAAAGGGAAGATTTTTTAAAAACATAAACATTGTTATGGATATAAAATTCCAATTCTGTAAATTCATATGCAATGTCTTACAGGACTGGCTAGCAAATCGCTTAATTTCTTTTTTGCACTTCGTCTGTACTTTAATCCAAACTTGTCTATTCAACCAGAGGACAGAAGAAAAGCTCATTAAGTGTCCAACCACATATGCCAAGAAGAAAAAACTGAAGTTCAGAATGTGTACAGCTACTCATTAATAAACTTCATTTAGAACGTGTTTTATGTATGACACCCTCTAAGTTCACACTATTCATAAATCTCCATTAAATGTTAGGATTATCTGGATGAAAGGTGAGATGTAAAAGCCATTATTCTATAAGAATGCCTCTGATATGGTATGACCTGAGGTTAAGATCTCGCTTGTTTTACCTTTATTGGCTTGCTTTGTGTCACCTCTTCAATGGTTTTTTCAAACTGCTGCTTCAGAGCCCTGGTAGTAAGCTTTGGAAGGTCTTCTCCTTCAGTTGCCATCACTGAAGTAAATTCCAAAATGTATTTTAGCACTACAGTATACAGGGTATTTATGATAAACCCAAAGTTGACCATAGCAGTCCATCATTGTTATTGTATTCCAACACAGAAATCAGTTTTTAATTAAAATACAAATATATGTGTGTGTGTATATATATTTGTAGAGCAAATGCATGGTGTTGGGCAGTACTGTACCTGTTTCATCATCATGGTTCTCATAATGGGAAGTCGTGCTGCTCTGGTGAATACTTTGAGTATGTGAGACCTGAAAAAAAGATAAAGTCACTACTTAATTGTCACAGCAATGAAAGATTTCAGTTAAATATGAGTAGCTAAAGACAATGGAAAGTAGTATATGCTGAGCTTTAAGCTAAAACAAGCTTCTGACACGACTCCCTATAATTTTACCCAGAGAAAACATAAATGTGGCCTATATTATGCAATTTTGTACCAGAAAAGGCATTCAGTTTCCAGAATAGCACCTAAAGTTAGGTTTAAGCCATAATAATTTTACCCCAATTTGGATTTCAATGGAACTCCTTTGGCTCTCATTACCAAAATTGTAACTGCAGCCTAACCAGAAGCGTATCATTCCTTTTTGCTCTGTACCCGTCTTCTTAAATAAAATGGTATTTTGTATAATTCGCTCATAATCTACTTTGCAAGGTGATTCAATTTACTCTGATGCCTTCAGCAATAGTTACGCAAGAAAAGAAAAATCATGTAGCATTTTGTTGATTTTTTTCATTCTTACTTGTGGTTGACAAAATTAAAGGTTCCAAAGGATTAGTTATGAAGCATTATGAATGACTGCATTGGTACATTTATAGCGCTAGATTGTACAACAAATTGAACTGACACCTAATTTCAATAGGGAATTATGATGTAGCGTTCAGTAGTATTGTTTGTTGAAAGCCAATCAGGTTCCAGGACACACACCACTGAATACTCCTTATTTAAGACCTGGGCTAATATTCACAAAAGATCTCAGAACTGCTTATACAAATTATGCTAGATGTTAGATGTTAGAATATAGAATGTGGAAAAAACTTTCATGCCTCAGCAAAATTTATTTCACTCTTGGAACTTCCAGCACTCTAGTGCTGTTCTGAGACTCTGATAAACTTGTCCAAGCTTCAAGGGCTAACCAGGGCTAAGGTTTTACTCTGAGCAAAAGCCAGATAGACGGCAGGCCAGCTGTTGACAGGAAACCATGAAGATGCATGGACTTGTCAGCCTCCATTAGCTGTGATGCCGCTTTTCTGTCTACAGGGGGCACCATTGCTTCTCCTCCTGTCCTGTGTTACCTTTTACTCTAGCACAAATGAGATGGGGAAGGGCCAACTGCCCTAGAACTTTTCCGGAATGTGTACAGGGATGCCCACAGACATACAACAGGCATGAGCACACACAGTGGGTAGCCATTGCTCGGCCCTCACAGGAAGTGCTTCACGCGGCTCTAATGGGACTAATTAATGTTCATGCAGAAGCAGATTAATTAAAAAAACAGCATCATTGGGGATAATAAAGTCACAAATAATCTGACTAAAATTACATTAATATGACAATCGTGACATGATTTTAAAATATTTAGCCTAGAATTCATGTTATCGCTCAGCAGGGAAACTAGTTCATTATTTTGTGTTATTTAACAGCTTACACCCCCAGTGTAGCTGATTTCCTCCACTGGGTCTTATTGTCAGAATGCAAGATAGGTGTATAAATGAAGGGTGTTTCCATCAATATGAACTCTGGCCCTCTCATCACTATATGTCGTACAGCAGAAAAGAATTATACTTAAACAAGAAAAATAAAGACGTTAACTTGTGTCCCCTGTTCAAAAGGAATAATTTGGCACAATAATGCTGGGAGTCAGTCTGAATGTCACTTCTTCAAACAAGGTGTTCCAGACCTTGGATTTAATATGTTTATATAACAGTGCAGGGCATAAAACCCCAAGGGAGCTTATCTGAGAAGCTCTCAGAGTGGGCGATGGCATGGCGATTAGAAGAGTTGGGTCCCACTGCGTCACCGGCGCCCCCTACCTTCTCCAACCATCTCTGTGCACTGCCAGCCTCCTCACCCCCCCGGCATTACCCGCGACACGGTCGTGTCTGTAAATTACCTGTGCCGACTTGTGCTGGAATTGGACCTGGTCGGTGGCGCTCAGAGGGGATATGATTTCCTGGCTCTCAAAATGCTTCTTGACACTGGCAAGCCCCCCAGGCAAGGAGCATGTCTCAGACTCCCCCAGGACCTAAAGAGGCATCAAAGACAATCATCAAAGCTGGGAACCCATTGCTTTACATGACCTGTAATCACACTGGTGGCCTTAATTTCACCATTGCCTATATCTGGCTCATCCATCCATCCATCCATCAACTCATCCATCCATCCATCCATCCATCTTCCTGGTGAAGATCACAGAACCCTACAACACCTTAATAACACCACTTGTTTTGTCTGTGTAACTAATTAGAAATACTCCACTGGAGTATTATGTGAGTTGCATTGGTGTTTAGAAACCAAACCAAGCAAGAAAGCAGCTTGATTTCATTAAAATCCCATGTCATGTCAGGATATTGGCATGCCAGTATGAGTGCTGGTTTTCAGAACTACCCTGTAGGGGGTACCAGAAGGCTGCCCTGAGTCACACTGACCCCTCACACTGTGACTATTGGACAGGCTTCTCGTTCATGCAAAATGAAGAGTAATTAAGAACAATCAATTTGAAAGCGCTCTGTCTCCTTGACAACTCAGCAGCAGTCCATTAAGCACAAAGGGGTCTGCCTCAAGTAACTTCCACTGTATGACACATATATATTCCAAATTGTTTTTAATTCTGCATGCTGTAATAGCTCTACTCTCTTTGCATCAGATGTTCACTTTAAAAATTAAAGAGTTTGTACAAAATAAAAATGATATGTAATATATTGCAATTTATATGCAAAATTATTTTAATACAGTCCAACAACATGCTACAAGTTATTCATATAAATGAAAACACATTACAAATATTATGCAGTTAAAACTACGAATAAAAAAGAAACATCAATACAAAAAAGCCTCAATTTTCCCCACTACATGATTAACTTTAGAATTATTCAGAATTTACCCAAATTAAAAAAGGAATCAAATCCACCTGACTGGAAAAAATACATTTCAGTAACGTCATCATACATGGCCTTTTCATGTATCACACGTATGGCATACATACATTATGTATAGATATATGTAACCTTGTTATCCCACATTAGTTTGGGCCACTAAATGTGATGGAAAAATGGCAAAGTAGCAGACATTGGCAGAGGGAGTGAGGAATTAGAGCTGGAACCCTGCAGAGTGCTGCTGGATTTTCGGTATTGGGGTTGCGGTGGGGCTGAAATGGCTATGTGAGAGAAAACCAGCACTGAAGCACTGTTTTGAACATCGGGTGTGTGCATGTTTGTGTGTGTATGGGTAGGACAGAGAACAAAACAAAGGGCACCTGGGGGTGTGTCTCCTTGTTAATGCAAATTTGTTAGTGTTTTGATGGGTGCCTGATTTGCATGTCTCAGGGAGTATATACATGTATTCCTCATACATAATGTGTGAAGCATTTTTTTATTTTTAACATTTAACTGTTGCAGTAAACAGTCCAAAGAGTAATTCTGTTTTATATGTGTGTATTGTGTATCAGACAGTCTTGGTGAGTGTGTGCCTTTTCACACATCTCGCTGACACGCTCCGCGACAGAGCACCGGGGGTGACGTCATGCAATGCTTGCTATGTCCATCACTCTTACTGCACTGGAGGTGCCGGTGGAGTCTCTCTTGGAAACAGCGGCTTGGTACAAGGCCATACGCTCCTTCACCGAGACCAGCTGCGGGTCTTCTGAGTCGCTAGTACCATTCTGGCTCATGTCGTCCTCAGGATGTTTCTGCCTGCCTCTGCCCACGCTGCCAGCAGCTGCAAAGAGCGCAGTCATTAATTATTCACCACTTAAAGCGCTTACAGATTACTACCTGTAGCAGGCAGAGATGACTCTTTCGTAATGGGATATAATGTCCCCCCCACACACTGTGTGGAACGAAACACGCACAAAGAGGGGAGCAGCAATACATCTGGATGCTTTAGAATTACTTATGTGACCTCTAAAATATTATCCACCGCTATCTCTTACAGATAGAGGTGGCCTCCATTATAATTTCTCATTAAATGTATACACTTATAGATGGCACTGTCACAACACTTCCTCAATACAGACGACTGCCTGGGTTCTGACGCTCAGTAACACTGACAATTTATCACTCTGAGTAAGAGAAGGAGCTGAAAAATAAAGAAACATCATGAAATATGGGAGAAATTTTCTATAACGTATGCACTCACTGGCCACTTTAATAGGTATACCTGTTCAACTGCTTCTAAAAGAAAACATTTAATCAGCCAATCATGTGATGTAAACGCAATACACTTTGGCACATAGACATAGTCAAGAGGATCTGCTGAAGTTCAAACAAAGCATCAGAATGGGGAAGAAAGGTGATCTAACTGACTTAGAATGTGGTATGGTTGTTGGTGTCAGACGGGTTGGCTTGAGTATTTCAGAAACTCCACATTTACTGGGATTTTCACACACAACCATGTCTAGGGTTTACAGAGAATGGTCCAAAAAAAAAAAAATCCAGTGAGCAGCGGTTCTCTGATGAATATGGCTTGTTGAAGGCAGAGGTCAGAGAAGAATTGCCAAACTGGTTCAAACTGATAGAAAGGCAACAGTATGGACAACAGGTATGCAGAAGAGCATCTCTGAACAAGCAACACATCAATCCTTGAAGCAGATGGGTTACAGCATCAGAAGACCACACTGGGTGCCACTCCTGTCAGCTAAGAACAGGAAACTGAGGCTATAGTGGGCACAGGCTCACCAAAATGGAACAATGAAAGATTGGAAAAACACTGCCGGGTCTGCTGAGTCTCAAGGTTTGGATCCATCCTGCCCTGTATCAACAATTCAGGCTGGTGGTAGTGGTGTAATGGTGTGGGGGATATTTTCTTGGCACACTTGGGGCCCCTTAGTACCAACTGAGCATCATTTAAATGCCATAGCCTACCTGAGTATTATTAGTGACCATGTCCATCCCTTTATGTCCACAGTGTACCCATCTTCTAATGGCTACTTCTAGCAGGATAACACACCATGTCACAAAGCTCATATCATCTCCAAATGGTTTCTTGAACATGACAATAAGTTTTCTGTACTCAAATGGCCTCCACGGTCACCAGATCTTAATCCAATAGAGCACCTTCGGTATGTGGTGGAACGGAAGATTCGCATGATGAAGGTGGAGCTGACAAATCTGCAGCAACGGTGTGATGCTGTCATGTCAATTTGGACCATAATCTCTGAGTACTGTTTCAGGCACCTCGTTGAATCTATGCCACAAAGAATTAAGGCAGTTCTGAAGGCAAAGGGGGCCCTCCCTGGTACTAGCAGGGTGAACCTATTGAAGTGGCTCGTGAGGGTATATTTGGTCAGCCTGACAGTAACCATGTCTGAAAACATTCTTCTTTGAATTTATGTTTTTAGAAATCAGGATTAGCAGGTAACTTCATCTTACAGTCAGGCTACTAGAACTTTAAAGTTTTAGCCACAAACATTTCCACCATGGACTTAATGTTATCAGTGTTTTGATAATGACATATAGCACAATTCCCCCATGTGACTAATCAGATCTAACCAGAGCATATAAAAACATTCAACACTCTAGAAGAATCACAGCTCTCCCGTTTTGCCTAATTTTCAAATGGTGGATTCATAACCTTGGTCTCGCTCTCAGGCAAACACAGCAGATATAATTTACATGAAGTTTCCTGCACTACAGTAGCATTATGCAATTTAAAAAACTACAGCCTTCTCCGAAGAAACACATCTATCCATTCATCCATCCTTCTAACCACTAATCCTGGTACAATTCTACATTTTAGAAAAACCAGTCACCCGGTGCCTGTTTTTCAGTCTATATCGTCTGAAAACAGTGATATAAAATAGGGTTATGTTCTAGTCGCCTGGAATCAAAAAGGGAGATAACGTTTACACTTAAATAACAGATGAATTACAATAAAATTCTCCCCAATGAAATTATCCCATGGGATGTGTGAAATATTTCCTCAGCTATAAAAACAAAGAAAAAAAAACATTCACATGATAACATGTTACCTCGATGGGGCATGTGAACCAGGGTACAAACAATCAGCCATGTCTTCATTCTCACTGTTTTCCATTCTGAGTCTAGTCCAGGCATTAAGGGTTAGTGAGGTGTAAGGAACTCTCTTCAGACCGGTGAGGCAGGAAAATTCCATGAAGTAGGGATTCATTCATTCATTCATTCCTTCCTTCCTTCCTTCCATCCATCCATCCATCTATCCATCCATCCATCCATCCAACCAACCAACCAACCAACCAACCAACCAACCAAGTTGCCCCCTGTGAGCAGTGTCAACCTGTCTCAAAAGTGCTGTGGGATTCAAAAGATAGCTACAGAATATTATATACGATCCATCTTGTAAATTATACACATAAATGTATATATAATACACATATATGTTTATGTACTGTATATAATATACAAGACAGGACCATCCATTTTCCAAATTGCTTAATCCGATTCAGTGTCATGGGGGACTTGGAGACTATCCCAGACAGCCTAACGGCAAAAAGCAAAGAAAAATCCCGGATGGGGTGCCAACCCAACAAAGGGCACAACCACATGCTACAGACAATTAGCCTATAATGCATGTCTTTGAGTAGTAGGAGGAAACCTATGAAGCATGGGGAGAACAGGCAGAACACAGGCACACAGAACTGGAGGTGGGGTTTGAACTCATGACCCTTCAGATGCAATGAGAGGGTGCTGAGCCACCATGCCCCCTGCAGGATGGATTGCATATAATATTCTGTAGTAGTTGCATGAGTTCTACAGCACTAGATATTTGTTATTGAGGACAACAACTTATGTGCATAGAGAATAGATTTTATTACTGTTTTTACTGGAAAAAGTTAGCACACACTGATATTAACTTACACATAAATCTGTAATGAAAACACAAATCCATTTCATATTTTAATTCAAATTGTATTCACTAACGTAGATGTAACTGCCATATCTATATAGTACACTGTTGAAGACAGGGTTTAGTAGAGTGCTTCTCAACTAGCTGAGCCTCAGGATCCACATTTTTTATGTCATCACCCAAAAACGGCATTCCAGTTTCATTGACTTCATGCTTTCTCATGACAGCACTTTGTTTGAAGTTTTGGTTCCTCACTTTGTCCATGTAGGTGAATCCATTTTTGATGTAATCCATGTCATAACTGCATTTTGCCATATTTAGGCCTATCGCTGGAATGAATGAGCGCGAGTTCTATCTAATGTAACCATGGCAACGGCTAAGCTACAGTACCAGTTCTGTGTCACCAGAAAAGCATTTCCTTAATAAAAAAAAAAAAAATCAAGATAAAAAAAACTTTCAAAATAATTTTTTTTAACTAAACACACTGGAATCCGATGAAAATGGTCCCTCCACCCACATTTTGGTTGCAACCCACCAGCTGAGAAACATTGGTTTAGTAGAATTCTAGGATCCAAGTTTCATAATTTCATTTCACCATTTCAAATATGAATTAATAACCACACGCTGTATGATTCAATAAAAAGAAAATGATGAATGCACCAAAAACCCAAATTGAAGGATTTCAAAAATGATCAGATGCATTTTGAAGGATTTTCAGAACTCCTTGCATTCCAAAAGCTCAGGGCATACGAAGTGTAAATATGCACTCTCTCGTTCAGTGGTCGACCTTGGGGATAGAGCTATAGAGCATCTCATTTTCAATGATTACACGGACAGAAAGCAAGCTACAGCTCCAAGCAATGGATCCCACAAACACACACACACACACACACACACACACACACACACACACACACACACACAGGCACACACACAAATGTGATGCAACTTAACGTATTAAAATCACTTTTTCACAAAAAGTACAATTATTTAAAACAATGGAGACTTATTCCTGCAGTATTCATTTATCAAAGCCAGGCAGTGAGATAACTTATTTAAAGATATTTCACTGAAAGCTCTCCCACCTCCTGTCACTACAGAAGACATCATGGAATTACATCCAGGGTGCTGTGAATACATTTTCATTAAATTACAGCAATATCTAGGACTAATAAAGCACTTTTAAAAGTAAAGGTGGGTTTCTTAAAAGAAATTGCTTAAATGAGGTTTCTATGAGGCTGGAAAAAGGAGGACATTGAACAATTAATTTCCCATAATTTACTTCCCCCCACAGCCTTGCAAGCACATCCATGCTGCGATTTACACGTTAACGTGTCCTTGGATAGAGAAAAAACGACCCATTCCTCTTACTGCCGAATGCACCTGTGTCACAGATGTCATACATTTCCAACAGAAGCTGCTGTGTTTTGTGCCACCCGATTTGTTCAATTTACTTACCAGTCTTAGATTCTTAGCTATGGTTGGTATACGTAGTGATGGGACAAACAAGGCTTCAAAACCTGTGGTGGGTAGGAGTATGCCAAACTAACTAATCAATGCTAGTGCTTAATGAGGCTTCAAAACCCTTTCCCTAGCATTGATTATTAGTTTGGGATACTGCCACCCACCGCAGGTTCTGAAGCCTCATTTGTTCCATCACTAGGTATGTGTAAACCTATCCCCCTTATAGGAGTAAGGGACAGACCAACTCAGCAAACTCCCTAAATAGCTATCTATTTCACCCGCTCTATCCTGTAAATACCTCCAGAGCTACAGTTACGGTTTAAAAAAAACATACATATGATACCATGTTCAAGTAGTGGACCAGACAGTATGAATATACAGAAATCAGACATCCTCTCTATGACCATCCCCCTCCTGATGTGGCGATGTGATGAAAAATTCAGGCAGGAAATGGAGATATGTCAAGTTGTTAGAAGAAAGTTAAGCAAACATGGAGACAAGGATGCCCGAGAAGCACATCAACCTAGTTTTAAAACCGCCTTGTCCTCATAATTGTATTTCTAAGAACTTCTCTGAAATTATGGGTTTATTTATTCCTGTTAAGAATCCCACCCACAAGACCAAAGCATGCTTGCCTCAGTACATTGGTGAACAAAAGCCTGTAGGGTCTCTCAACCCAGGTCAAAGCAGTATTCAATCTACTGCCATTCTGGATGCCTGGTTCCCTACAATAATCCATCCATCCGTTTTCCTATAATGAGTTGTAGGGAGACCTGTGGCCTTCGTACAGTAATTTGATTCTTTTTTTCCTTTTACTGGGGTAACCATTTGCTCATCAAGTTTAGATACAGGCAAAACCGGTCTACTGTTTCAGAAATAATTGTGAAACTGTTTTGATGGTTACAATGCAGAACTTGCCAGCTTCATGCAGTAACGTTCTGTAAATTTACCCACATAGTGATGCATTCAAAACCAGATTATTGACTTAGTGCATCAATGGCATGTAGATTTTATACAGTTTTATGCATCATTTATACAAAACATAAAAAGGGTCCTTAATGTCCGAAACAGACAACCTCTATGAGAGTCACGAGTCAAAGCTGGAGAAGAACGGCGATGATGCATTTGAAGTATGTCACACTTCGTTTTGGTTAATTTAACCCAAAGGTTTTAGTGAACTGAATAATGACAGTCAAATATATCATAAAGAACTTGCACTATTATACAGATTTGGTATTTCTCTGAATATGCCCTGTGCTGTCTGACATAAGCTCAGGGGCCCCACAACTCAGGACCACATAAGCTGGTAGGAGAATGGCAGATGGATGGATGGATGGATGGATGGATGGATGTTTTTACGCTTTTTGTCATACAAAGATTTCCAGAAGTTGGGGATCTGGCTGACATAATAAAACTGATTGCCTAAAACATCCCCAGTCAACCTCCAGCTCACCATATGTTTTCAAAACCAAAAATGTCAACATTCTTAACATTTCCATAGATTTTCTGTATCACATTTCAGTTTTACCAGCTGACAAAGGGAAAAACTCACAATCTAACAGTTCATTCGTAATCTCCTAACTATATAGCAAAATGTTCACGCAAATTGTTATATTAAAGCCCTGGGGTGTGAATTTGTGCAAATATACGTTTGCATTTGTTGATTCAAGACACTGCCACACATTGTAAGCCACAGCAAGTTTTAAAGAGTCAATATCCAGGTAAGCAAGCAAGTTCGGTTAATAGCAAAATGCGAGTTTAAACCGACAGACTCCAGCCTTACCTACTCCTCTGGTTTTCACCAGTGCCGTTTGATTCTCCAAAGGAAAAGCCTTAAAATCCCCCACCTGCAGGGCGCCTTTCGTCCTGCACGTGGTGGAGATCAGCTCCACCGGGTCCTCCTCTGTGCCACAGAACTACAGTGACACCCGGTTTTATTTTAGACCCCCCTAGCATAGCCTTAGACCCCAAGCGCTCTTTTTTTAGCGGGTGAGATCTATGCTCCTTAAATTTAAGTTGCAGCGATGGACTTTTGAAGACTTCCTCTTAGAGAGCTACTATATTTCCTCCAGCATCCGCCATCTACCAATCAACTATATATAGAAGTTCTTCAGCCTGTGCTACTTGTAAGTATGACAGCCTAATCCTACATCAAATACAAGTATCTATCAACATAGAGGAGGATATTTCAATTTTCAGGCAGCATTTCAAAGCAGGAAATAGCATTAATTTATAGCATATATTCACTTTCACACATTTACCATTCAAAAAAGAATGCATCAAAACTGGAAAGAAATATGAGTTCACACCAAAAGCAAAACATGAATGTGATATCAAGAAGTCGTTATGGGGTTCCTTGAGGTAATGTGGCTGTGCATTGGACTTAATTATACAGGGTGTACAAGGGGCCCCTGAGGGGCTCTCATCACGCCAGCCTAGCTGCACATGGAGGGGGTCTCCTGAGCCTGGACCAGTTTGATGATCACGCTCTCCAAAATGAGCACATACATCAGGGAAATGTGTGACGTCTGCACTACAGGACCCAAACCTGCTGTGCTTCCCATCATCCCAGCCCACACTGCGCTCACAAGCCACAGGCCCTGCATTACATCTTTCCTTAAAGAAAATGATGGACGTGGACACCTATCCTATACCCGCATCATCAGGGCCTTCAGGGGACGGTGTGCGGCTCTGCGGGTTAGAAATCTAGAAGATCACCGGTCTGAGTCCTCTGGCTGGCAAAGGAATCATATCACTGTTGGGCCTCTGAACATCATCACAGAGTGCTGGATAAATGCTTAGCCATGCACTCTGACCCCAAGCTTTGCGCTAACCTGTAGGTTTATCTCATAGAAAGCCAGATGGGAGGGCAAAAACTACAGAATTCCCAAATGACCAACAAAGGATATAAGTAAAAGTTTGCATGCTGAATGGGCCTGTGATGGCTAATGCCCTAGACACATCCTTATGTGAGGAAAAAAACTCATTCCAATAATCATGAGGTGAAACACACATGATAGCTCAGATATAAGAGACCAAAAATAATAAGTTGACTTCTGTCTAAATATATTCTAAGGTATTAATGCCATCAATCGACTCTAATTTACATGCCTCCATGATCACACAATGGGGAGGTAATTAAAGCTGGCCACTTGAGGAGAAAACATCAGACGTGTGTCCCCCTCCTCAAGCAAAATGCAAAGAGTGCCTTCCATCCAACAGGTAACATCTTTTACATGTGACTGAGCACACGGCACGAGCACAAGTTAAGGCAGTGGGGAGGGGCACAAAACAGCCAACATCAGAGACCTGGAAGGAGGCGGACCCTTGGGTTTCAAGATCCCTTGTCCTCTGCCGTGTTTCTCTGTTTTGCCTCTTTGTATGCTTGGTTCAGAAGCCTCAGGGATGGCTGTTGCATCCCGCGTCTAAAAAACAGCCCATCTTCTCTCAAAGCCAGCAGAATGTTCCTTTCTCCTCAACACCTATAATAGTGGTCCACAGGTGTTTCCACACACCCTCCACATGTTAAACGGAGGAGGGATACACATGCATGTCAGACAGTTATACATCCCTGAAGGGTCTTCTCAGCCATGACGGTGAGGGCTGGTGAGTCGAATTTAACAACAGGGCTCGGCCAACGTTTTGTGTAATACTAATTGCTTTTGCTACGTGTTTGTTCTCTGAATATTAAGCCATGCTGGCAAACTCTTCAGAGAATTAACTAAATAAAATGACAACCTCTATTATCCTATCGTAACCATATGGGCTTTATAATATGTTAGCAGTATATTGAATGTGACACAAAATGACGGTATTAAGGACTGTGACTCTATTCCAGATTGATGCTGGTATCCATGTGTTCAGTTTTAGGCATTTCTACCATCTACCAGCCGCATTAATTACTCTGTATCACACATTACAAACATCTGAAGCACAGGAAGGACACATTACTTTGATTAATGTAGACAGCTATTTTCAGATGCTTTGCATCTTCAGGGATGACTTGCTTTTGTTAATAAAAAGGACAATAAATGAGAGAATCCAAATCTCTACATCTCTAGTATAATTCATAAACACAGTCCATGCTAGCACTAAATGGTAGATTTCATACATCTGCTGACACAGGAGTACCCGCTCTCTATGTGCTTTATCCATCCATCCAAACATCTTCCAATGCAAGGACATCTGGAGCCTATCTTAGGAAGCACAGGGCATAGGCAGGGGACAGCCTGGATGGGATATCAGTTGTCAGGGGACGGACACAGACAACCAAAGTTGTAGCTGCCACTCCCCAAGGGAGCTGCATTTATTGAACGTCACAACAGCACACAACAGCACATACAGGGCAGGTGGAGCGAGACGTGTCTGGGCGGGGTCACACGGTCCCGAGAGACAGTCATTCCCCTTAACAGGTGGCAGTCTCCTTCGTCAACACTGCTGCCCATCCTGCCACAGAGGCTTGTCCTGTGATGGGCCCAAAAGTTAACTTCCCCTTCCTGGCCTGCTCCTGCTCCTTTATGCCCAGGAGCAACTAATCGCCAATGGGTGCCGGCTGTGGCTTCTCCCACATTCCACACTAGCCCAATTAAGGGAAGCCATGGGCTCTGGTGCTGAGGACTGGGCGAGGCACTCCCAAATCGTCACACAGTCCAACACAGGATGCCCAATAACATACGTTTCTGACAATTTAGAGATACCAGTTCACCTAAGTGTATGTTTTTGTACTGCAGGATAATCAAAATACCAAAGTGATACCCATAAACACAGGAAGAACATGCCAACTCCAAACCCTGGAGTGGGTAAGGGACTCAAAGTCCCAAACATGGAGGCGTGAGGTGACAGCCCTCTCTGCTGCATTACCACGGGACCCATGTGCACCATATTAATATATAAGTTAATTTGCATATTGAAATTTCTTTTGACTAAAGGCAGTGTTTCTCCCTTACAGCAGGAAACTCATAACATCTCTGGACCTAATGTATCTTTGATGAACTGGTATCTAAAGAAATGGTGCAAGCTTACAGCAAATGAGCATTTTCCCAGAACAGTTTTCTGAGAGTATTTTATTTGCTTGTGTAAATACAAAATGTTGCTTTTACGTTAAGTATTCGTTATGCAGAAGAAATTAATCAGTTATGAGAACCAGCAACAGTGTTTGTTTCTTATTAATTTAGGGAAGAAAGTGTACATAAGAGTAAATTACACACATCATTTTCTCTGCTAATGGTGTTATTTTGATTGTGAAAGGTAATTGGATATTTACACATGAAAGTTTTTTTTGTTAATGTGTTTGTACTGCAATGTGTTGTTGAGTCGTTACCGCTCACACTTCCCTGACATGTAAGAATTTGCTAAAAGGGTCTTTTCAGTCCACAATCTCATCTCTGGTTTACAAGAACTGCATACCGCGAGCCGCTGAGTCCTACCATTCAACCGCAGGGACACAATGCTGTACACTTAATGTCACCCTGCTTCTTTTTTCTCAGCTGGCATCTGGAACAAATGCTGATTATCTACAAGCTGGGAACCTGTACACAGCCGATAATTTTAAAAGAACCAAATGTGGAATTCCTGGACTGGAGCATAATCGCTTTCTCAGAAACCTGGCCTCAGAGATAACACCATCTGCTGCACTCCACTCTCTCCCATGCCAGAACTCCCAAGGTTTATCTCCAAGACTTTCAATTTGAACAAATTTTCAAAATTAATTTCATCTTCCAGAGGATTGTACGGTTCAGCTCTGGCACCAGTCCCAGAGCTAATGACATTCAGATATTGCTACTGGTACCCAAACATTCAGACAGAGCCAAAGGTGTGGATACCGAATTCAGACACTGAAACCAGTTGAAGAACTTTGAGGCATTACTCCACAAATTTCATGATTCACAAGACACTGGTCATGGGAGTGAGGTATAATCAGCAAGAGCTATCCCAGAAGGCCTATCCTCTATTCAAAATGCTAAAAGAATATCCCTCTCATGCAATAGCCATTCAGATAACATGGCAAAACCTCGGTCTCAGTTATGCTAAGTCAGCTTCATGGAACAGCAGCACAAACACACCAGCCGTGAAGCACATCAAGCCAGAAAAAATGTACTGGTTATAAAGCTGGAAGTGTTCTATGAGGCTGTGTGTGTGTGTGTGTGTGTGTGTGTGTGTGTGTGTGTGTGTGTGTGTGTCTTACAATAAGAATCAAACAGAGGTCTTTGTTTTTCTGACAGTCTCTACAAACACCTAGAATCCTAGAAGATCCTGTTCTCTCCTGCTAACTGCATGCCGCTCACATGCAAAGTCTATCTCAACAATCGTATAATTTTCTAAAACGTAAAACTGGATTTTCCACAGTTCCTGCACTACATACCAGCTAGCACTTCCACTGCGGGGAATGAAAGGTGTCTTAAAAGTTCTACTGTAACTTGACATTAAAACCTATCAACGGGATGACAGGATGATGACCCTGGCAGCATTAGGAGAGGGACAAGAATTACACCTGTCTGCCACATCAGGATGTTAGCTGACCACACATTCCTTGGCAGAGAGAACACAACCTGTCAGGAAAGGCTTCTTCCATACCAGACCACGTGCATTCAAGTTGCTACCCACCCAGCTCTCTTTTACACTTCAAGGTCTAATGCCGTGTCTGTTATGACCAGATTGCATATACGCAAAGGATGATGGATTTTCATTCACAGAGGAACACACATGGACACAGACATATACCCACACTTACTCATCATGTCTTAGAAAACAGCAGCAGGCAAAAATTCACGTTTAATATCTCACAGCTCACCAGCAAAAATAAAAATGAAACCTCATATAGAGGGAGAGGTACTGGTCCTGAATATTTTGGACATTATATCAGTATGGAAATCTGCTGTCATTCATTTTTAATCAAAACCTAGCCGGACCTAGAGTACATAGACTTGTGTTGCTGACATACTTTGATGTCGCAGCAATGAAATAAAAGGCCATGGCTCTCAGCTGGCAGCTGAAATCCAGCAACACCAGTCAAAGAACCTCTTTACACTGTGACATGACCCTACCACTTTATATTTTTTCACCTCTGCTTTCCATTAACCAGAAATGCAATTAACTGGCCTTCAGATGAAAATTAACATCAGCTTAAGTAAGAAAAGAATGATCAGCAAGCAACTCACGTTTTTCTGTTAGCATTTGATTAGATGTCAGGCTTCACTTTGCCTTTGGAAAGTGTTTGCCGGTTTGTAAATACATTAAGAAATGCAAGTTCTCCTCACGTTGGCTGCGTTCCTTGCTCTGCTTGGCCAACCTCCTCTCTGGCACTAGGTGCAGATCTGTCAGGTCCGTTGCTGTGCTGCCGGTCTGGCCTGCTGGGACTCTCCTGGGTGTTGGATTGTGCGCTGCTTCCTGGTGCTGGGAAAAGGAGGTTACAGTCATGGTAGGAAACTCCTTAATTGTCCTGAGGGGGAAGCAAGAGAATTGTGCACATAGAAAACCCCCACCCTCACATACACTCAGCTTATCTGGTGGAATCAGATCGGGGTACACAAAGCCAGCGGCATGAAGGTAGGACACACGTCAGTGCACTTGGCGGCACACTTCTGCAATTGGAAGTTCAACAAAGCTTGATTCTTGGGATGTTTAAAGTTAGCAAACTGAACAACGAGCTGGTTGTGACCTTACTGTACAAACAGAGATGACCTTAAATGGTTTGCACACATCATACACAAAAAAGGAACTGAACTGCCTGTAAATGCAAAGTGCTGAGCTCATTCTTGTGTTCAAGTAGGCTATTCTGTACTCAGTATAAATCAAAGTATTATTTCTTGGTCACTTGAGCCATACTTATATATAGTATTTTCTCTATAAAATGGTCAGCACCACCATTGCATTCCATCAATTGGACATGAGGGAGTCTGGCCACAAAGCAGCATGGTGTCGGCTGAAAGGTGTCCTCTGTCTCACATGTTGGAGCTTCTGGGAACCCAAAAAAGCAGAAGCAATGTATTTCGTTTTTCCTACTCTGGTCGGCCAGATGGGCTGTGCACACACCTTGAATTTGTGCCAGGAAGCATCTGCAAATCGAATGTGACCCTGGTTGGCAGCTTGCTGGGGGGGGGGGGGGGGGGGGCTGGGCTGGGGGGGGGCGTCGGGGGGGGGGGGGGGGACGTGCCCAGTCTCCTCGTTAGTATAGTGGTGAGTATCCCCGCCTGTCACGCGGGAGACCG
>JAACJT020000030.1:8385247-8412576 GCA_009936485.2 Gymnarchus niloticus
GACGTGGAGGCGAGACCTAGGTGAGAGTGCGGGCGGAAGGGGGGGGGGTGGGGGGGGGGGGGGGGGGGGGGGGGGGGGGGGGGGGGGGGGGGGGGGGCAGCTGTGCTGGGAGACCCCTGCAGCAGACCAACCTCCAGCTCTAAGATGTCAGCTAGCCCCCTGGATTCTCTGTAGTGGTCTGAGTTCAATAAGTCTGTCTGAACACCCCCCCCCCAAGTAGCTGAATCTGTTACTACACACTCTTTCATGTAGTTTTACCCAGAAACCTCATTCAAATACACAACAGGATTCTATAGTCCTGCAAGACAAGTATTGCCTTCTCACTTTTTAAAAAGCCTTGGTGCTTTGGGTTCTTTGGGTTTGTAACTGAATTCAAATGAACTGCATGTTCTGGTCTGTGTAGTTTAATATGATAAACAATAATAAGCCCATGCAAGGGGAAATGTTCCCCTCCTTTTTAATCAGCATTTATAACGACTTTGACCTCATTAAGGAAAAAGTACATATTCACAAGTATTATTGATACCCCACACAATCCAAATTTAGAGACACTAAAAATGTGTGACATGAAAGAATTCATAACATTCAATAAAACTTGTTGTTTTTACCAGCTTCATTCAAAATAATATCACCAGCTGTTTCTTTTTATAAATTTTCATATTCGTACCTTCTAGCATTTGAATGACACTTTGAGATTACCATCTAACAGAACAAACACAAATTCCCAAGTGTAAATGAGCATGTCATTATTCTAGCAACTAAACTTATTTTTCTTTAGCAAAAGGCCTTGAATCATATATGTGGAATGCAAGATTTCTAAGGTCGTATTTTACACACACAAATTGTTTTATTTCAGATTGACCTATTTCCAGACTTCAGTCAGATGTTAGCACAGACAGTATAGTTATGTTATACTGAGAGTCCCTCAAATATAAAATTCAATGGCAGAATTGTGACGTTTTCTGTGTGCGTGATGCAACAATACTGTTCAGGTAGAGATATCTCCAGATTGAGACATACACCGGCTGATCCAGACACTCTAACTCCTCCGATTATAAAAGGATTTGTGCAGCCAGCTCTATCTTTCATTTCCAGCCTGGTGGAGGGGGCTTCAGGTGAAGCCTGATTTGAAAACGCTGACCAGGAGAGATGCCTCACACAAGTCTCCGGAATCCGAAGGACCAGCTGGGCTTAAATTGCGCGTTTCCCTCCAGACACCTTTGATCGGTGAACAAAGGCCTTCAATGATTGCTCCTGGGACTGCAGGACATCACGAGGAACGCTATGAAGTTTCGCATAGATTTCGCGGCGCTACTCCGGATAGAGGTTTCGAATTTAAGAGAGTGTGCCATCCCGATGGGTTAATTTAAAAAAGAAAAATGGCTTGCATAACAATCTTGAGAAGTAGAACGTCAGCACAAGAAATCTAAAACCTGAGCATCATGCTGCCAAACAGGAACACATTTTTCGCTATTGATAATGAAAAAATACAGTAATATTGCAGTTGTTTTGTAATGTCACCAGGGCAATATTCTCTCTAAAGAATTAATAAATCAGTTTGCCCCAATTGTACCTTTACTTGAGAAATACATTGATAGCTCCTGCTAGGAAGCAGGACAGCATTCAAATGATCTACTGCACCTTGTCCTGTATGCCCAGCTCCAGCCTCATCCTCGCTCAGCCTCCAATTCCCATTTCATTGTGTTTCACTGGCTTATTTCTTCCCATTTTCTTCCTTTGTTGGCTATCTTCCCATATAACAGAAGCAGTGCAAAGGAAGTTACAGTACATATCCGAGGCTGCTTCATGTGAGTATCTCGCTCCACAGCTTTCACCGGGCTCACGAGCAGCTGCCGTTGTCTGCCTTTGGGCGTTAGTTTAATGTTGCGGTTTAACGCTGGGCCCTGCGCATTCCCTTCTGATGTATGTGTGATATATGTCCCTAAACATGCATCAGCCTCTTTTGTGTCAAAACCATCTGACTTAGAATAGTGAAACTGGAATGCTGGTGTATTTCGTGGCAGCCTGAACAATAACCACACATACACACACAGGATTCACAACTTAGTCAGGATGTGAACCCTAAACCAGGAGGGGTGAAACAAGTGCCACTGCGCTCCAAATAGGCATAGCAATATCTGTGTTGACTTTCCATAGAATCTAACAGTAAATTAATGTTTTCAAAACACGAGTCGACTTTAATAGTTATTTGGAGGTGGAGGGATTGTTTCAGGACCTAGCGGACCCTGCTCCTTCCACAGCAGTGTGGGAGGGGTCAGCGGGATCTTGAGGTGAGGGGCAAAGTAGCAAACCGCGATCAAGTGCATGGGTACAGTAACAGGCCCAACGTGGTTGCTCAGCGGTGGCACAAGGGCCTATCTATCATGAGGACGATGCATTTATGGGTTGGGCGCCAGTCTGCCTACATACGGAAAACGGCAAAATAAATGGAGTGGAGACATATTTGTCTAAACAGAACTTTGCACTCAGACATGCTGCAGGCTAATGCCACATCACAGCATGATCATAAGAGCCTGTCTCCATATTAAAATACCAGATTTACCACGCAGTACTGGTAAAGCTGTCATAACGACTTCATAATAACACTCAGATCCAGTTGATGATCAGCATGGACATCAGCTTCTACATGATCACACAGGGATGCAGGTCTGCCTAATGTACTTGAAATAATCAGCTACTGGTTTAACTGAGCTTTGCAGTGTCATTTTGCTGATTTTAAACTTCATATAGGCTTATCATTTCCCAGCCTTCTACTCTACATCATGTATTTGACCCGGTTATGTGATAAGCCATAGGAACAGGTAAGCCTATCTTTAGGCTGTGTTGTACACAGCTTATGGACACACACAGAATCCAAAAGTAAGTCAGAGGTGCCAAGAAGGAACACGTTTGAACTAAGTTAAAGAGTAGCTATATACCAGACTGCAAATCTTACTTTTGGTTAAAGCAAGGTTTTGTGATCATTGCCATGACTGATACCATGATATGTACAGTGGACAAGGAGCTATCTTGTGATTGGACAGCATAGATCCATGTGACACTGGATCTGAAGGATGGAACAGTGACTTCATTTTTACTCTTGGGCAAAGCCAATGTCCAAGATGGCCAACTGACTGGAGAACTACAAGACCTTCCAGTCTCTTTTGCTTATAGCTCATGCAAAAAGGACTGTATAATCAATTACAAATACAAACTAAGGGGAGGGCCTTCTCTCTTGCCTTCACCCTTCCCCCAGAACATCTATGCCTTCCTCCACATCACAAGAGTTTAACGGCAACAATGACATATGAGAGACCCATGACATTTAACACTGTCTCACAAAATTTGAAATTAATTGCATTAATGTCTGATTATACTCACAACAACAGTTGGATCACAATTGCAGAACTCGGTTCCTGACAATCACCTAAGTTTTGCTGACAGCCAGAGCTAGTTTCTTATTGACCTCCAGCACAGACAGCCTGGGCTGTTTTTGCAAGCTCGTTATGAAGTTCAACAGGTTAATTGTTCTGTGGGTCAGTGCCTGGGACAAAATCACCTTGACACCAGCCCAGGGGTCCCTGCCGCCTTCAGCCTTGATCATGCTTAACCAGCCCTTGGTACAATCCACATTAAGATAATTCACTTCCTGATGATGGTTTACTCATGGGTTTAAATTTGCCATGGCAACCAAAGAAGTTCACACTGTCAACTGTCTGAGGTAAGACAAAAATCTAAAAACAAAAAAATAAACTCGCCTACACAATTAAGTCTGGTGTTATATCTTTTCCTCCAGTATGTAAGTTATTACTACATCATAACTTCCACGCCGCCTGTTTTCACTCAGCTGTCAAGGTTTAAACAGAAACAGCCCCCCCAACGCAGTCTGATACATATTATAATTTTAAGCAGCAGACTTTGCCTTTACACAGAAGATTAACTTGTTAAATGCACCCCTACACCGATAAAAACCCATGCTGCGAGGTGGTTGAAACAAGTTGAAGACCCATTCAATTTTCCATACTTTTTAGAGCAATTGTCTTCTTTTGCCTGGGGAGTGTTGCTTCCAGGTCTGCAGTAACCTCAACAAACAGCTTACAGTCTACGGAATTTTATGTTGGGAAGGCCTGGCCTGGAAAGGACTGGATGTCTGGATACGGTGCTGTGCAGACGGTGCAGTCCGGTCCAAAGGGAGATGAGGAAGGTTTCACTGCTCAAAAGCCCAAAAGCTGCAGGCCAGACTCAACAGACCCCCTGCCTCCCATTGCCAAGCTGGGAGGATTACCAAGTCAACACGTGAATTAGGAGTCATCTTCTTTCCAAGGATCAGTGCAGAGGCACTTCCCATCCTAATTAGCCCTCTTTGGACACACTCAGATGGATTTCACAGCATTAAAATTTAAATATAGTCAACTTTTTAAAAGATTACCACTCGAAGGGATTAAAATGTCATGTCCCGTATGTCAGTATCTTCAGACTCTGGTTAAGTTCCCTTTGTCTTGCTTTTCTGTGGGGTCTTCCATCATCTTAAAGTTTCTCTTTTTCTTGTTTACCCTCATTCCTCAGCAACAAATCACTTGTTAATTACCCTAAGAAACAGTAGAGGTTTTTTTTTTTTTTTTTTTTTTGCTTTTTTCAAAAGAGGGCAAGTCAGATTTGAAAGCACTCGAGGGGTGTTGTCCCGGAACAGGAAGAGGAAGCTGAGGACTCAGAATAAGCCACACCCTTATGGAAAATGGCAAACCGGTCTGAGAGACATGGGCATGAGAGGATGAAACCAACATGACAGCCTCAGCATGCAATCAAGAAAAGGTAACCAAAAAAAAGACTGACTAAGAAACCCACTAGAGTCGGACCAGTGCCCCCAAGCTCGTACACAAGGCCAGAACTCCATTTATATCCTAAATGGCTGAGTACAGGTGAGTACAGGCCCCCGTTCATCCCCCCAAACACCCTTAGCCTCGGCCCTTCTCATGGCTCTATAAAGGGGTCCACATTCAATCTACCCTGTGCCCTCTACTTTGTGCTTCACCCCGTCTGTACCATAATAGTGGTCGTGTGGGGGTTCGAGAAAATTAAAGTTACTTGTATTCCATGGGATGGGGTAAACAGCCGCCACCCCCCCCCCCATTCTGCAGTGGTGCCTGCATTCATCTCCTGCAAGGCTGCTAAGGGAACTGGGTGGCCAGAGCCCTCCCCCAAGTGTTGATGTCACTCAGCGATGCCAGCAGCACGGTGAGGGGAAAGTGGCAGACAGCTTGCATCTCAAGGGCTGACGAGAAATGCAGTAATTAGCTGATCTAGATTCAGAACAAGTGGGAAAAATCATGATCAAAATGTCCGGATCCCATTTGGATCCTTCAAATCTCCCCAAACAGCACATCATTAAGAATTTAATTACTGCCACTTTCCGTTTGTTTGGCAGGTTCATCTAAACCATAACTTAGGCTGTCTTTTATGCTTGCGCGCGTGTCTTTTTTTTGTGTCTGTAAGCTGCCATATGTCTCTCTTTTCCCGTGAGTGAAGAATGACTGGTATTCTCCCAGGACCCCTGCGGGCTAGAAATGTGCGCAGTGAAAGACCCCAGTCCCCCGGGAGGGGGCCCCCCGAGACCCAGACCTCATCAGATACTTCCATCAAGCTTCTCTGTCACCCAGACAGATCCAAAATGGCACAGCCAGGGCAAGCAAAATGCTCAAAAACGAACAGTGTGTGACCTCAATGGCAGAAACAAGAACTGCGAGAGATGAAAAGAGCAACAGACAAAATCAGAACTCGGACTATTAATAAACTCAACAAGAGCTGATGCATAGGCAAGCATTTGTAATTTAGGAGGATTCTGTATATTCAGCTGTTGCTTGTCTGGTGAAAAGTTACGACAGGCTCTTTATATCTGGACCAAAGCAGACAGGGCAGACATTTAAAGCTCTAAAAATATCTGCCCAGTGGGCTAAGACAGGCACTGTAGCATGGGTCCCTTCACGTAAGTGCGTATATACGAGTATCACTTAATAATTTGGATGGCGCGCAATGAACACACTAGAGTTATTTAAACATACAGGTACTTACATCTAAAGCTGATGCAGAACCTCAACGCATTGCACTCAATTTTATTCAAATTTTACATTGCTTTAATTTGTCACTTAAAATAAATTGTATTAAAACTAAAGCAAATAAAGACCACTGGCAGAACTGCTGCAGAGGATTTAAAATCACATATCGTTAAACATCAAATGGTTCAGAGTGTCCAGGGAACAGTTGTAAAACACTGGTGGGCATTATAATCAAGGCTGTTTATAGTGCACTCTGGCTTTGCAGTATTTACAAAACAAAAAGATTTATACTAAATTCCTGTTATGCAATCCTTACATCTACACTTAAAACTAGTTACTTGTTTGAAGGAAGACTTTGTTGGCCTCAGCAAACATGTGAGTTCCACCTTGTGGTGAAGTTTGGAATTACACCTGTGTGTAAGAACATAAGACTCAGGTTTGACCAGAAGGAAAGGGGAAGAAAATCTAAGAAAAACTAGAAATACTCCTTTTTACATCTGGAGCAAATTGAGAGAGGTATCCCACGGTAACCACGGGACCGTAAAGGCTATTGAAAAATAAGAAATCTAAACTCTTCAAATCCTGATACATTAAAACAGATTAACAGAGCCTTAACAAAGCCTTCTCCTTTTTCGCTAATGGAGTTTGTGTTAACTACTGCTACCATTGCCAGGGGACAATCTTATATGGTCTAGCTTGACTAGAATCATAAAAAATACAACGATGTGAAACACAAAACTTAGTTAAATATTTACATCATCCTCAAAGCCAAATACCTGGTCATTCATACTGTACTTGGATACTGGCACTTGAATTCTGAGCAACAGAGATGAAGAGTAGACCCTCGGATGAAGAGGGAGCCACAGAACTGAAGTCGCTTTTATCAAAGATGAAGGACTTTGCAGTCACCGTGCAAGTGTAGTTTCACTAGTACAAGTACATTGAGTAGCAGATTCCATTAATGCACACATAGAACATATAGATGTGCAACAAAGTGTTAGAAAAGATGAATACAGCCACTACTCTAAGTACAGTACTTACAGAAAACACAGTAGTTTCATTCAGTTTAACTCCTGCTTTCTGAAACGCTTTTAGCGATGACATTATGAATAGCCACCGGAGGTTTCACCCTTGATCGCTCAGGCGGTAACGCTTGATTTAAGTATGATTACTATGATTTTTCCTATTCTCTCACTTTGTTATAATTTACTGTTAAGACGACATGGGCTGTATTAATTTCTGCTCTCACGCTTCAAAAGGCATGCGGCAAATTATCATATCGAAGACTGAAAGCTTTGTGTGACAGAAGTGAAGTGAAACATCCCACGGTATTCAGCGGAATGCCGGAGAGGCCAGGTTCAGTTTACGTCTGTTGGAAAGCCGACAGCATGGAGTAGAGAGTCGGGCATGTGACTTAAATTAAAACAGCGGCACTCAAAATGAGAACCGTGTATGTTCTGCAGATAAGGAGCCAGTCATCTTGATACCAAGAGCACACACAGCACTGCTGTTTAAACACGACTGGTCACAAGTGGTGGTGAGAGGCTGAGCTGTTGGACTTACTGGAAAGGGGATATCAAGGTGCTGGGTAACTAAGATAATAACAGGTGAAGAAAAAAAAACTCTTGGTTATTGGTATTTTCAAATTGGCTTTCAGCGCTTTGAGCCACCCCTAATCCAAGAGACCAAAACATCGGGACAGGGGTAATCCTTTCACGGTCACATGTTCACAGTTCAGCACTAATTAAGAGCAGCCAGGCAGCATTGTACATTAAGAAGGACTTTGGCCTTGTACTCCTGACCATCTCGCAGGTACAGTCCAAGAAGCATATCTCAGTCGCTCTTTCTTTTTCCCTTTTTGCCCGTATCGTGTAGGTGTGTGTTTACCTGTTAGCATTGTGCTAAACTCCGAGTTTTTATGTGTCTAGGTGTTTGGCCTGAGCTCTGAGTTACACTGTTATTATTGAAATGGTGTGCTATGTCTTCAGTGTTTTATACCAAGTTCCGTCACCTCCTTATAATATCAACATCGCACAAGGTCACTGCACTGTCAGCTTTTGAAGCTCACTGTCTGCTGTCTAATACACTCTCTTTTTACACTGACCTTAGAATCCCCTTGGAGGAAAGCGCTTGTCAAATGAATGGACAAAAAAAAAGTGCCCTGCTCTCAGTCGGAACGTCTCTGGTCTGGTCACCCAAATTATGACTAGCATCCAGGCCTTCAAACGGAGGGCGGAGCACTTCAGCCCAGTAAAGGGGAGGGTTTACAGGCTTGAGACTCGGTTAAAGGGGAGGGGTTACAGACTTGAGACTCGGTTAAAGGGGAGGGGTTACAGACTTGAGACTCGGTTAAAGGGGAGGGGTCACAGACTTTGATAAATTGCAAGGCTGGAGTCTTTCAAATGCTCACTGAAAATTGACCACAAGTGTTAAATGTCAAAATGAAAGACGTTCATTATATATATAAACCTTCAGACTATATATTTTAAAGAGAAATAGCTGAACAGAACTGCTGCTATTTGTATAAATGATGAATGTTTGATGGCTGTCATTGTGTTTGAATGTGTCTGTGGGTATATGGGAATGTAGAATTTCTTGAGCTGGATAACAGGAATTTCTTTCTCAATGTGTCTTTGGTATGAATTTCCAGACTTACACTGAGGCCTACCTATTTTAAGCACAGAAATGTCTACATGAGATTGCAGCTAACAGGCACTTTCACTTACTGCTAGAAGTTGTCAGCTGAAGTGAAAAGAATATTTTAATGGGTGGCTTTGTGACCTTTAGTGGGAATTTTCTCTGGGTCTGTCATGCATAACATACAGGTCTGCTGACCCTGCATAGTTTGGCTTCTCTGACACAGTCTGCGCTTGCATACACTATAATCGATATCATAGTGCCTGAGCACCACTGCATACATACCGCATTGCTCATGTGACCAGACAGCTGTTATAATGGCCAGTGTTTGTCTTGATATAATGTGTTCTCCATTGCATTTCCATTTGCATGCAGCCCAACCATATCAGTTCAGAAATTCGATTCAACTTTATAAATTGAGATTTCCGATTAAATTATGGAGATTTTCATTGAATATCTGCATTTTGCCAAATCAAATTTATACTTACATTTCCTACTAAAGTTCAGAACCCTACTTGACCAAGGATTTAAGTGGCTTTGAACTGTCTTTGTTTTCTTTTAATAAGGAAACGTGACAATCTCTCAGCATCTCTCACAGTTATGCTAGCACGGTCAGAACCACATGGCCATGACACTACATGTTCTGCATCTGCAGCATGCGTTCCCAGCCAGATCAGCAGGAAGGACACGAGACAAGACAAGCATGCGGACCCCACAAGGCGGCTGACCCCCGTCCACTCTTTCATTTCCACATTCCCATCATGTAATCAGCATTACGGGCCACTTGTATTTTCCTCCATTTTCCATCCTTCACCTAATCAACTGTTGAATGGCCAAACGCACAGCTGACCAGGTGAACAGGTCAATACCCTGCCTGATACAGTCTTCCTTTGGCTTTACACAGTTGCTCACATTTGGTTTTTGAGGCTATAACTCCAATTTTTCAGCTGTCATTTGCGATAACTGGCCTAATTATGTCGACTGACAGCAGCTGGACAAAAACAAGCAGCATATTCCTTGCTTGGGGATTCAGACACCAGGATTTGGACAGCATACTGTGAAGCTGACAGCCGCGGACTTTTTAATTGGTTCATATTCTGACAAAGCTCAAATGCAAGGTCCTGGCTTTCTGACAGCTTCCACAGGTCTGTTACACGATAAAGGTTAAGGATTATATCTGGGTTACTAATACACCTGGTGTGCTGTGTCATTAAAATCTTTTTCAGAGCAGCTGTTTAAGATCTATAGAGAATGACAGACGCAAGGAGGTAGATAATGATGTTGAGGTCAGAAAGGTATGTTTTTCCCTGTAAGTTTGGCATGTAGCAGTCAAACAATGACAAAGCTCATTTTTATTTCCTTTTCTTTTCAATTTGAGTCTAAATATCTTGCCAAAATTTACCATATGGCCTTGGCAAAATAAAGAAATTGATTTACATTTTGTAATTTCGTAAAAAATTGCAGATAGTTACTGTTCTTTTGGTTTTAATCATCATCTGGGTCCAGGTCCTCATTCATGAATCAAGTACTTGGGTCAAGGAAGAATTAACAATATAAAACTTTTTATTTCTGTCTTTGTATTTGACCTTCCCTGTTTAGCTGGGACACGACAATTAAATATATACAGTTAGCCTTCACAAAACAAAAAAATTGCGAAGTAATGAATACAGAAACTAAATAAAGAGATAAACTAGAGCAGAAATGAGACTCCTAAAGTACTGTAAAAACTAAATTAAAAACTCAGGCTGATTCCACAGAACATTTTTGACAGCTGAGTTACTAGTTACAATTAGAGATAATCAAGATGTGTTCTTTCACAGATTATTATCTCTGGGTGGCTAGCCTGGGTGCTGGAAGAAGAGCTGCTTAATTCTACAGCTGTGGTACTTTTTAACATAACACCCCGGCTCATACATACAAACACACATACAGGCCTCAGTGCTCTCAGAAAATATTTCCTAGTATGTAACATTATAAATAGGTTTCAGTCACACACCATCACCCGGTGCTGAAGATGTGGCTTTAGATGATGGATCGATGGTTTCAGTCATCGTAAAAGTGGGGACTTCATTTTACAAGCAGCCGTCGCTGGTGCACTGCACAGTAACAGCGCCGGCATCCTGTAACCTGACTCCCTCCGATACTCTGAGCTGTATTGCTTTACAGTTCTCTCAGATCCATTAGCCCAACCGAAGATAAGCCCTAAACTCTCAGGCTGTTCACCTCACAGGAGGTTTATTTTCACTCAACTGCGAGCTACACGGCGATGGCAAACTTCAGCATGACTGCCGTCAGGTAACTGGGTGAGGCACTTTGAACCGAAATCGATTATCTGTTGAGAAACCCCACTGTAGGGCAGAATTCAATTTCTCGGCTCCATCAGGAAAACTTCCATGACCCAGAGAAATATGCAGGATCGTCATATTTCAGCAAAGTCCAGTGGAATAAACCTCCTATCTCTGACCACACCAGAACTAATGAACAGCATACACATATATTGTATATACAGCTCCAGTCCATACACTCAAATTCCCCAGCATACACTCAGTCACACAGACTTGGTTTGTCCTGGGAATTACAACCACAGTCTCATACAATCTGCAGTTGTCACTTTGTCTATGTGGTTTCAAAGGAGGAGGAAGAGTGACCTTGGAAAAGACTTTCCGCAGCGCTCGATATTTAACTGTTCCATTGAATGTTTTTTTAACGCCTTCATAAATCCCGTTCTCTCTATTCCTTACACCCCTGGGCTTCCGAGGCTCTCTGGTTAAGGCCATAAAGTTGAAATATCCCTCATTTTGTCTTTCCTGTGATGAGCACTGACATCAAAGAGCAGAAGGTGGACCGGATGCCTGAAATCCCATGAGAACACAAGAGTGCCGTGTCTGCGGATGCTCAGGTCTTGAAGGTAATGAGCACCCCCCCCCCCCCATTTATAAGCACCCTTTGCCCTGCTGCTTAGGCCTGGTGTATGCTTTCACTCGCACTTGCAGAGTACCAATCAATGTTCCTGTAATGTTATTACAGGAAACCCTATCTTCACATGGTCAAATCGGCATCCTATTTCTCATCCATTCAAATTAAACTTTACTTCAATCTTTACTACAAAACAAAGTTGTGAACAGATTTGTTCGACAGCAAAAGTCCTTATATATTTTTAATTTTATTTGTCATACCCAATGCAGACTGAAAGGGCAATAAGCACACTTAAAATATGCTGAGAACAAGATTTAGTAAATCCATTGTCTACAATACACAGTATGCTGATAATGGCAGATTTTACAAGCAATTCCTGTGCGTGATGTTGAATTAATGCAACATCATTTAACAAGGTTATGTTGATGTATGAAGGTAAATGGACAGTTTAATAGTCTGTGGTACTTACTGAAGAATTCTCAAACACCATCTTTAGGCTGTCCAGTGGGATGTCAAACCTCTCAATCTTCTTCTTGGCCTGTAGGTCTTCTTTAGTCACTTCATCGCTGGTATCTTCACCGAGGGCTCTGGGGGAAGATGGGGACGGCACTCTCCTCGCACCTGTGGCTCTCTTTCCCGTACAAACATCCATTGCTGTGGGACACTGCTCCAGGTAGAGGGGGTGGACGTCTGCTCTCGTTACGAGAAACAAGAGAAGGTGCAGGAGAAAGCAGAGAGCACTGTGACCAGCTGCAGTGAAGGCCGTGCCCCCTGTAATGTCTGTGGGACTGCCTTTTGCACAGAAGGCAGACAGATGTACTGGCTGGCTGGCCTTGAGTGAACCTCTGAAAAAGAAAAGAAAGTGAAAACAAAAAGAATTCCTACTCTGACTGGGAAGAGCCTTATGAACGGACGCAGAAAACGTCAAGGGGAAATTTCAGCTTCGGAACATCCAGAGTGGCTGTGAAGCCGTCTGTCTCCACTCCCACCAATGTTTCAGAGGGAGTCGAACCTCCCTCAATTGGGCCTAGAGCCAAGCTCTGCACTCTGTGCTCATCTTTTCCTTTACCCCACTTCTCCAGCTGGCCACAGAGAGAGAGACGAGGAGTTAAAGAATGCGTGTGAAATGGGGGACAAATACAGAGAATACAAGTGAAAGACAGTCAGAGATAGACCAGGCAGAGAAAAGGAAAGACGTGTGCGAGATTATAGCCACTCCAGGGTTACAGCACCCACTCTTGCCCCTTCTGCCTCTGTGCTAAGCTAAAGAGCGCTAACATGCCATTAAAGAAACATAAAGCACTGCAATTCGCTTGCTTAAAAAGTAAAGAGCACTCTTTGGACATGACTCATGGAAGTCTAGATGGACCGTCTCGCTCGTGCCGTTTCCCTCCCCCCAAAGTGATCCAGTAGATGTTTGGGAACAGGCCTCTAGGTAGGCAGGGAGCAAGCGGAGCAAAAACTCCAACTTCCTATCACATCTACATGAAGCCCAGTTGATGAAATGTTTAACTGGATTTTATTTTATTTTTTTTATTATTTATTTTTATTTATTGATTTTATTTTATTTTATACTTTTTATGTGAGATTTTATTTAAACAGTGTTTTTATTATTGGTGTCATTTAACTGGAATCTGTATTGTTTTGAGTATGAAATTTGCTTGGATTCCAATTTTTTTATTGTATGTGTTTTAATTGATGTATAATAAAGATATTTGGAAAAAAAAACTGTTTGCACGCCTAGAGGGTCCAGATGACAGGATTGTAGAAAAGCCTATTATTCCTGACCAAATCGAGGCAGTGACCAGAACGCTTAATCTCCCTTGTCACTTGCTGGTATAAATGACCTTTCTTCTTTTTCAAAACCAGCACCTTTCCATAGGAACTCTGTCGTGAATGGTCCCCTTCAAAGAATTGATTTCACTCTTTAATGCTGCATTATACTGAATGTTAATAGTTCAGTCTGAATTTTTCCCCAGTACATACTGGTCTCAGACCTGTTTCTGAAATGCTAAAACAACATGTGTGAAACTATAAGTACATTCTCATTGTTAGAATGAGTCAGAAGAAATTATTTTAAGATATTTTTGGAGTGATGGCGTACTGACTCACAGACAGACATAAATGTAAAAAGTTCCTGGGAGTGTAAATAATTTGAGATTCTCTTTTGTGAAGAGAATCACCCTGTTGCTATTGTCTGTTTGTTTTCAAATAGCTATGATTTGTTGCCATGGAACCAAAATTGAAGATACAACCCGCAGCTGATTCCAAAGTTATCATCTAGAGCATCCAACTTGCTCTTGTACTGAAAACGAGGGCAGTTTAGATCAAACATTTTGTATAAATTGTACCTAGTAAAAATGGACTTATGGAACTGCCCTGTAGAATGACTATTTAACTTCAGACCTCAGCCAGTGGATGACACTGGAGATAAAGGTGCCCCTTAACTTGTGATCATGCAGCAGCACCACAGACAAAGGGAAACTGCACTTTCATTAGTCTTACCTCTCTGCTTCACGTCCTCCCTTCATCCAGGCTGGAGCAGGGATAGGATGAGTGTGGAATTAAAGGTACAGAGTGTTCGAGGGGGATAGTTGCACTGTCCTGCTGAGTGGCCACCGTGGATAGCATCCGATAGCGGAGAAGGGACACGGAATAGCCTGTGTCCACATGACAAGAATGCATAATTAAACAAAGCCCAGAGGAATGCATGCCACTTTCTGTTGTATCCTGTGTCTGATTAGAGTACTCGTCTTACATGTGTGTTTTTTTTCACAGGAACATGATTGTGGCACTGGTTCCTACTCTGGTGTGCGGTCTTCAGAGTTCCGCACCTGTGCCTGGATCTGGATGGTTGTCAGTTTAGGTCCTGTGCCTGGTAGAGTGGTCATATCACCTTCAGGCCCATGAGCAAAAAAAAAATTCTCCAGGGGTGACAGATAAATGGCTGAGCCTGTGCTCCAAACTGATGCTTTGCTCTCACCTGTGTGTGTATGTCTCTCACAAAGAGCAAGATGGGATATGTGAAAACTACAGAATTCCTTTGTACTTGTATAAATGGCCCTAAAGTTTGTTTCAAATGTTGCTTCCAATTTTACTATGAGACCAAAACATCAAAACACACGAGGAGCCTGTGCATTTCTCCACAGGCTAACTGTATGGATTCTGGTTAAATACTACATTTAGCACAACGGGAAATAAAGCTCCAAAAGATCTGAACCCCTTTTTCGCCATGGAACATCTTTAAAGGATATTGCTAATGTTCAGTACATCATTGTTTGCTAATGTAAACTCCATCATGTTAAAAGCCCTTTCTACAGGAAGTCTGTCATGCAAATATAACGATCTGGGGGTGCCACGCCCCCCGATCACCCAATCCTCAGTGCCAGAGCCCATGGTTCCCCTTAACTGAGGCCTGCATTCCACACAACTAGGGTGGAATGTGGGAGGAGCCACAGCTGGCACCTGTTGGCAATTAGCCCCTCCGGGGAATAAAGGAGCAGGAGCAAGTCAGGTACAGAGAGACAGGACTTGTGGGCCCACTGCAGGACAAGCCACTGGGGCAGAATGGGCAGCTGAGTTGCTGAGGGAGACTGCCACCTACCAATAGGAATGACCGTCTCACATGACCATGCCATCACACCTGGTCACGTCCCGCTCCACCTGCCTTGTATGTGTTGCTGTGTCCTGCTGTACCAGTCAATAAAGGCCACTCCCTTTGAGAGCTGCGACCACAGCACTGGTGGTCCATGTCTGTCCCCTGACACAAACACGAATTAATTCGCAGCCAGAGCAAAATTATCAATAGTCATTCAAGAAACAGGGCCTAAAGAAAACTACACATTTTTTGATTATGGTTTTTAAAAATTAATAGCTGTTTAGTGTATTGAGCATTCCATATCAACATTAAACAGAATGCCTATACTACACTATTTAAAAAAAAAAAAACTTTTTATTTTTGCAATAACTTTGTTGATTCTGAACTGATTTTTGTAATTTTCAGTAGAAATACACCTTAAGAAAATTGTAATGTATTTAAAATGTGTATTTAATTTCTCACCATACCTGTTTTATGTGCTCCTACTCTACCGTGTAACACAAACAACAAATCTAATGCTCATTATGATAAACATCAAAATCAGACAGCAAAGTCAGGTAACATTCAAGTAAAAAATGCTGACAAATGATAAAGTTAAGCCAAAAATGATCAAAATCAGCTCAGCATCAACAAAGTTATTGCAATAATAAAATAGAGTTTAGTGTTTTTTAAACACAGTATAAGTGGGCTTTGCAAAATTGCTCCAAATTTTGCAGCTGATACAGCATATGTAACATTTAAAACATGAACAAGGAATTGCATAACATAATCATACAGCATTCAAATTTCTGAAAATCTGTGAAGGCAGAAGGTGTATGGAGTTAAAGGCACAAGGAGCAAAATGCCCTGGGAGAAGCTGACTCTATTGAGCAGATGACATTTAAATAGATCAGAGATCCTGCAGCCCTTTAGAAGCGGCCCAGACTCCAGCTGTGAGTCATTTCAGCAGCACTGCGGGGAGCTGACAGGGCCAGTTTGTGTACGCTCGCAAAACTGAGGCTAATTGTTTACATTCTAAACTGGGACTTGTTTACCATGTTCCCGTCTACAGCTACCGAAGACGTTGATAGATTATAATGGTTTGATGCTGCAAAACAAGCAGGCAGTGAGACAGAAATTAACTGCCTCCTGTTACGTGAGCTACAGTGACTCAAAAATTAAAACTTGTAATCCTTTGAGATTATGTTGACGTGGATGATTGTTTCCAAGCTCACTTACAAATAAACAGAAGAATACTTTACGGACAAATCTGATTTTACAAAATGTCTGACATAATAGAAAGACATTACATCAAAAAAGTATTAAAATATGTCAAAAATATACAGATGAAACAAAAACAATCAAGCACATTAACCATGTACTCAGTGTATCACAAAATCTATCAAGGAAATGTGCATCTTTTTCAGATATTTAATACTTGATTACCAATCCATTTTAAATTACCATAAACAGTGTTTGTTCATGTAAACTCGAGGTGGCGGCAGGGTGGAGACAGGGACCTTCACTTTGTCCTGAGCAGGTGAGTCTTTCTCTTTCATTTTGTCCCTGCCTGTCCCTTGCCATCCCACAGTGTGTAAATAAATATTCTTCTGTCACCGTAAACTTGCCCCAAACACTCTCCCCAAGCTCTCAGCAATAGCCCTTTGGTGACCCAACACCCCCTCTGATTTTTGTGCCGCTGCCCCCGTGGGTGTGGCATTCATCACATCCACCTCCATTCCTGTCCCTAAGGAAAAGCCCCTGTTTCCTCTTGTCATCCCAGTGTCATCTGGTCATTTTCTGACCCCCAGGAGCACAGCTTTCCTGCATAATGTACTAGAGAGATCAAACCCAATCACAAAACGACAGGCTAGGAGCAGAGTTTAGTGAGCGGCGCTATTGGAAGCAAATCCTTACAAAGCCGAAGGAGAGAGACTAAAGAGAACGGAACAAGCCGAGTCAGCAACCACTGCCGACCGCATCATGACCATGAACATGTGTTGAACTCATGATGTCAGTGCAAGAGGATGAAGAACAGCGCGGTCAAGTGCTTCACACACTATGAATATCCTTTCTGACAGGCTCTTCTGCTTCTGTGCTTTCTTATCTAGGAGTATTTTTTTAGATTTTATTGATATGATATTATTGGCACCCAATATTTTAAAATAATTTAGAAAAAAGAATGACCTTCTCACCTTTACTTGCTTCATTTACAAAAAAAAAACTGAAAAATATTGCAGGAATACATATTGTAAAACATAAAATTTGTTCTTATTTGTATTTAATATTTGTATTTAAATGAAAAACTCTGTGACCCTGGTTCCCTAGCCAAGATAAGCAGTTAGAAGATGGATGGATGGATGGATGGATGGATGGATGGATGGATGGATGGAAAATAAAAATTAAGCTGATATGTATCTAGCATCGACTGATTAAAAACACAAACTAAAGGAAATTGTGTATCTTGACTTTAATAAAACATGTATCCATGTGTTATTAAATGCGCTGCTTATCATCTTTCCTTCACTGTTTTGGTTTTTGAGGTGTGATCTGGCCAGCTGAGGGCCATCGACATGCTGGCAGGGATTCTTGCGTTGCTACTGCTGGTGCATTCGGCTGGGGAGCCTCAGAGGACGAATTAGAGAGAAAAAGCTTTGCTTGGTGCCAGTGCAGCAGAGCCGATTTCTTTGGGGACCAGCCTCCCTTCAACCAGATGGTGGCTGATCGAGGCTTGCAGAGAATCAGAAGAGGACAGGAGGCCCAAGGCGACCAGTTGTCTAGACTTTGTGCTCCCTGGGTCATGCAGAAAGTTATTGTCTTCTGACAGAAAAGAAGTTCAGGGAACCCCAGGGTGATGCTTAAATAAGTGGAACTTTATGTTTGGTGTGACCAGTCTGTTTTTCAAAAATCTAGACCTTGAACCATAATTGAACAGGATAGAAGTGGTTGTGAGATACTGTGCCCATTAGCTTCAAGGTAGAAGAGGCCCAGTTATACTTTTCCACTCAAAAATTAAAGGACCGGAATCTCATCCAGGGGATCTCCTGCCATTTACCATTTGTACTTAGAATAGGCTGCAGTCTCACCAAGAGTAAGCAGCTACAGAACATGGACGGATTATGTAAAAATAATGGTTAAATCAATCACACTTGTGTTATTGTGTTATTTTCACAGAAGAATGTAAGGGCCATGTAGTAAATGCAAGGAGGCCAGAAACAGAAGCAGTAACTGATTGCACACAGTAGCTGCTTTTAATCATTAGGAGGCAAAATAAACTGAAGGTTGTTAGTTTGAGTCTGGGGAAGGAAGTAATCCCCTTAACATGCTTCAGCAGAACTGTTCTGCTGCAATGTACAGGTGGACAAATGGTCTGAAACTGTGAGCCACTTTGAACAAAAGAGTCAAACAGTGAAGCATTGCAAATTGAAAAGTAACTCAGGAATTGGGAGTGATACTGAATATAGTAAGGAAGACGCTACTTAGAAAGCATGAGCTCTTTTATTAGACTGCTGTCACTCTGACGTCAAGGAACGTAATCTGTGACACATCAACATCCCATCAACACTCATAGAGTACGACTGATTAAAGTGGTGTTTACTTAACAGTATCACTACATTGGTATTATACATTGCAAATAAAGTGACAAATTATTAACCAGATTTAACATGCATTTATTACTTCCTCCTATGAAAAATTTTGTGTATGACACCTCAGCAGTGATGTAAGAACAATACTGGAAGATAAATTATTAGAGAGGCATCTGGCAAAATATTTGCAGTTTCAGTGACCTCGTTTTTCAGGCTATGTGTGATTTTCATCTTCCATTTTTTATGTGCGTTGTTTTTTAATGTAAACCTCTGTACTCACTCATTCAGCTCCAGGCTGTGACATTAATGGAAAAAAACAAAAAAAGCATAATTTTTTACCCTGATGAGCTGGTATGTAGTGACTCACTCTCTTTTTAAGGGTTTTCCCCTGCCTGTGCTTACTGGGAGTGACTCTGAGCTCCTGTGTGACCTTGTACTGGATGGATGAAAAAAGAAAAGGTGATGGTAATGGGTAATCAGCCTGAGCCTGAACTGTGCTCCTTCACAGGTCAAAACAGCTGCTGACAGCAGGTTTTAGCTGGAGCTGGAGGTCATGGGAAGATGCCAGTACATAAATAAAAGCTGTGTTCAAAAAGGTTCATTCATTCGCTCACTGTTTCCTACATAGAAAATGCTGGTATCCTAGCAACCTTTCATAGCTGTGACTAGCAAAATACAGCAATAACATAAATGGAATTAAGGAATTATGAAGTGAATACAGATGTGTACACTAGTTGTTTAATTATTATTATTATTATTATTATTATCAAAAAATATTTAAAATTTAAATGTCCACTTCAGATTTTTCAACGATATCTAATAACATTATTTGTTTATTTTAATGTCCTTAAATTTATATCGAGTGTTGCTCTCTTGTGCCACGTTGTCTGTATTACAGTACAGTCGGTGAGCGGACAACAAACAATAAACTTTACCATCAGAATTTGTCAAAGGTTAGTGTACATCATTTGTATGCGACATGCATTTGCAGTGCATTGTGGGCATTTGTGTAGTGCACTGTAGAGTGAGTCAGATGGAAAATGGTGGACATAGCGCAGCATTTCTTTAATGGGGAGTGATTTTGAACACAGACAAGTGATTATAAGCAAACCAAAAGTTTGAGAAATCATGCAAACAAAGTCAAACTGGCTCAGTACCTTTCAGTCTGTCATGGCCAACAATGCCCTCGGTTTAATCAACATCTGTAAAATAGCATTAACGAAATACCTGCAGACTCAGATATATAATGTTTATCAAAAATATGTTCCATTCTGTTTTTGCTTACAGTTGACACCCAAAGTATTATTTATAATAAAATCAACTTCAAAGTAATCTGTGCATGCTGTGAAGTTTCGAAACTACATGGTGACGTCCACTGCATTCTGCTTCTCCACAGTATAAGAAGGATGTTAAAAAAAAAGCGAAAGACAAACCGTCAGTCTTGTGTCAATTGCCAGAAAATTTAAGGCTAACGAGAGAAGCAGCTAATTTTCCGCATGTCCCTCTTCATTGTACACCCGAGCAGATGGTTTGAGACAAAACTTCGATGCAGCAGCTGGAATTTCTGACAGGGTTGTGAAAGAGGGAAACATTCTGTACAACGTGATGTCATTTTCCTGAAAACAGCCTTCGTGGCGTGCAGTCAGCAAATCAGTTGTGTTGTCCTGTGAAGAGATAAACATGAACAATCTAGCACACTAGTCTGCTGAATTCTAAGCAGTATCCTATATGACCAAGCACTGTTTTGGTCCTCTAATAAAAACCTTGAGCTTAAATAAATGAACTTTCCCTAGATACAATGACCCAGACATGCACTCGGTGGCTATTTCATTACCTAGTAAGGCAAGGCAAAAAGGTCATTCAAAATGCTTAACAGAAGAAGTAAAACGACTAAGAATTTTGTATCAGGTAGAAGCCCTTTTTTCTCTAGAAGCACTTTAAGTGTTGATAATTTGTATATTTTTCATGATTTTCTGTACGTTACTGTTGCAATGAGCTGTGATTTTTGCACTTGAGGACTTCCTCTTAGCTTTATCGAGCCTGGCCATTCTCCTCTGACAACTTTCATTAACAAGGGGTTTTCAGCCAAAAAATTACCATCAATTTCATGTTTGATTTGATGTTTTTTGTTTGTTGCACCATTCTCTGTAAATTCTAGACAATGTAGTGCATGAAAATCCAAGCAGGGTGATTGTTTCTGAGATGCTAGAGCCACCGTGTCTGGAACCAACAATCACACAGTATTTAGAATTGCTTAGTTCAGGCATCTTGATGGTATAATGCTTAGCCGCATGGCACATGAACCTCTTGACCCTGTCTTTGTGCTGTATGCACTCAGTTTCAGTCGCATAATTTGCTGTTTATAAGAGCAGACCATTTGCGTTATCAAGCCAGTGTCCCTAATGAAGAGGCCACTGAGTGAAACCTAGAAAGGGAAAAAAAAACAGGGTGGATGGTGATGTGTGAGCACGCACATCCCCTTAATGATATAAAGCCATACTCTTTCTGCAGACTTGGCTGGTCTGCTGTAATACAAGTTTTTCAGTTCACCTCAGCAATGGAATACTGGGCTATCCCGGTCCATAAGATATACATCAGATTATTAAAACAGCTCTAACAGCAATGGGCTATCGCCAGAATGGAGCATATCCTGCTCAGTTAGTGCAGCTCCTCACACAAAAGATTTGGAGTGCTAGCTTAAAAAAACTAGGGGCACTGCATGAACCAACTGGAATGATGTTATTAGCTAGGGGGACTGTGTGAAACACCTGGCATGATATTATTAGCTAAGGGCATTATGTAAAGCAACTGGAATGATATTCTTAGCTAGAAACACTGCACAAAACAACTGGAATGGTATTATTTGCTAGGGATACAGCATGAAACAACTGGAATGTAATTATTAGCAAGGAGCACTGCACAAAACAACTGGAATGGTAACATTAGCTAGGAGCTCTGCTCAGAACAACTGGAATGATATTATTTTGATGACACACAAATGAAGCTTAGAGAAGATTAACAACAAGGATAACGTAGCTGTTTTGATCGTAAGCACAGAATTACTGGGGGACTGGTGGAACTGGGGCCAGATGTAGTAAGATACAGTAAGAGTGAATCCCTCATCATAAACTAAACTTTGGGGGGTTAGTTCTTGATGAGAAGGTTATATTAGGTATTAAGTGGTTTATTAGATGATCACTGAATTTGGTACCAGGTGATTCCCAAGCAGGTTAAATCCCAAAACAATGAAGTGATGATGTCTTCATAAACAGCTTTGCTGAAAATATCTCACTGAATAGTGTGCAGCTTACAATGTGTAAGTCCTTCAGGGAAGTACCCATTAATCAATTATATCGTGTAACAACTTACATTTAGCACCGAGCTAATAGGTATGTCTGCTGTCTGAAATAGTACTGTATGTTAGAATTGGTGAGGACAGATTGTTTATCATTGCTTTTAAGGATCTGTCAGGATCACCATGTTCTTGTAGCAAGGGACGATCTGTAATCAAATGACCCAGGAATGATTTTGAACAAACATGGTGTTCTGGGAATGAAGTGGTGAGATTTAAGCGGAGGCCTTAAAGTTAACAAACACTGATATGGCTAAAATGCCCCAAATATTGATTAGACTTAACTATCCACTGCAGGAGTGTGTAGTCTATACAAACTAAAAATGGGACTTACAAAGGAAGAGATATTTTTAAACTGTACCCTTCTAAAGTAGAGCAGGGGTAGCCTTCTTGGAATTTTACCCTGGACTTAATAGCTGTGTCTTTCACTAGATGTGCAAGGCGAAACTGTCTCTCAGAAGCCAAAGGTCTGGCCTCAATGCACTGCTGTGCTATAAAAAATTCAATACTTGACTATCTCACTTTTGAATGTGGCCAATATTTGGAGGCCGGTACAGAAAGAAAAGCTTGATTTATGGAAGGAACTGATTTTGGAGCGGTTTTACACCGAGAATCTGTCTGAAAGGTTTTTGACCTCTGATGGATGAGGTCTTACATGGTCTAAAGTAGTTGAGTGGTTTTGATTTTTCACTGGGTCGGGACTAAGAGAAAAATTCCTTCCTCAAGAACCTTTAAAATCTGCCCTCAGCAAAAGGGTAGAAACTCTTAGGCAGGTATTCACATTTATATACATGTCGTGTACGAAGAGGGTTCTACAAGGCAGTCATGCCGTTATCTGTTTCCTCTTGGATAGAAGTGTAGATAAAATTCTAGAGAAACTCACCCATGCACATACTCTTGGCCACATTATGGTGTGAGCTTTCTTGTGAAAATTGTAGAAATCAGTATAAATATTCACCTGTAAAGACTTCATCGCCAGTTAGTTTGTCTTAAACAGAAAAACAGCCAGGTGCCTAGATGAATTCATTCAAAAAAGGATTTGTATTTTTATTAGGTCTTGGTACTGATATCCACATCCTGGGCCTGTTAATATATTTCCCAGGCTTCTGATCAAGCTATTTTAAAAGGCTTGTGATATTGCATTTTCATTTTTGTGAAAAACATGAACTTTTTCCATGTCATTGAAAATCTGAAATCTGAATAAGTACAAAGCATGGCTCTGAATAGAGGAAGGATCCTGTAGGGGCTCTAGGCACTGCTGGACTGGGTATCTCTGACTTTGGTGTGACACTGCGTGCAAAGCAGTACAGAATGAGAGAGCCTTGCTCTTCTTGGATAAAGTGGTCTTCAGGGCCAGGTTCCTGTTTGCTAGTATGTGCTGCTGATTACAGCATATATCATTAAATGAACTCCTGTCACTGGCATCTTCTGAGTGCTGTAAGACACCTACAACACCATTGACTTTCAGTCACATTTTGGAAGGCTCAATTCTGACAATTGGTGGTAATAAGCTTGGGTGTTATGAGTCATGCTGAATGACCCCATGATTCTGCTTGTCCTCTGCAGAGGGCTTGAATGCCCAGGCAAATTGGGCACTGGGGCTCATTCGTCTCTTCACCACGTTGGACAGAACAATCTCATGGATGAATGTGATGGAAAACCTCGTGACCCTAAGCCAAGCAAAGGCCCTCCTTCTGAGTGCAACCGAAGCTCCATGGCTCAGAGAGAGGCTTGGGTTCGAGCCATGTCGACCAAAATGGGGAATACAGTGTTTGTTGCTGGGGTCAGTGAGGGGGGGGTCCAGGAATATTGATGGGGACCACTGGCTCTGCCTGGCCACCCACTAGAACCATCCTGTTGTACACGTTACCATAAATGAAGAATCTCATGCTGAAATACAAGTGACTATCATATGGATTATTTATTTTTATTACACACTTTGTATTTTCTTATTACTTTACTCTTGTTGTTGTTGTTGCTGTTGTTGTTTGCAATTCCACCTGTTTTCTTTTCCCTTTGCAAGATTCCCAAGGCCTGGGGGAGGGGTGGATGGGTCTTCTTAAATGTTATTTTATTTATTTTATTATTTATTAATTTTATTACGATGGTAATTTGGGTGCGCATAGTTCACCATCTTTTGGGTAATATCGCACGCACTCATCCTCCACCTCCCCGACAGGGTGGATGAGACCGCCCGGCCACCACGGGGAGACAGGCCGGGATCCCACCTCAGCCGGCACGCGCCGGCCCTCGCCTTCATTGCGCCCCGGGGTTTTGAGGTTGCAGATGAGAAGTGATGAAAAAAATCAGAAGTTGTCAGTGCCAGTCGGCAGTGCAGCCATTTATAGCCACGATACCCAAAGCTCAGGTACTGGTGATCCACGTGCGGTGCCTCTTTTTTGTTACCCAAATGGAGATATGGAGAATTTCGGGAAGTCAATCCAAGAAACAGCCATGAAAATGTTAATCCTTCTCCTCTCATCTCATCTTGTTCCTGCTCGGAGTGTAGGAATACGTGCTGCAGGTAGTGCCCAAACTGGCCCGTTAGCAGATGTATTCATTTGGTATGTCTCTGCCAGCCCCCTGATCTCTCAGACACACTTTGAAACCCGGGTGCATGCATCCATGTTTCTTAAAAACATTCTTCATTTTTTTTTAGAGAGCAGTTTAAGCACCATGAGGATTATAAGAGTTGTTTAACTATATCAACATTTTAATAGTGCATTTTAGTACTTGCATTTCATTTTAGCAATTCTTGGGTTTATTGCTCATTTGTACATAAAGAAACAGAAAACATAAATAAAGAAATTTCTTATATCATGAAGTGCCACAGGATTTGTTTGTATACACTTCACTTTTTGGCTCATTCTGATTATCATTTGTCAGTTTAACAAGTTTATGATTTGTTGGTAAGAGTGGTTTTGTTGTGAATATATTGCAGTATTTATAGACAAAATACTTATGGCATATGTATTCTAGAGCATTTAATATGTTTTGTCACTACTGCAACTTGCAACAAAGTCAATAAGATATTGGAGTAAATTTATACTTTGGTCCTTTATTCTTCAAACTAGTAATCACAAACATATTCACTGTAAAATAAGGTCCTAGAAACTGCTAATAACTCAGACTTTAAGAGAAATATATGGATCTAGTAGCAGTAAATACTCTGGCTAAAATTTCAGTGTTGAAATCATTACAGGAACAATAGGAAGCCACAGCTTCCCAGAAACATCAGTTGATAACACAATCAGACTGCTAACTATAGCTTTAACTGTGTTGAAGAACGTAGAAAAATATCTTTGAAAGCCTCAGACCTAAGTTAGCTTGTTTGGTTTGGAACACTTCCCAGACCTTCATTTGAATAAACGCACAGATGGCCAAAGTAGATTTTTTTGCCACTTTTAATGGCTGGAAAGAGTGACTTGATTTGATGTTTTTCATATTACTCACAGATGTTAACGCTCATTTACAACTCCCGTAATAATCTGACACCAGCTGTATATAAAACGAATTCATGCAGTGTCATACATACTCATTTTTTGTGTTAAAAAGGGAAAGAGTCGCAGGAAGGGACAAGCTGGTGTCTTTCCCATTTGGTAGAGGCACACGTTGAAGTATCTTTCACTCAGGACCCGTCTGAGGGGTGCTCCCCCTGCTGGTCAGGTATTTTTCCCTAGACGGGTAAATATGTTCTAGATGTTCTTTTAGCACCCTCTGTTGTTCTTTGGTCAAATGCTCATCTTTCCATTGACATTGCTGGGAAACTACGGTGGAAGACTTTTCTCATTTTGCACGGATTGCACCCTACACATGACAAAAATTATTTATAATTTATGATAATTATAGTGACGTATACAAAATTTTGTAGTTGCATTCTATTTAATACTTTGCTGTTGTATGACCACAGGGCATGAAAACCATACCAATTCATTCTTAACCGCCATTATACTGTAAGCTATCATGGGTCTTTGCTGGTGTATTTTAGACTTTAGATATTGTCACACAAACATTCGCAGCAATGTAAATTAAGGCAGTTATTAGCTTAATGACATAAATGCACAATTTTACTTATATTTCAGTTTCTGTGCCAAACACTTCTAAAAGTGCATATGTACATACATATGTGCACATGGGCTAAACTTGCATCCAGAAGTGGGGTTTCATCCATATATAAATAGTTATCATATGTAAATATATAATAGGCATATTTGTATATTTACAATTTTTTTTCATTTGAAAAGACTAACTCTTTGACAAAGTAAAAAGTCTTATATGTTAAAAAGTGGGTACTAATGTAACATATTGAAACAATGTTGAGTACAGAAAGGTCTATTGTACCAAATTAAGGCACCTACCAGATCAGGTTTCGTCTTCCCAGTTTAGGAGACTTCATACAGAGCCCACTAGATGTCACTGTTTTTATTGCGTGTATCAACAAGACAAAATTGACTCGGCACACTTGCCAGTCCGTCCATCCATCCATCCATACATACATACATACATACATACATACATACATACATCCATCCATCCAACTGCTTATCTTGTTCAGGGTTGATGGGATGTAGCCCATACCAGGAAGCACAGAGCCCATACCTGGTGTCCATCCTGGGATGGGATGTCAGTTGGGTGTGCTTGTATCTATTGGAATTTACCATGGGCAAAATATTACAATTCTCTCATTATTTGGCCAACAAGCCCATTTAGTCAAATATGTTTACACTGACTGTAATAGTATTAACCTTGCCTTTTTATGGCAATGCATTAATGCCCTGACCTAAATCTGAAATTACAGTAATACCTCATTTTGAACTTGACCCAATCTGAGCTTTAGCCTTGTGAGAAATCAGAGTGAAATCATATCCAGCATTGTTAAATTTATATTCCCACTAATTTACACAGCTGATATAGGTAGTCAAAGCCAAGAGGTCAAAATCTGACAAAAAAAAATCATATGATCATTTTAAAATAACCAATTATGGTTGCAGTGAGTCAGAGCTTTGAGTAGACTGTGCTAATACTGATCTGTGCAAGCAATGTGATGATCCAGAACACTCAATTGAACATGGTGATCCAAAACTCCCAGTGCAGCAGTTGTTCATCCAGGGCCCCAGATGGAACATGGTGATCCAGAATTACAGATTCAGCCTAAAGATGAACAGCTCCAGATAGAATGTGGTTATCCAGAATTACAGATTCAGCAT